>CM055905.1:37912261-38512261 GCA_029582155.1 Panopea generosa
GTGTGGGAAATAATGATGAGATCTTTGTCTGTGGGTACCACTCACACAACATCATCCAGATTGGCCGTGATGGAAGTAAGCTGGGTGTTGTGTTGGGAGAGGTGGATGGAATAAATAAACCACAATCACTGTGCTGGGACAGAGCCAACTCCAGACTCATTTTTACTATGTATAACACTAATCACATCAAAGTGTTTAACATGAAGAACTCATAATCAGATTAAGATTTACTCAGAAGTATTTCTGAAATTCCAAAACAAGTTATCTAAACTGACTATGCTTAATTCATGAAATATAAATAGATAACAATACTATCGGAAATAAAATGACTTGAGGATCCACAAACATAAGAATCATACACATGCACATACGCAGTTATAGACGTGCAGGTGCAGACACGTGGCAGACATATAAAAACTACGCTTTGGACTTAAATTATTGTTGGAATAAAGGATTAATTATTAGAAATTTATATATTTTGAACTTGTATTGGATTATTGGATGACTGATACTAAAACTATTTAACAAAAGAGAATATTATCTGTTTGGATTATTGAATAGCAGTTTGTTATTCCTTCTTTCTGGTGATTATCTAAAGAGGAAAATACCGATAATTTAGTTCTGTTTCCAAGATTAAAGTGTTTGGCTGCCATTGAAAGTAACCTGAACTATATCAGAACCATAGCGCGTATTGTAAATCTCGAGCTGGGGTAATGGTGATTGAATTTTGTGTTCGAGAAAATACAGTCAATTATCCAACACTTTTTTTTTTATTATTTTACATTCATTTATTTGGATATTTTAATTATACTTTAATAAATATATATATATTTTATTATTATAACGATAATGAAGTGAAATATATTCGTGAGGAACCTTTGTTGGTTTGTTTCTGTTCCGTCAACCCATTTCTGCGCACGCATATCAATCTAGGAGTGATATAAACACCTCGCACTCAAATCAAAGCGTATTACAGGATTCTTACTTGATTATCCTTAACTTAAGTCGGCGATTCTCATCTTACATAATTTATAACCACCCAGTCTGCGTATGGAATAGGCACTCAGTCTGAGTTGGGAATAGGCACTCAGTCTGAGCCGGGAAAAGGCACTCAGTCTGAGTTGGGAATAGGCACTCAATCTGAGTCGTGAATAGGCACTCAGTCTGAGTCGGGAATAGGCACTCAGTCTGCGTTGGGAATAACCACTCAGTCTGAGTTGGGAATAGGCACTCAGTCTGCGTAGGGAATAGGCACTTAGTCTGAGTTTGGAATAACCATTTAGTCTGAGCTGGGAATAACCACTCAGTATGAGTTGGGAATAGGCACTCATTATGAGTCGGGAATAACCACTCAGTGTGAGTTGGGAATAACCACTCAGTCTGAGTTGGGAATAGGCACTCAGTCTGAGTTGGCAATAACCACTACGTCTGAGTTGGGAATAACCAGCCAGTCTGGGTCGAGGATACCGCTAAGTATGAGTCGCGAATAACCACTCAGTCTGGATCGGGAATAACCACTCAGTATGAGTCGAGGATAGCCGCTCAGTATGAGTCGGGAATAACCACTACGTTTGAGTTGGGAATAACCACTCAGTCTGGGTCGGGAATAACCACTCAGTCTCAGTATTAGTCGGGAATAACCACTCAGTCTGAGTCGGGAATAACCACTCATTATGAGTCTGGAATAACCACTATGTCTGAGTTGGGAATAACCACTCAGTCTAAGTCGGGAATAACCACTCAGTCTGGGTCGGGAATAACCACTCAGACTGAGTCGGGAATAACCACTCTGTAAAAGTCGGGAATAATTGTTAAATAACCATTCAGTCAAAGTCGGGAATAGCCACTCAGTCTGGGTCGGGAATAGCCATTCAGTCTGTGTCGGGAATAACCACTCAGTCTGAGTCGGGAATAACCACTACGTCTGAGTTGGGAATTACCACTCAGTCTGCGTCGGAAATGGCCACTCAGTCTGCGACGGGAATAACCATTCAGTCTGAATTGGGAATACCACCATTCAGTCTGGGTCGGGAATAACAACTCTGACTGAATCAAGAATAACCACTCAGTATAAGTCGGGAAGAATTGTTAAATAACCATTCAGTCTGAGTGGGGAATAGCCACTCAATCTGAGTCGAGAATAGCCACTCAGTCTGTGTCGGGAATAGGCACTCAGTCTGCGTCGAGAATAGCTACTGCGTCTGCGTGGGAATAACCACTCAGTATGAGTCGGGAATAACCACTCAGTATGATTCGGGAAAAGCCACTCAATCTGAGTCAGGAAATATCACTCAGTATGAATCGAGAATAGTCACTCATTCTGCGTCGGGAATAACCACTCAGTCTGAGTCGGGAATTGCCACTTGGCCGGGTCGGGAATAACCGCTCAGTATGAGTCGGGAATAGCCACTCAATCTGCGTCGGGAATAACCACTCAGTATGAATCGGGAATAACCAATCAGTGTGAGTCGGGAATAACCACTCAGTATGAGTCAGGAATAACAACGCAGTCTGAGTGGAGAATAGTCGCTCAGTCTGCGTCGGAAATAACCACTCAGTACGAGTCGGGAAGAATTGTTAAATAACCACTCAGTTTGAGTTGGGAATAGCCAGTCAGTCTGAGTCGGGAATAACAAATCAGTCTGCGTCGGAAATAACTACTCAGTATGAGTCGGGAATAACAAATCAGTCTGCGTCGGAAATAACCACTCAGTCTGAGTCGGGAATAACAAATCAGTCTGCGTCGGAAATAACCACTCAGTTTGAGTTGGGAACAATTGTTCAATAACCACCCAGTCTGAGTTTGGAATAACCACTCAGTCTGAGTCGGGAATAATTATACATTCAGAGATGGGAATAAAGAAACCATAATCAGTGTACTTGGATGGAGCCAACTACAGACGCATTGTTACTATGGTTAACAAAAATCACATCATAGTGTTTAACATGAAGAAATTATAGTCAAATTATGATTTTTAATTAAAATGCATTTTGAAATAGATGAAAATAAACAACAATGTAAATGTAATATCATATTTGTATAATACAAGTCAGTAAATAATCAGAATATATCTTACAAGTGGCGTAGCTGCCTTTATGTCCCACCGCCCGGGCTTACACATGTTCTCCTGAACCCCCCCCCCCCACACACACACACACACACACACACCCACCCACCCACACACCCACACACACACCAAGAACGCAGGATAATGCATTATAAAATTATAAAGAAATATTGGCGGGGGAGAGTGCGTGCCCCCAGATACCCCTAGCATGGATGGTATTATCCGTCATAATTCAGATTGCTTTATTGTATTTGTTAACTTGGTTACTTAAATTTTACATTTATTTAAATGACAATATTCAACTTCCATATGTGTTAATTGTATGTTGCAAATGAATACTTATCAATTCCATTTACTCAAATGTTAATTTCATGTGTGAAATTTACAAATCGATTCACTGAAATGACACGTTTGTTCGAGGGTGTGTACGAAATGTGCAAGTTACACATTTCATCATCTTAATTTCATGGCCAATCATAATTTAAAACTTAGAATTTGGAAATTTGTAGAGCATCGGATCCAAGATCAGGGGTCGTGGATTCGATTCTCCACCACGGCTATGTGGCTTGTCCTTGAGCAAGACACTTTATCCGCACAGCTTATTTACTGGTTCTATCCAGGAAGGTCTCGAGCGTGATTTGTAAGCTTGTATCACAATTTGTTGGTGTTAAATTAATAATTAAAAAAACAAAATTTGCTATTGTGAACCGTTTTAACATGTATTTAAACTCGCTATTATCTGCTATATTTGAACTAGACCTGAACCGGGGAATAACGTAAACGATTGATCTGTCCTTTATATAGCATGTGAGTAGTCATGAATCCTTAACTGGATCCTTCTCATATAAAGCTATCAGTTCATGTATGTAAATTTGTCCACCCTGTCCAGATGTGTTGCGTGTAATTTCATAGTATATAAGTCATGGTCGACACCAAATTTATTAGTTTGGAAGATCCCTTGATATTGTACCTATTGCATTGTAGCTAGGTGCACTCGCCGTATTCTGGTATGTACATTTATGTCTTGGTTATTCTCAAATAATTATCTCCATATATATAGATATAATCTCAGTAATGGACACGTAAACGTTTGGAAATTTCCGGGCATCATCAATTAAACCTATGTATCGGGTCAAGTTTAAACTAAGATTGATACGGACGATCTTGTTATATTTCTACATAGAACAATGGTTTTAACTGTGGATTTTGACTTGGGCGATTCTGGTTCGAATCCCGAGATAAGATTTGTTTTGTTAATTTCCCCAGTAATACTATTTTTCTAAAGTGCGCCATCAACGGTTTCTCATATCCTGACAAAATAGGTTCCAACAAAATGGAAAAATATTTGTCCATATTTGCCCTTTGCACATATCTAGCAACTGATTTATACTTGAGGATGACGGAATTCGCCTAATACATACGGTTGAATCGGAAATTTAATATAATTGCCGTCAGTATACAATGTATTTGCATATCAAAAGTGCTGATCAGTAACTATAGATTTAAAACACAATTTACCCATGTTTAAGAGAGGTATTAGTCATAATAAATGCATCGACGGCCATGAGAATTCACGAAATGTTTCTTATTGATAAACAAGCTGTTTCTTTCTTCATAAAAGAAATATCTTAAGAAACGACAAAGTGCACAGATAATATCTGACCAAGGGTGGATCTAGATATGAAGACTGGAGGGAGATCTAATGATGAATGACAATCGATTTTCAATAATATTTATATTAAACAATTGTGAGTCGTACATTTTCAAGATTTATATTTTCAAAACATCTTTCTTTTTAGGAGAGGTTTTATTAAGTTTCTCCCTGACCTAGATCTGCACATGCCATCACTCTTTATTGTATTCATGTTTATATATTCATGTTCTATGCACGCTTATGATATCAGGTTTTCTTCGGTACACTGTATTAATATTACACTATTTTAAATAAACGAGTATAGTTGGTGCAAACAAATATACCGTATTTGTCCTAATGTTCATACTTAAGTTAAAGCGCCAGTACGCATGTGACATAGACTGTATGTACACTCAATTCGAAAAGAAACCTGACAAATATCTGTTATATTGCATATCCTATTTCATTAAACATGTATATCTGTGCTGAATTATCAACTGGGCATCGATTGCAACCATTTAATTAGGAGTGTGTGTCCGTGCAAACACGCACCGCACGAATAATACGAAACATACGATTCGCCTGCTCTCGGCCTATCATGAATAGCAAGTGAAAAAAATGTTGCACTCACGGTTACAACACATGTTCAGTATAACAATCACAAGACAAGTTCACAAGCAACAACTAACAAATGGGTATACTGAGTGACAATCAGCGACCAGAAGCAATCGGAATGACTATATTAATTTCTAACATATAAGTGAAATAAAATTTGTCAGGTTTTTATGCCCCCAAAATTTTT
The DNA here is from genome assembly GCA_029582155.1 of Panopea generosa. Taxonomy (NCBI): domain Eukaryota; kingdom Metazoa; phylum Mollusca; class Bivalvia; order Adapedonta; family Hiatellidae; genus Panopea; species Panopea generosa. Next base: position 37,917,765 of record CM055905.1, read on the forward strand.
TGGGGGTGGCATATAGTAATCGCAGCGTCCGTCCGTCCTTCCGTCCTTCCGTCCGGTATTTCGTTTCCGGCCTGTAACTTTGTCATGCATAGATGGATTTCGTTGATACTAGCTACAAATGATCAACATAACATGACGACGTGTCGCGAGTAAGACCCACACCCGTATCTCAAAGGTCGAGGTCACAATTTGACTTTGTTTGACAACACTTTGAGTTTGTGTGAGAATTTGTTTCCGGCCTGTAACTTTGTCATGCAAAGATGGATTTTGTTGATACTTGCTACAAATGATCAACATAACATGACGACGTATCGCGAGTAAGACCCACACCCGTACCTCAAAGGTCGAGGTCACAATTTGACTTTGTTTGACAGCACTTTTGGGTTTGTGTGAGATTTCGTTTCCGGCCTGTAACTTTGTCATGCATTGATGGATTTTGTTGATACTTGCTACAAATGATCAACATAACATGATGACGTGTCGCAAGAATGACCCACACCCGTACCTGAAAGGTCAAGGTCACAATTTGACTTTGTTTGACAACACATTGAGTTTGTGTGAGTTTTCGTTTCCGGCCTGTAACTTTGTCATGCATAGATGGATTTTGTTGATACTTGCTACAAATGATCAACATAACATGATGACGTGTCGCGAGTATGACCCACACCCTTACTTCAAAGGTCAAGGTCATACTTTGAGTTTGTGTGAGATTTCGTGTCTGGCCTGTAACTTTGTCATGCATAGATGAATTTTAATTAAAATAGCTACAAATGATCAACATAACATGATGACATGTCACGAGTAAGACCCACACCCATACCTCAAAGGTCAAGATCACAATTTGAGTTTTTTTGACAACACTTTGAGTTTGTGTGAGATTTTGTGTCCGGTCTGTAACTTTGTCACGCATAGATGGGTTTTATAAATATTTGCTACAAATGATCAACATAACATGATGATGTGTCGCAAGTCAGACCCATACCCATACTTCAAAGGTCAAGGTCACACTTTGAGTTTGTTTGACAACACTTTCATTCTGTTTAAGATTTCGTGTCTGGCCTGTAACTTTGTCATGCACAGATGGATTTTGTTAATACTTGCTACAAATGACCGACATAACATGACGATGTGTCGCACGTTACACCCAGAATCCCACTTCAAAGGTCAAGGTCACAATTTAACTTTGGTTGATGACACTTTCAGTCTGATTGAGATTTCGTATCCGGTCTGAAACTTTGTCACCTATAGATAAATTTCAAAAACACTTGGCTCAATTCATCAGCATGACATTACAAAGTGTCACGTGTAAAACCCATATGCGAACCTCAAAGGTCAAGGTCACATTTTGAGTTTGTTTGACAACACTTTCAGTCTGTGTGAGATTTCTTGTCCGATCTATAACTTTGTCATCTATGGATATATTTTGAAAACACTAGGCTCAGTTGATAAACATGACATAATTAAGTGTTGCATGTAAGACCCAGAACCTTTCCTCAAAAGTCAAGGTCACACTTTCAATTTGTTTGATATTGCGTGTCTGGTCTGTGACTTTGTCTTTAACTTGGCTCAATTTATCAAGATGACATGACGATGTGTCATAAGAAAAAACTAGACACTGTCACACTTTGAGTATGTATGACAACACTTTGAATCTGTTTGAAATTTCACGTCTGTCCTATTACTTTATCATGCATGAATGGATTTCAAAAACACTTGGTTCAATTTATCAATTGATCAACAATTGATCTGTAACTTACATTTAGGGATTTTAAAATAGCTGACACAAGTGATCAGCATGTCATGATAATGTTTCACCTGCATTTAACTGTTGAAATACCCAGACCATTACATCAGATGTCAAGATCAAGGTTACACAAAGGTCAAGGTCATGCTTTAATGTAAAAAAACAACATGGAATTGCATGTCTAGTCTGAAACATTAGCTCATTACCTTTGATATTCATATATACATCGCTACCTATTATATCATATATTGTTATTTTTCACAGACCATTTGGGGGGCATGTGACACTTAACAGTGACATTTCTTCTTTGGAGTTTATTTGCAGCAGTGTAGTGTTGTGAAGGCTAAGACAAGCAGTATACAAAAATAGTGGCTGTTACACAGCTCACAAAGTTATGCAAATGGATCTCCATTTTGTTATTTCTGCTGTTGAAGCTGTTTTGGAACGTGACTACTTTTAGGTTAGAATAATTAGATGAAATATAATCTCAATCTTTTAACTAATTCCAGCAGAAAAATGTCTCTGCAGATTTTTAATCTGACATATTTCAGAAAAGAGAAAGGGAAAGTTCAGAAAATCCTTGATTTTTATAATCATCTTCTTTTTTTTTTAAAATAAATGTCAGCTTAAAATCATTGGTATCAATTAAAACACGATATATAATTAAAGTATAATTCTAGACTACATGGCTGATTTAGAATATTTTGCAAAAAAAGAAACTTTACTTAGAGTCGGTTTATGTGTAAGTATTAAACGGCAGTTAAAGTAGATATTTCCGACAATAACAGAAAACCACAAACAACATAATTAAAATAAACAGCTGCGGGCTAAAATATATACAAGCATGGTTTAAAATGAGACACATCAACTTATGGACCCGGAAAGAAATACTGTTGTTCAACTACTTTAGTTGTTCAGAGATTTGTTTGTTTAATAAGTTTGTATCCGGTGTGGTTCCGGGTCAGAATAGTATTCATTGACGATCTCTACAGAGGGGTAGGAATCCCTACAAATTGGGGTCATGTCCAGTTTATCTTCTTTTTTCATGTTGTTATTCGTGATTCCAGGGTGTCAAATCAGTGATGGCAAGAATAAAACCGCAATATCTCATGTAAATCGTAAGAGAACATAAACTGAGCGTTTGGATATAGTAGGTATCAACGTTCCAGGCTCATTCACCATATGATTTGTTGATAGTTTTTCTCCGGTATGTATTTTAATATGTTGACATAAACATGGAGCGTGGACCTGCACTCTTCCTTCATGTTGCAATCGTATATAACATAAACTGCGTTGGTACGCCGTAAAAAATGTCGTAAACATGTGCACAGTGCAGTATCGGATGTTTACTCGTGTTTACACATCTACTAGTCTAATATGAATGTATAAACCAATAGATACATACATATGGGAACATGCATTTGGAAGTTTTACTACCTTAAATTATTATTAACATATTTTACTTGAAAATTAGTGGTGCATATCACGTTAGTTTTGGAAAATAACATCCCGAGATTTTAGAGATAGCATTTACAATTTAGGCGTTGGGGTGCAACATATATTAGCGATGGTTTGGTTGTTGGGTGGAGATTTTAGTTTTGTTTTTGGAGATGGAGGACTTACCTTATAATATGGTGACGTCGCCTGCTTAGATGGTCTGAGTTTTGAAACTCAAAATTAAAAATCCTTCACAGCAAAATGCATTACTGGACCACAAGGGTTTTTAGTTGCGATCCAGGTTTCAATGGTGATTGTGATAAAAAAACAACACTACTAGACCACTAGCTTGACATGTGTACACATTTTCGTTAAGTTTTCTTGCGCTCTTTTGGAGTAATGCTCCAAACAAAGGTTTTTTTTCTATTTGTTTCCATTGAAACAGAAAAAAAAATATGTAAAGTAGATATACATTTGTACAAAGTTTCGTTAATTATCTTAAACAGTTTTGAAATTATGAAAATTTAATACTTTTATCTATTTGCTTCCATGGTAACAGAAATTATGTTGAACATTAAAACTCCATCATACCAAAAGGCACTGCCAAACCAATAGGTTGTCATATGTACAAAGTGTTGCGAAGTAACTGTGAACGTTTTGTAGTTGTGTTCCGGAAACGGCAAATTTTGTAATTTTTGTTATTTGTTTCCATGGTAACAGAAAAAATATTGTATATAAATACTCTCTCGTAGCAAAAGGCACTACTACGCTACTAGTGTGACATGGTTAACTAGTTTTTTATTAAGATACCCCGAAATGTGCCAAAATTAGATGGTGGAAACATACATTCAGCATTGCATGTGATACAATACTTAATTTATTATGAGACATGTACAATGGGTGAAAATCGCCTTCAATGCGTCTGATGAATGACCATTATAATGTTATTCGACTGAAAATCTAATGAAGTTAAAACTACATTTGGGTGTCCTTATTAAGACAAATACGACACTAGGAGAGACTACTGTTACGGACAACCATAACTTTGTATTGATTATTTCTGGCAAACAGCCTATACTTCTTTATATCGTGTAAGTCTACCCTGGATTACCATAGGCATACACAAGAAGGGTGCATCAATTGCACATTTTATGACAATAGATATAAACTAAACAAAAAAGAGATATATATAGCGGCAGCTTGTACAATAAACCATATACATACTGTGTATACAATCAGTGACTATGTTCCGCCAGGTATGTAGTAAACTATAGGCACATGTGAACCTACATTTGTACGCCGGGTATGTAGTGAACTATAGTTGTTGTTGTTGTTGTTGTTGTTGTATGGTGTTTAGCGTAGCTCTCAACAATTTTTCAGTCATACTGCGACGGTGTCTACTTGAGATAGTATTCTAAGCGCTGTCACACTGGAGCATTATGACGCAGACACATGGTATGAAACCCCACCAAATCACATTATACTGACACCAGGCCGACTGGACCTAGAACTCTCCTCTAAATACTGAGCATCAAGCGAGGAAACTTTTAAAATCATTTTTATGCTACAGGAATATTGTATATGTATATTGAAATAGGCGGCCATACGATTACTGAGATAGTTCGACAAAACCTTGTTGTACAGGATTTTACAGTGGTCGAACAAACAGAACACGTTATGTTTTCACGGTGATTGACACACAGAACACGTTATGTTTTCACGGTGATTGACAAACAGAACACGTTATGTTTCTACGATACCAGGTATTCAAGGTAATAATTTTCTGACAATCATAAGGGATTTTCATTCAATTCTATAACCCATTGTACTTTGACTTTGGACCTACAATTGTACGCCGGGTATGTAGTGAACTATAGGCACATGTGAACCTACATTTGTACGCCGGGTATGTAGTGAACTATAGGTACATGTCAACCTACATTTGTACGCTGGGTATGTAGTGGACTATAGGCACATGTGAACCTACATTTTTACGCCGGGTATGTTGTGGACTATAGGTACATGTCAACCTACATTTGTACGCCGGGTATGTAGTTGACTATAGGCACATGTGAACCTACTTTTGTACGCAGGGTATGTAGTGGACTAAAGGCACATGTGCACCTACAACTGTACGCCGGGTATGTAGTGGACTAAAGGCACATGTGCACCTACAACTGTACGCCGGGTATGTAGTGGACTATAGGCACATGTGAACCTACAATTATACGCCGGGTATGTAGTGAACTATTTGTAAATGTGAACTTACAATTGTACGCCGGGTATGTAGTGAACTATAGGTATATGTGAACCTACATTTGTACGCCAGGTATGTAGTGGACTATAGGCACATGATAATCTACATTTGTACGCCGGGTATGTAGTGAACTATAGGCACATGTGAACCTATATTTGTACGTCGGGTATGTAGTGGACTATAGGTACATGTCAACCTACATTTGTACGCCGGCGATGTAGTGGATTTTAGGCACATGTGAACCTACATTTGTACGCCGGGTATGTAGTGAACTATAGGCACATGTGAACCTACTTTTGTACGCCGGGTATGTAGTGGACTATAGGCACATGTGAACCTACAACTGTACGCCGGGTATGTAGGTGACTATAGACACATGTGAACCTACAATTGTACGCCGGGTATGTAGTGAACTATAGGTACATGTGAACCTACATTTGTACGCCTGGTATGTAGTGGACTATAGGCACATGTGAACCTATATTTGTACGCCGGGTATGTAGTGGACTATAGGCACATGTGAATCTACATTTGTACGCCGGGTAAGTAGTGGACTATAGGCACATGTAAACCTACATTTGTACGCCGGGTATGTAGTGGCCTATAGGCACATGTGAACCTTTATTTGTACGCCGGGTATGTAGAGAACTATAGGCACATGTTAACTTACATTTGTACGCCGGGTATGTAGTGGACTATAGGTACATGTGAACCTACGTACGCCGGGTATGTAGTGGACTATAGTTACATGTGAACCTATATTTGTACGCCGGGTATGTAGTGAACTATAGGCACATGTTAACTTACATTTGTACGCCGGGTATGTAGTGGACTATAGGTACATGTGAACCTACGTACGCCGGGTATGTAGTGGCCTATAGGCACATGTGAACCTATATTTGTACGCCGGGTATGTAGTGAACTATAGGCACATGTTAACTTACATTTGTACGCCGGGTATTTAGTGGACTATAGTTACATGTGAACCTACATATGTACGCTGGGTATGTAGTGGACTATAGTCACATGGGAACCTACCTTTGTACGCCGGGTATGTAGTGAACTATGGGCACATGTGAATCTACATTTGTACGCCGGGTATGTAGTGAACTATAGGCACATATGAACCTATATTTGTACGCCGGATATGTAGTGGACTGTAGGTACATGTGAATCTACATTTGTACGCCGGGTATGTAGTGAACTATAGGGACATGTGAATCTACATTTGTACGCCGGGTATGTAGTGAACTATAGGCCCATGTGAACTTACATTTGTAAGCCGGGTATGTAGTGGACTATAGGCCCATGTGAACCTACATTTGTACGCCGCGTATGTATTGAACTATAGGCCCATGTGAACATACATTTGTAAGCCGGGTATGTTGTTAACTATAGGCCCATGTGAACCTATATTCGTATGTATGGTTTGATACAACTGCATACTTTCCTACCGATATTTTTGAAGAAGTTGAACGTCATTTTCTGCGCACAACAGTTTATATACGACGTATCAGTTTTATTAATACGTAGAATGAACCCGAGTGGACCACCATCTGTTTTTTCCCAAGTAACTGTTTGGATATTCAGCGTCACTTAAAGCGAACGATTGCTAACAGATGATCAGATAACCTAACGACGACAAATTAACCAATCCACTCTATTCTAGGATCCTCGAAGGTTAACCAGTACTCGAGCACTCATCTCCACAAGTAACTAATAGCTTTCCCACTTGAATAAGTGGTGAGAGAAAAGTGACAATAAGAAACAAATTCGTATATCAGTCATTTCTCAGATTATGACTTGAGCCCGGCCGGGGATTTAAACTAGTGACCCCTGAATTTGCAGTCAGGCGTGCTGCCGATAGAGCCAACTGGTCCCTGGTCCACACACTGGAAATAGTATAACTATCGAGCATCAGTATGTCACAACACAAAAACTTCACTAATAGATCCGTCCCTGCTGACCAGAAAGTGGAAACATTGATACATGTATTTATATCTATTCGTGGTATTGCGAGATATTTGATAGGTTTATACTACACAAACATGGCGTCTGCGGGTGGATTTAGAAGATCTTGGAATAGAGAATGTGACGAATATTTTGACTATTCATGTGCATTATGTACAGCAGATGGGAAACATGTGGAGGCGAGTAACTTCTGTATAGAGTGTGAGGAATATTTCTGTGTTAAATGTGTCAAGTATAACCATAGAGTTGGTAAACTGAAAACACACACTATCCTGGACCAAACGGGAATTAAGGCCCGGCGATCACAGCAAACAACTTCCCGGCCCACGGAGAAATGTCAGCTGCATCATGGGAACATCCTAGACACATTCTGCGTGCGGCATGATGCAGTATACTGCGGTACATGTGTGTCATTATTTCACAAGTAAGTATAATGTATATATTTTGAGAAAACATTTTGGGTATACGTTAATGGTTACCGTATACTTTATGGATATTATAAATATTTGGAGGTTAGAATTGTATTCAAAAATGCATTGATTAAAACATTGTTATTGCAGAGAGACAGTCTCATAGTAAGAGGGAATTTGACTATTATTGCCAGACGCTGTCTTTAACCCTAATACCAAAGACAATTTTATTATCTGACAATCTAAGTAATTTCACTAAATTACAATTCTGACTTCTATCAATATCTAGAAGAACACTTGGCAATGACTGAGTAGCAAACAACACTTTAGGACAATACCTTGTATGTTTTGCAGATCATGTGAAGGTATGGAATATCTACCTACAGCTGCAGTGGGCATTCAGAAAAGTAAGGAGCTTAAAGATGTCAAGTCTGACATACAGAATGTTCAAGTTCAACTCAACAAAATGAAAAATATAAGACAGGATGAGCTGAGATCACTTGAGGTAGATAGGAACATGATCCAGACCCAGATAAAGGATTTCAGGAAGAGAGTGATGAAGCGTCTAGATGAACTTGAGAAGATTGTTGCAGATGAACTACAGGTCAAACATCAAATGTTCCAGAAGCAGATTAATGATAATATCAAAAACCTGGAAGAAATGTTAACACTAATGGAGACAAGTGGAAAGAAGTTGGAAGTATCGACTGGAGACAACGCATCCCAATTGTTTGTCTTTGTCAAAACAGGAAAGAAGAATGAAACTGATTGCAGAACATGTCTACGTGATATGGAATCACAGCCCCGAAACAGATCTCTAATGTTCAGAATAAACCCAAACATTGAAGATTACATTCAGACCCAGAATTCAATCGGAGATTTCCAAGAAGAAGAGCAGGTTTACTCGGCTTCACTATATGGAGAGTTTGACATGTGGGTCAGTAAGAACAAATATGTATGCGACATTAATGGATCGTGTATGTTGGAAAATGGAACTGCCCTGGTAGTGGACTGTAAAAATAATAAACTGAAGAGACTGAGTGGATCATATCAAGTGAGAGATTACTGTGATCTGTCTGGTACACCATTTGCAGTGTGTGCTACTGGCCCACAGGAAGTTGCTGTCACACTATACCATGAAAGAACGATTCAGTTTGCATCCGTGGCAGATAAGATGGAACGAACAAGGTCATTCCGTGTACGAGGTGACTATACGGACTGCTGTGGAGTGGCCCACAGTAACAACCAACTGTTTGTAGCATGTGGAGGCCCTGGCGCCGTACTAGTATACAACATGTCGGGTAAACTACTGAACACCATACAACAGGACATGCTCACTCGTCCCCGTCATATTACTCCCAGCAGGGACCAGACAAACTTATACATAACTGATGGAAACAAGGGATTGATAACCCTGGATATACATGGTGACATACAGTCACAGTTCACTGATCCAGACCTTGAGTGGGCATATGCAGTCTGTGTGGGGAATAACGATGAGATCTTTGTCTGTGGGTACGACTCAGACAACATCATCCAGATTGGCCGTGATGGAAGTAAGCTAGGTGTTGTGTTGGGAGAGGCGGACGGAATAAAGAAACCACAATCACTGTTCTGGGACAGAGCCAACTCCAGACTCATTGTTACTATGGAAAGCACTAATCACATCAAAGTGTTTAACATGAAGTCATAATCAGATTAACTTTTTCTCAGAGTTATTTCGGAAATAAAATGTATATTGAAATAGGCGGCCATACGATAACTGAGATAGTTCGACAAAACCGTGTTGTACAGGATTTCACGGTGGTCGAACAAACAGAACACGTTATGTTTTCACGGTGATTGACACACAGAACACGTTATGTTTTCACGGTGATTGACAAACAGAACACGTTATGTTTCTACGATACCAGGTATTCAAGATAATAATTTTCTGACAATCATAAGGGATTGTCATTCAATTCTATAATCCATTGTATATTGACTGTTAAGGATATTAACATGGCTAATAGAGATTTAAAATATCAACTCAGATAAGAGAATGTGTAGTATGATATGCGTGTGTAAATGTTTTAATCAATCTAACATGTATGTGACATGTGTACTCTTCATGTCCATAGTTGGGTTATAGGTTTATCACTTTACAAAACAAGTTGTCTAAACTGACTATGCTGCTTAATTCATGAAATATAAATAGATAACAATACTATCGGAAATAAAATGACTTGAGGATCCATAAACATTAGAATCACATTGACACAAACACACGTATACACGTGCAGGTGCAGACAAGTGGCAGACATATAAAAAACTATGATTTGGACTTAAATTACTGTTGGGATTAAGGACTAATTATTAGAAATTTATATATTTTGAACTTGTACTGGAATTTTGGATTACCGATACTAAAACTATTGAACACAAGATAAGTTTATCTGTTTGGATTATTGAATAGCAGTTTATATTTCCTTTTATTTCTGTTGATTATTTATAGAGGAAAACAAGGATAATTCTAGTTTTATTTCAAAGATTAAAGTGTTTGGCTGCCATTGAAAGTAGCCAAAACTATAACAGAACCATAACAGAACCATAGTTCATATTGTAAATAAGTATTATGTTTAGTTCTGTTTCCAATATTAAAGTGTTTGGCCGCCATTGAAAGTAGCCAGAACTATAACAAAACCATAACAGAACCACAGTTCATATTGTAAATAAGTATTATTTTTAGTTCTGTTTCGAAGATTAAAGTGTTTGGCCGCCATTGAAAGAAGCCAGAACTATTACAGAACCATAACAGAACCATAGTTCATATTGTAAATAAGTATTATTTTTAGTTCTGTTTCCAAGATTAAAGTGTTTGGCCGCCATTGAAAGTAGCCAGAACTATAACAGAACCATAACGTATATTGTAAATAAGTATTATTTTTAGTTCTGTTTCCAAGATTAAAGTGTTTGGCTGCCATTGACAGTAGCCAGAACTATAACAGAACCATAGCGTTTATTGTAAATAAGTATTATTTTTAGTTCTGTTTCCAAGATTAAAGTGTTTGGCTGCCATTGAAAGTAGCCAAAACTATAACAGAACCATAGCGTTTATTGTAAATAAGTATTATTTTTAGTTCTGTTTCCAAGATTAAAGTGTTTGGCTGCCATTGAAAGTAGCCAGAACTATAACAGAACCATAGCGTATATTGTAAATGAGTATTATTTTTAGCTCTATTTCCTTTAATAAAGTGTTTGGCCGCCATTGAAACAAGCTAGAAGTATAACAGAACAATAGCAAAAACCATAGTTCATATTGTAAATAAGTATTATTTTTAGCTCTGTTACCAAGATTTAAAGTGTTTGGCCGCCATTGAAAGTAGCCAGAACTATAACAGAACCATAGTTCATATTGTAAATAAGGATAATTTTTAGTTATATTTCCAAGATTAAAGTGTTTTGTTGCCATTGAAAGAAGCTAGAACTATAACAGAACCATAACAGAACCATAGCGCATATTGTTAATAACTATTATTTTTAGCTCTGTTACCAAGATTTAAAGTATTTGGCCGCCATTGTAAAAAGCTAGAACTATAACAGAACCATAGTTCATATTGTAAATAAGGAAAATTTTTAGTTATATATTCAAGATTAAAGTATTTGGCAGCCATTGAAAGAAGCCAAAACTATAACAGAACCATAACAGAACCATAGCGCATATTGTAAATAAGGATAATTTTAAGTTCTGTTTCCAAGATTAAAGTGCTTTGTTGCCATTGAAAGAAGCCAGAACTATAACAGAACCATAACAGAACCATAGTTCATATTGTAAATAAAGATAACTTTTAGTTCTGTTTCCAAGATTAAGATTAAAGTGTTTTGTTGCCATTGAAAGAAGCTAGAACTATAACAGAACTATAACAGAACCATAGCGCATATTGTAAATTAATATTATTTTTAGTTCTGTTTTCAAGATTAAAGTGTTTGGTTGCCATTGAAAGTAACCTCAACTATAACGGAACCATAATAAAACCATAGCGCATATTATAAATAAGGATTTTTTTTTTAATTTGATCTCCAAGATTGAAAGTGTTTGGCTGACATTGAAAGTAGCCAGAACTATAACATTGAAAATCTCACGCTGAGGGTAATGTTGACTTTTGTGTTGGAGAAATTACTGTAATCTATCAATCACTTTTTATTTTATATTCGATTATTTGGATATTTTAATTATACTTTAATAATTATATATTATGTATTATAACAATGATAATAAAGTTAAATGAAATATATTTTTGAGGACCATTACTGTGTTTGTTTCTGTCTTCTGTCAATACATTTCTGCACATGCATATAATACTTAGAGTGATGAAAACACCTCGCACTCAAATCAAGAAGTATTACAGAACCCTAACTTGATTATTTTAAGTCAATGTTGTGAACGAATCTCATCTTACATAATTAATAACCGCTCGGTCTGAGCCAGGAATAATTGATCAGTCAGAGTTGAGAACTGTCTGTAAAAAAACATGTTTGAGTCAGGAATAACAACTCTGTCTCAGCTGAGAATAACCACTCTGTCTGAATTGGGAATAACCACTCTCTATGAGTCGGGAATGACCACTACGTCTGAGTTGGAAATACCAACTACGTCTGAGTTGCAGAAAAACACCAAATATGTGTTGGGAATAATCACTCTGTATGAGTTGGAAATAACCATTCTGAGTTGGGAATAACCACTCTATATGTGTTGGGAATAACCACTCTGTGTTGGGAATATCCACTCTGTATGAGTTGGGAATAACCACTCCATTTGAGCTGGAAATAACCACTCCATCTGAGTTGGGAATAACCTCCCAGTCTGTGTTGGGAATAACCTCCCAGTCTGTGTTGGGAATAACCTCCCAGTGTGAATTGGGAATAACCTCCCATTCTGGGTTGGAAATACCACCCAGTTTGGATTGGAAATAACCTCCCAGTCTGAGTTGCAAATAACCTCCCACTCTGAGTCGGAAATAACCTCCCAGTCCGGGTTCGGAATAACCTCCCAGTTCGGGTTGGGAGTAACCTCCCAGTCTGGGTTCGGAGTAACCTCCCGGTCTGTATTGGGAGTAACCTCCCAGTCTTGGTTGGGAATTACCTCCCGGTCTGTATTGGGAGTAACCTCCCAGTCTTGGTTTGGAATTACCTCCCGGTCTGGGTTGGGAATAACCACCCAGTCTGGGTTGGGAATAACCTCCCAGTCTGGGTTAAGAATAACCTCCGAGCCTGGGTTGGGAATAACCTCCTAGTCTGGGTTGGAAATAACCACCATGTCTTGGCTGGGAATAACCTCCATGTCTGGGTTGGAAATAACCACCCAGTCAGGGTTGGGAGTAACCTCCCAGTCTGTGTTGGGAGTAACCTCCCAGTCTGGGTTGGAAATAACCACCCCGTTTGAGTTGGGAATAACCTCCCAGTCTGAGTTTGGAATAACCACTCTGTCTGAGTTGGGAATAACCACTCCCAGTCTGAGTTGGGACTTACCACCCAGTCTGTGTTGGGAATAACCTCCAAGTCTGTGTTGGTAATAACCTCCCAGTATGAGTTTGAAATAACCACTCAGTATGGGAGTGGTTATTTAGCTTAAATATTGTTTAAACTAAATATCCACTCCCAGTCTGAGTTGGGAATAACCTTCCAGTCTGAGTTGAGAATAACCACCCAGTCTGTGTTGGGAATAATCTCCCAGTCTGAGTTGGGAATAACCTCCCAGTCTGTGTTGGAAATAACCTCCCAGTCTGTGTTGGGAATAACCTCCCAGTGTGAGTTGGGAATAACCTCCCATTCTGGGTTGGAAATACCACCCAGTCTGGATTGGAAATAACCTCCCAGTCTGAGTTGCAAATAACCTCCCACTCTGAGTCGGAAATAACCTCCCAGTCCGGGTTCGGAATAACCTCCCAGTTCGGGTTGGGAGTAACCTCCCAGTCTGGGTTCGGAGTAACCTCCCGGTCTGTATTGGGAGTAACCTCCCAGTCTTGGTTGGGAATTACCTCCCGGTCTGTATTGGGAGTAACCTCCCAGTCTGAGTTGGGAATTACCTCCCGGTCTGGGTTGGAAATAACCACCCAGTTTGGGTTGGGAATAACTTCCCAGTCTGGGTTGAGAATAACCTCCGAGCCTGGGTTGGGAATAACCTCCTAGTCTGGGTTGGAAATAACCACCATGTCTTGGTTGGGAATAACCTCCATGTCTGGGTTGGAAATAACCACCCAGTCAGGGTTGGGAGTAACCTCCCAGTCTGTGTTGGGAGTAACCTCCCAGTCTGGGTTGGATATAACCACCCCATTTGAGTTGGGAATAACCTCCCAGTCTGAGTTGGGAATAACCACTCTGTCTGAGTTGGGAATAACCACTCCCAGTCTGAGTTGGGACTTACCACCCAGTCTGTGTTGGGAATAACCTCCAAGTCTGTGTTGGTAATAACCTCCCAGTATGAGTTTGAAATAACCACTCAGTATGGGAGTGGTTATTTAGTTTAAATATTGTTTAAACTAAATATCCACTCCCAGTCTGTGTTGGGAATAACCTTCCAGTCTGAGTTGAGAATAACCACCCAGTCTGTGTTGGGAATAATCTCCCAGTCTGAGTTGGGGATAACCTCCCAGTCTGTGTTGGGAATAATCTCCCAGTCTGTGTTGGGAATAACCTCCCAGTCTGAGTTTGAAATAACCACTCCAAGTCTGAGTTGTGAATAACGTCCCAGTCTGAGTTGGGAATAACCACCCAGTCTGTGTTTGGAATAATCTCCCAGTCTGAGTTGGGAATAACCTCCCAGTCTGTGTTGGGAATAATCACCCAGTCTGTGTTGGGAGTAATCTCCCAGTTTGGGTTGGAAATAACCACCCAATCTGGGTTGGTAATAACCACTCCCAGTCTATGTTGGGAATAATCTCCCATCTGGGTTGGAAATAACCACCCAGTCTGAGTTGGGAATAACCTCCCAGTCTATGTTGGAACTAACCCCCCCAAATCTGAGTTGGGAATAACCTCCCAATCTGAGCAGGGAATAACCACCCAGTCTACGTTGGAAATTTTCGAATATCCCTCATTTTGATTCTTGTAAAATGTACATGTACTTGTAATACAATGAATAAAATTTAATATATGAAAATCTTGGTGATTAACTTTGTAGGATATATATATATACTCTGGAAAAATATTAGGGGGAAAATAGTTCAAACAAGTACAAAGAAACATTAGTAGTCTTTGGGAAGCGAGCCAGTAAGTCCACTGTGTTCAGACAATATTCTGACATAACCATCACAAAAGCAAACTGTCTGCCAATGCAGAAGTAACTCATTTATTAATTTAAATAACAATATATGTTTATATACATACAATTATAATTGCATTGTTTATTGTATCATTCAATGCCGAGAGAAATTTGCTACCAATGATGTTGTGTTAAGCGTCATATTGTGACATTGCCTACTCGAGACAGTATTCTGAGCACTGCCACACTGGAGTATCATGCCACAAACACATGGTATGATAACACACCCAGTCACATTACACTGCCACACCGGAGTATCATGCCACAGACACATGGTATGATAACACACCCGGTCACATTACACTGCCACACCGGAGTATCATGCCACAGACACATGGTACGATAACATACCCAGTCACATTACATTGCCACACCGGAGTATCATGCCACAGACACATGGTACGATAACACACCCGGTCACATTACACTGCCACACCGGAGTATCATGCCACAGACACATGGTATGATAACACACCTGGTCACATTACACTGCCACACCGGAGTATCATGCCACATACACATGGTATGATAACACACCCAGTCACATTACATTGCCACACCGGAGTATCATGCCGCAGTCACATGGTACGATAACATACCCAGTCACATTACACTGCCACACCGGAGTATCATGCCGCAGACACATGGTATGATAACACACCCGGTCACATTACACTGCCACACCGGAGTATCATGCCACAGACACATGGTACGATAACATACCCAGTCACATTACATTGCCACACCGGAGTATCATGCCACAGACACATGGTACGATAACACACCCGGTCACATTACACTGCCACACCGGAGTATCATGCCACAGACACATGGTACGATAACATACCCAGTCACATTACATTGCCACACTGGAGTATCATGCCACAGACACATGGTACGATAACACACCCGGTCACATTACACTGCCACACCGGAGTATCATGCCACAGACACATGGTATGATAACACACCTGGTCACATTACACTGCCACACCGGAGTATCATGCCACAGACACATGGTACGATAACATACCCAGTCACATTACATTGCCACACCGGAGTATCATGCCACAGACACATGGTACGATAACACACCCGGTCACATTACACTGCCACACCGGAGTATCATGCCACAGACACATGGTACGATAACATACCCGGTCACATTACACTGCCACACTGGAGTATCATGCCACAGACACATGGTATGATAACACACCCAGTCACATTACACTGCCACACCGGAGTATCATGCCACAGACACATGGTATGATAACATACCCAGTCACATTACACTGCCACACTGGAGTATCATGCCGCAGTCACATGGTACGATAACACAACCAGTCACATTACACTGCCACACAGGAGTATCATGCCACAGACACATGGTATGATAACACACCCAGTCACATTACACTGCCACACTGGAGTATCATGCCGCAGACACATGGTATGATAACACACCCAGTCACATTACACTGCCACACTGGAGTATCATGCCGCAGACACATGGTATGATAACACACCCAGTCACATTACACTGCCACACTGGAGTATCATACCACAGACACATGGTATGGTAACACACCCAGTCACATTACACTGCCACACTGGAGTATCATGCCACAGACACATGGTATGATAACACACCCAGTCACATTGCACTGCCACATTGGAGTATCATGCCACAGACACATGGTATGATAACACACCCAGTCACATTACACTGCCACACCGGAGTATCATGCCGCAGTCACATGGTATGATAACACACCCAGTCACATTACACTGCCACACCGGAGTATCATGCCACAGACACATGGTACGATAACATACCCAGTCACATTACACTGCCACACCGGAGTATCATGCCGCAGTCACATGGTACGATAACATACCCAGTCACATTACACTGCCACACCGGAGTATCATGCCGCAGTCACATGGTACGATAGCATACCCAGTCACATTACACTGCCACACCGGAGTATCATGCCGCAGTCACATGGTACGATAACACACCCAGTCACATTACACTGCCACAATGGAGTATCATGCCACAGACACATGGTATGATAACACACCCGGTCACATTACACTGCCACAATGGAGTATCATGCCACAGACACATGGTACGATAACATACCCAGTCACATTACATTGCCACACAGGAGTATCATGCCGCAGTCACATGGTACGATAACATACCCAGTCACATTACACTGCCACACCGGAGTATCATGCCACAGACACATGGTATGATAACATACCCAGTCACATTACACTGCCACACTGGAGTATCATGCCACATACACATGGTACGATAGCACAACCAGTCACATTACACTGCCACACTGGAGTATCATGCCGCAGACACATGGTATGATAACACACCCAGTCACATTACACTGCCACACTGGAGTATCATGCCACAGACACATGGTATGGTAACACACCCAGTCACATTACACTGCCACACTGGAGTATCATGCCACAGACACATGGTATGATAACACACCCAGTCACATTGCACTGCCACATTGGGGTATCATGCCACAGACACATGGTATGATAACACACCCAGTCACATTACACTGCCACACTGGAGTATCATGCCGCAGACACATGGTATGATAACACACCCAGTCACATTACACTGCCACACAGGAGTATCATGCCGCAGACACATGGTATGATAACACACCCAGTCACATTGCACTGCCACACTGGAGTATCATGCCACAGACACATGGTATGATAACACACCCAGTCACATTGCACTGCCACACTGGAGTATCATGCCGCAGACACACGGTATGATAACACACCCAGTCACATTGCACTGCCACATCGGAGTGTCATGCCGCAGACACATGGTATGATAACACACCCAGTCACATTGCACTGCCACACCGGAGTATCATGCCACAGACACATGGTATGATAACACACCCAGTCACATTACACTCACACCAGGCCAACCAGACCCAGAATTATCCTCTAGATGCTGTCCGCCGAGCGAGAAGCTTCTAGTGCCATTTTTTCAAGTATTTGGTATGACCCGGCCGGGGTTCTACCACTAGCCTAATCTGTGGTCTCCACCAAAGTGGAAAAATCAGTAGCTTACATTGCTAATCAAATGTTCAACAAACACAGGCTGTCAATCAAACAAGAAAATATCGGCGGAACCGATGGATGCTCCCCCAAGTGAGTGTTTGACTCTGTACCATATGGTAATGATATTGAACGGGGGAGATAAGTGCGAGAGTTCTAAAGAGAAGTCAATACATTATATTTTTTTTCGTGATATAATACATTGTACAACATACTTTGAAATAGGTCATTATGCACTTGACAGAACTCATTCGCAAATCATTGAACTGGAACAAAATGAAAATATGCGCATATCCTAGCTAGTTTTACAAAATTAAAACCAGATGTTGTAGCAAAATAGCGCCATGAAGACAATATGCACATTTTCACTTGGTAATCATGCATCCTAGCAAGTTTCATGAAATTCAAACCAGAGGTTGTAGAGAAATAGAGCGGAGAAGAATTTGGTCACAGACATAATGAAAGGACCATAACTCCGTGAAAAATCATCGAACTGGAACATAATCACAGCAAGTTTCATAAAATTCCAACATGGGGTTGTAGAGAAGTAGTGCGGACAAGAATTTGGCTAGACATAATCCAAGGGATATCAATCCGCGAAAAAAATCATCGAATCGGAAAACAAAGACAATATGCGTATCTGCACTTGGTAATGATGCATCCTAGCAAGTTTCATGAAATTCCAACCTGAGGTTGTAGAGAAATAACACGGACAAGAATTTGGTCACAGACTCAATTAAAGGGCCATAACTCCATGAAAAATCATCGAACCGGAACACAGACGATATGTGCATCTCCACTTGGTAGTGATGCATCCTAACAAGTTTCATAAAATTTCAACCAGAGGTTGTAGAGAAATAGCCTGGACAAGAACATGGGGATGGACGCACGCACGGACGAAGCAGCGACTGTATGCTTCCCCCATTTGGGGGAGCATTAAAAGTTAACAAGTGAAAGATAATCCAATCATTTATAATTTTGGTTCCAGTGCCACCATTTTCCTTAAACAAGCTGACACTATCTAAGTAAACACTACATTGTATTTACTTGGACAAATAATGCCACATGACCAGTGAGCGAAGCCATAGTCGTTCTCCCATCAGGTCAATTGGCTGACAATATCTAAGTAAACACTACATTGTATTTACTTGGACAAATAATGCCACATGACCAGTGAGCGAAGCCATAGTCGTTCTCCCTTCAGGTCAATTGCTCATGCTGAATAATAATTGATGTTGACTGAAAATTGGTAAAACAAAAAAACTACAAGACAGCATTTACATAATATTTATTTTATTGATGTTTGAAAGTATTGTGAAATACCATGACATTACAATACATGCATGCTAAAAGCATCATTCAATCACTGGCCATGAACAGCACATATAATATACAAACTCACAAGTAGAGATTATAAACAAAGTTAACTAGACGTAAAAAACAACACTATAGTGTTTCACTATTGATAAATACATCTAGAATACGGTAATCTTTTACAGATGTATGAATAAATTCTCAGTAACAAATATACCAGGATATCATAGTTATATCCCTTTATAAATCATTTGTACCATTTCATCAATTAAATATCATTCAAAGACAACATTAGTTAAATAGCTTTCTTGCAATAAGTTTAAAATAGAAAAAATGTGGCAATTTGAGGGTCATTATAAAAGTAACAAGACAATATGAGGGTCATTGCAGAAAAAATGTAACAACATGAAGGGAATAGCAGAAATAATGTGACAATAAGAGAGTCATGTTAAACAATTGGAAGAAACTGCCAAACTTCTACGTAGAGTCACATGTTCTACAGTGTTGTATTATTCTTGTTACCACTGTACTCTCTATTTGTTGTCCTCTTAAACAAAATGAAACTTTCAGATGCAGGATTATCGACAACCTCGGCAGCAAATCAATTTGTTCTCAATCAATATAAACCACAAGAAATACAGGAGTAGAATATGATACAGCAGAGGAGATATCAAAATGTATTTTGTTTAATTGTGTCAGTTCATGCACTGCCACTCGATGTTTAATCAATATCATTCAAGTCTCATTAAAAAAAAATAACAATCTGGTGGTATACGTTGTTACTCAAACATTCACACATCTTTATAAAGGTAACAAAGAAACTGATAAAAGTTGATTAGTTTAAAGATGCAGATATCATGTTATTTAAAAACAGGTTTATAAAAGTGATCTTACTGTTCGTTTTCATTTTCTTTAGTATAATGAAACCAAAAAGTTTAGTCAGTAAAAAAACATGGGAAATCCTATAGGGTACATTTAAAGCCGGATGTGTGCCTGGATATGGAAATGATGTTTTGAAGATGCAGATTGAAATTGAATTTGGGTTTGTAACAAACAGAATCGGTGTTTAAATAAAATATACAAACTTTAATTCTGGCGATATCCGTCGTCCTGATCGTTCTTATTTCAATGTAAAGGGAGGTAATTCACCAAGTTCTTAGCTTTCAAGAGGGAATGCATTTACAGTGATGATATGTTATGATTTTAGTTACAAGTTTTACATTCTGTGGTGTAATATATCATCATTTACACAGTTTCAGTTGTTTAACTAGACAAATAGTTATTTTACGAAAAGCTGTTATACATAAAGGGGCAATAACCCTCAGCCAAACTATAGTAAAAATCCAAAAATATGTTGATGTTGCTCTACATACTTTGACAAATGTAGTTAAATTTGAAAAAAATATCGAATTCTTATTTTGTATTTTAGTTGAACTTGCATGAAAGTAGCGACTAAACTTTTGAATCTCAGTATATGTATTGTTTCTTATTACCATAGGTGAGTCAAGGAACTATTTTTATTCAGCTTATAATGAGGAATATATGTTAATAATAGTATGTTCCGCAATTTTAACGAAATATGAGGTTGTTTTAAACTGTATTTGGAATTGACAGGTGTGGAAGGACCCTTTGTCTGCCCCCTCCCCTCCCTCCCCTCTTTCTCTCCTCAGTTGATACGCCAGTGCTTATCACAGATACATTTGTTTTTTAAAGTTATAAAGTTGCCTTTCAATATCTGACACATAACTCATAAAAAAAACAATATCAAACACACAATTCAAAAACAGTAGCAATGTTTTGAATCAGAATGTTCCATACATGAATGGTGGATGATCACAAACTATACGGACAACTTTCATATACACAAAATGACTTTTACATATACACTGCAAAAAAAAAAACAATACAAATTATATCTTAATCGCGATTCCATGTAAATATTTCAATACCTACATTCTTTAAAGATTTAAATGCTTCCAGATTGGTTTTCAGTCCTTTTCCTACTACTCAAGGGTGTGTATGTCTCATTCCATCAACAAATCTGGATGCCAGATATAGCTACGACGTGTTGAAAATAGCTTTAAACACCATTCAGAACAAAACACAATCTCATAGGTTTCTACAAATTACTTACAATGTTATGATTACACAAAAATCCCAGTTTTTCTTTTATTATCATTACATGGATTTCTTAAAGGGACTAAATGTTATTTTCAACATATAAAAGATTATTTGTTTGATACAATTTTGATTGTGAAGCAAAACCTAAGACTGAATCCTAGTAGAACCAGCATCCTTCCACAAGTAACTGGCAATTACAGACCCCTTTAACTGGCAATTACAGACCCCTATAATGATATGCATCCCCCTATAACTGGCAATTACAGATCCCTATAACTGGCAATTACACACCCCTATAATGATATGCATCCCCCTATAACTGGCAATTACAGATCCCTATAACTGGCAATTACACACCCTTATAATGATATACACAACCCTTTAACTGGCAATTACAGACCCCTATAATGATATACACACCCCTATAACTGGCAATTACAGACCCCTATAATGATATACACCCCCCTATCCTCTATACTCATGTAACACAATCCTGAATCACATGTACCATATGTTTATGATCACACTGAATGCATGGTAAAACAAATCATTTTACTTTCACTATCAAGATATTTAAACAAGAGGGCCAAATTGGCCCTAAATCGCTCACCTGTGGCACAAGATGTATTAATAATCTGATTTGGCCAGTTCAAAAAACATCTGGGATATTATGGTTATATAACTACTGTGCAAGTTTGGTGAGAATCAAATGAAAAATGCAGGTGCTAGAGAGCACACAAAGTCAAATAGTGTTTTTTTTATTAATTCAAAGGCCACAACTCTGACATTAATAATCCAATTTCGTCAGTTCAATAACTTGTTCGAGATATAATGATTATTTAACTACTGTGTAAGTTTGGTGAGAATCAAATGAAAAATACGGGTGCTAGAGTGCACACAAGGTCAAAAAATGCATTTTTTTATTAATTCAAGGGTCATAACCCTGACATTTATTATCCGGTTTGGCCAGTTCAAAAACTTGTCTGAAATATTATGACTTTAAAACTTCTGTGTAAGTATAGTGAAAATCCAATGAAAAATGCGAATGTTAGAGTGCACATTACAAAAAATTTCACGGACAGACGACGGACACCAGGCGATCAGAATAGCTCACCTTGAGCTTTGCAGAGATGAGCTAAAAACATGTTGACAATATGGCATTTATAAACATGTCGACAACATAGTTTTTATAATAGAAACATTTACAAATATGAACCTTTCTCACATACAGACAGATGATAAAATAATGGAAACATAAAATATGAAGATGAAGATGAAAACAGAAAAGACAATTATAATTTCATAAAACAATTTCATAAAATAAAACAAAACCATACATTGCATTGATTATATGAAGAACACTGGTATATAAAAGTTTTCTAGAAATCGGAAGAAAACAAACAAGACAAATTATATCTTTAAATTCTTTATGTTTACATTTGGTATTTTATTTGGTTTAGGAACCAATGAGACTACCAAAAAATAACTAAGTTATATGGACCAAAAGTAGATTGTCCAGTCCGTAAACCTGCGTATGGACTTCAACACCATGTAGTATTTGTTAAATCTATCATAGTTTATGTACTAAAATTACAATAAAAGTTTGTGTCAGTACAGTGCTGTAGTAGACATATTTGAAAACCTATATATACAGAAGGATAAAGAAACAAGGGGAGTATTTCAGGGCCATTGTAAGTGATATCTACAGCTCTGAAATTAACCCCGCGTTTCTTTATCTGTCCAGCATATACCTTACATGAAAAACAGCAAATGGTAATTTTAAACCAACTGAGCTTTGTGGTGTGGGTAATGATAATGTAAAATTTAAAGAATATTCAGAAGGCTATCATTTACTCGGAACATTTCAACTTCACAATGGGTTTGTTTACTCTGTATATCAAAACTGATAAATACATCTTTGGAATTACTAATGATGAACCTATTATGCGTTTATATGGTCATCACATGATACCCCCGATATTTCCATCTAATGAATATTCATATCAATGACACTCTCATCCCTCCCCTGAATAATCACTTGTAATATTTATTCATTACAAGGATACTCCAATCTAATGAATATTCATATACTGAAAACTATTATCTGATGCATATTCATGAACTTGATACTTAAATCCTATTTATAATACTTCCATTTATATGCTGAAAACTCCATTCTCCATATTTATATTATGGAAACAATCATCTTATGAAATCAACATCCCAGACACGCCCAATTTACCTGCATTTATAATGCAGGTACTCTCAACTAATAAATATTCATATTCCACGAATACTCTCATCTAATGAATATAAATATCCAAGAATGATCATCTCATTGATTTTCATGCATATGCCCATCTTATGTATTTCAATATATCTCATGTTTATGAATATCTGACCCACTCATTTCATCTATATTTATATCCAAGACATTTCCATCTCATTAGTATTCGTCTCCAAAATGTTCCCTTATCACCCATCTCATTTCTATATGAAGGCATCCGGCTCTGTGTCCCAGACATCCCATAGCTTGAACAAACTTCACACCAGACCTGCATACATTTACAACACACAGACTGTGTTTATCATTTCTCAATATCTTTAATTTTATTAACATAATTGATCAACATAATCATAAATGACGGCTTAACCCTTACAATTCTAACACTGCAGTTCATTAACTTAACACATAAAGGATATTTTGATAAATTTAAGGGGTTTCCATCATTAAAGCCTTATCTATATATATATATATATATATATATATATATATATATATATATATAAATAGACAAGTATAAAATAGAAAACAAAACAAAAAAGTAGTAAATGAAACAATACAAGAATATAGACATACATTGGACTGTCCATGTTACTGTACGAGATTATATAAGTATATTGTCCCGATGCCAACACTGCTGGCGTTTAATTCCTGGTACTTATAAACAATGTACTGATTATTATTATAATAAACAACTCTGATCATCCAACATTTCTGTCTTTATATTTTGACCTTCAGCAATGATGATATATTGACCTTCAGCAAGGATGATATATTGACCTTTGTCAAGGATGGTATATTGACATTCATCAAGGATGATATATTGACCTTTATAAAGGATGATATCAAGGATGATATATTGACCTTCAAGGATGATATATTGACCTTCATCAAAGATGATGTATTGAATTTTTTCAAAGATGATATATTGACCTTCATCAAGGTTGATATATTGACTTTCATCTAGGATGATATATTCTGACCTTTGTCAAGGATGATATATATTGACTTTCATCAAGGATGATATATTGACCTGCAAGGTTGATATATTGACTTCATCAAGGATGATGTATTGACCTTCAAGGTTGTTATGTTGACTTCATCAAGGATAATATATTCTGACCTTTATCAAGGTTGCTATATTGACCTTCATCAAGGTTGATATCTATTGACCTTTATAAAGGATATCAAGGATGGTATATTGACCTTCAAGGATGATAAATTGACCTTCATCAAGGATGATGTATTGACTTTCATCAAGGATGATATATTGACCTTCATCAAGGTTGATATATTGACTTTCATCAAGGATGATATATTCTGACCTTTGTTAAGGATGATATATATTGACTTTCATCAAGGATGATATATTGACCTTCATCAAGGATGATATATTGACCTTCAAGGATGATATATTGACCTTCATCAAGGATGATATATTGACCTTCATCAAGGATGATATATTAACATTCTAGGTTGA
Organism: Panopea generosa; assembly: GCA_029582155.1. Classification (NCBI taxonomy): domain Eukaryota; kingdom Metazoa; phylum Mollusca; class Bivalvia; order Adapedonta; family Hiatellidae; genus Panopea; species Panopea generosa. The sequence continues at coordinate 37,943,200 of CM055905.1, forward strand.
TATATTGACTTCATCAAGGATGATATATTCTGACCGTTATCAAAGATGATATATTGACCTTCAAGGTTGATATATTGAATTCATCAAGGATGATATATTGACCTTCATCAAGGATGATATATTGACCTTCAAGGTTGATATATTGATTTCATCAAGGATGATATATTGACCATCAAGGTTGATATATTGATTTCATCAAGGATGATATATTGACCTTCATCAAGGATTATATATCTGACCTTCATCAAGGATATATTGACCTTCATCAAGGATGCTATTTTGACCTTTAAGGTTGATATATTGATTTCATCAAGGATGATATATTGACCATCAAGGTTGATATAATGACTTCATCAAGAATGATATATTCTGACCCTTATCAAGGATAATATATTAACCTTCAACGTTGATATATTGACTTCACCAAGGATGATATATTCTGACCGTTATCAAGGATGATATATTGACCTTCATCAAGGATGATATATTGACCTTCAAAGTTGATATATTGACTTCATCCAGGATGATATATCTGACCTTCATCAAGGATGATATATTGACCTTCATCAAGGATGGTATTTTGACCTTTAAGGTTGATATATTGACTTCATCAAGGATGATATATCTGACCTTCATCAAGGATGATATATTGACCTTCATCAAGGATGATATTTTGACCTTCAAGGTTGATATATTGACTTCATCAAGGATGATATATCTGACCTTCATCAAGGATGATATATTGACCTTCATCAAGGATGATATTTTGACCTTTAAGGTTGATATATTGATTTCAAGGATGATATATTGACCATCAAGGTTGATATATTGATTTCATCAAGGATGATATATTCTGACCGTTATCAAGGATGATATATTGACCTTCAAGGTTGATATATTGACTTCATCAAGGATGATATATTCTGACCGTTATCAAGGATGATATTTTGACCTTTAAGGCTGATAAAATGATTTCATCAAGGATGATATATTGACCATCAAGGTTGATATATTGACTTCATCAAGGATGATATATTCTGACCGTTATCAAGGATGATATATTGACCTTCAAGGTTGATATATTGACTTCATCAAGGATGATATATCTGACCGTTATCAAGGATGATATATTGACTTTCAAGGTTGATATATTGACTTCATCAAGGATGATATATTCTGACTGTTATCAAGGATGATATATTGACTTCATCAATGATGATATATTCTGACTGTTATCAAGGATGATGTACATTAAGACATCAAAGTCATATTGTTGTACAACTTTCTTCAAGAAAATGTAAACTCGTAATTCGCTGAACACATCTACAACAATGTAGACCAGACAGCAAGTTAGTCACAGTCTTATTGTGGTTTTGTCTTCATTGTTTGGCTATCAGTCAGTAAATTATTACTGGCACACCTTCTGATAAATAATGAGATGGCCCAAAAACAGATATGGAAGAGTCTATTCAATGGATTTTGTGTTGCAACCCCCTAAACTGAATACCGAGCCACAATGATCCAGCATGTGATCATTCATGCAGTACACACAGACAAACATGGTAATAATTATAAAATGAACTATAATTAACTTGATGCGGAGAAAAGCTCTACCATGTAGTTAAACCAACAAACCCAATATAGCATTTCTACTAGCGTGTTCACCAGTAATGATCATGGCAGATATATGGAATGAAATCTTGGATAATTAGAGTCAATTATCAATAATATATAAAAATATGGTTTGGCAGACGCCTTAATATTGTGTTTATGGTTGGCATTTTAACTAGGCGCGCTCGCCGTAGTCTGGTCTGTACATTTCTGTATTGTTATTCACAAATAATTATTCTCCATATATATTATATATCATAATGAACATCTGAAAAGATCCCAAAAATCAGAAATTCTGTTGTAAATTTAACTATCTCCCTTTGTACAAAAGTGCACATAATGTAGAAAAGACAAATCTTGCAAACATGATCCATGCTTAATAACAGGTGCCAATTAATTGGCAAGGTAACAGTACCTGGTGCTGTCACGTTTACCTGATCTAAGTACCAGTTAAACCGGGTCCACACTGTTGCATGCCCTGTAGTGTGAACAAATAAATAAAACAACTTCCAGTCAAAATGGTGACAGAATATAAATTGTAATAAAGTACTTGCTAATAACATTCTATAAAAATAAAATAAACAATTCACTAGCTGACTAACAGATATGGCAGAGAACAATTTACAGTTACATGTAAATATACCAGATATGGCAGAGAACAGTTTACATGAAAATATACCAGACATGTCAGGGAACAGTTTACATGTAAGTATACCAGATTTTGCAGATGATAGTTTACATGTAAATATACCAGATATGGCAGAGAATAGTTTACATGTGAATATACCATATATGGCAGAGAACAGTTTACGTGTAACAATACCAGATATGACAGAGGATAGTTTACATGTAAATATACCAGATATGGCAGAGAATAATTTACATGTCAATATACCATATATGGCAGAGAACAGTTTACATGTAAATATACCAGATATGGTAGAGAATAGTTTACATGTAAATATACCAGATATGGCAGAGAATAGTTTACATATAAATAATATAGCAGATATTCCAAAGAACAGTTTACATGTAAGCATACCAGATATGGCAGAGAACAGTTTACATGTAAATAAAGCAGATATACAAAAGGACAGTTAACATGTAAATATACCAGATATGGCAGAGAATAGTTTACATGTGAATATACCATATATGGCAGAGAACAGTTTACGTGTAACAATACCAGACATGGCAGAGAACAGTTTACATGGAAATATACCAGATATGGCAGAGAATAGTTGACATATAAATAATATAGCAGATATTCCAAAGAACAGTTTATATGTAAGCATACCAGATATGGCAGAGAATAGTTTACATGTAAATAAAGCAGATATACAAAAGGACAGTTAACATGTAAATATACCAGATATGGCAGAGAATAGTTTACATGTAAATAAAACAGATATACCAAAGGAAAGCTTACATGTAAATATACCAGATATGGCAGAGAATAGTTTACATGTAAATAAAACAGATATACCAAAGGAAAGCTTACATGTAAATATACCAGATATGGCAGAGAATAGTTTACATGTAAATATAGCAGATATACCAAAGAACAGTTTAAATGTAAATATACCAGATATGACACAGAACAGTTTACATGTAAATATCCTAGGTATGGCAGAACATAGCTTACATGTAAATATACCAGATATGACAAAGAACAGTTTACATGTAAATTTATCAGATATGACAAAGAACAGTTTACATGTAAATATACCAGATATGACAGAGAACAGTTATGTAATATTCCTGTAGTGTCTGACCTTTACTTTTACAGGGTAAATTTCAACTTTCTTAGGTAAACTTTGGTTAATCTGGACATAAACCTTTGCCATTCTCATTCATTTACTGGTCTATAAACCGTGTCAATGAGCAAATCAAGAGACATTATACAATGATGTAAACCATTCAGGCAAACCAATGTCTTGTTAATATTCTGTCTATAGGTTGCTATAATTATAAACTGATATATCTGTAAAGAATTAAGGTGAATACTGTTGTTTTTTTTCAACCAGAGAAATAAATATATGAAATAAACTATAACAACAACAAAAATTAACAAGTAGATGATGTCGGTGGGCGTCGCTGTTTCCCGGTAGACGACTGGGTTAACTGGTTACTCAGTGTTGAGCCGAGACAGAGCCTAGACGGGGCCATCATACCTCCGGGAAGTTGAAACACCATTGTCCCTACAGCTGCTACGCCATCGTCTGTTGGTTCTATTGCTATGGGGACAATGTTCAAACAATCGCGTAATAATACTGGTGACATATTGTTTGTTTCACTGGGAAGTAACGGTGTCCTGTCAGTAACTTTTCTACCTCTATTACGTAAGTTTGGTGAAATGTTAAGCGGATTTACAGCATGATCTATTAACACTAACACTTTGGCAAATGGTCGAGAAGCCATGTGAAGCATCTCTCGCGCCCTCTGTTGGCGAGTCCTCCGTGCGTCAAACCCTTGCTTAGTCTTCCACAAAAGTACACACATTGCAAGGAACAGAAAGAAACAGGAGAAAAACACAGAGAAGAAGACAAACAGGTCTATATGGGGCTGGTCCTGCCTGAAGTACAAATTACCCATTGTTTTGTTGCGTGTTCCATACCCCGTGCTTACAAATACCATAAAAAAACGTGAAGATTTCAGGTCTAACTTCTCATTAGGTAACGTAATCACTAGACGACTCTGCACATTTTTTATCACTAGTATCGTGTCTAACTTGTTCACCGTGATGAACGTGTTAATATTCTTTGCTTTCACTTCTCTAATCACCATGTCTCTGGTCATTCCTGATCTGTTTGTGTAACGGTTACTTCGCTGAAATCTACCAGCAAAGTCGTTGTAGTCCACCATGTCTAACCTGACATTGTGGACACCCGTTCTGTCGTCAACGTCCACGACGAAAGTCTGATTGTACGGGGAGAAGTAAACATCTATACCTGGAACAGAGACAGGGGAAATCAATTAAATATAACTGTTGATATAAATAATACTGCAAAAAGAATTGTGGTGAATCAATAGCCATTTGTTATCTGAGGGACATCTGATAGATATATGTAACTGAGGGATATCCAAGGGATACACATATCTGAGGGACATCTGAGTGATATCCAAGAGATACATGTATCTAAGGGACATATGTATCTGAGGGATTTCCAAGGGATACACATATCTGAGGGACATCTGAGGGATATCCAAGGGATAAATGTATAAGGGATATCCAAGGGATAAATGTATCTGAGGGACATTTGAGGGTTATTCAAGATTTATCTTAGGGATACCTGAGGATTATCTGAGAGATCTGAGGGATATCTATGAGAGAGAGATAAATCAAGAAATTGAATCATTCTATACATGGATACCCACTGACAGTTTAACGAAGGTAAGACGATAAGCAGAGATTGTATTTTGTGTAACATATGGAAGGAGATGGATGGAGAATTTATGTAACTTACCCCCAATTGTAACATCAATTGTCACTCGAATGTCAACATTCACATATTTGGGTTGAACTGCAAAGAAGACAGTTCTGCCTGGGTACAGCGGTGATGGACTTCTGGTACACTCTGCCTGCGTGGACGGATCAAAACAGTAGTCTCGATTGACAGTCATTGTGCGATAACAGTGATGTCCATTTGTAGGCTTGCCCACGAAGTATTCTTTACACTCAGCACACTGTATGTAAAATCACAGATATAAGTAACGTAATGTAGAGGACTTCTAACTTAGTTATGACAAAGAAAGAAAGAGTCAATGAAGACCACACACATATTTATGTTCTGTGCTTATGTTAACACAAATATTTATGCATTGTAATCATCTCATCTCAAAACAAACATTAACAACAATAAAAACAAAACTTACACTAAGTCTTACTAGTCTGTGTTTCACAGCAATAAAAACAACCTACACATACTAGTCTGTGTTTCATAGCAATAAACACAACCTACACATACTAGTCTGTGTTTCACAGCAATAAACACAACCTACACTCACTAGTCTGTGTTTCAAGGCAATAAACACAACCTACACTTATCTGTCTTTCATTGCAATAAAACACAACCTACACTCACTAGTCTGTGTTTCATGGCAATAAACACAACCTACATTTACCCGTGTTTCATGGCAATAAACACATCCTATACTTACTTGTGTTTCATGGCAATAAACACATCCTACATTTACCTGCATTTCTTGGCAATTAACACAATCTACACTTACCCGTGTTTCATGGCAATAAACACATCCTACACTTACCTGTGATTCATGGCAATAAACACATCCTACACTTACTTGTGATTCTTGGCAATAAACACATCCTACACTTACCTGTGATTCATGGCAATAAACACAATCTTCACTTACCCATGATTCATGGCAATAAACACATCCTACACTTACCTGTGATTCATGGCAATAAACACATCCTACACTTACCTGTGACTCATGGCAATAAACACATCCTACACTTACCGATGATTCATGGCAATAAACACATCCTACATTTTCCTGTGTTTCATGACAATTAACACATCCTACACTTACCTGTGATTCATGGCAATAAACACAATCGACACTTACCCATGATTCATGGCAATAAACACATCCTATATTTACCTGTGATTCCTGGCAATAAACACAACCTACAATTACCTGCGTTTCATGGCAATAAACACAATCAACACTTACCTGTGTTTCATAGCACTCTATTTCACTTTTGCCCTCTGGACTACACCTGGTCTCTGTGTTGTTTGTACAGTGACAGTTGAGGCCACTGTTGCTGTCACATTGGTTACTGTGTCCATTACACTTACACCTGCAACACAGAGAATAAATCAACACAAGTTTGCATAAACAGAAAGGTTACATTGGCATATCCAGTTTTACTGGTGGAGGAAAACTGAATCTGAGTAGAACCACCATCATTCTTCAAGAAACTTGCAAACTTTCGCACATTAATTTTTTGGACCTAGCGACTCAAACCTAAGACCTGTGCTGTAAGAGGTTAAGTGACTTTTAAATGATGCCTTATACCAATCGGTACATGACTCTCACTGTGATGATGTATATATAAAGACTTTGCACATGCTTCTTTTTGTATCACAGTGTATAATTATATATAGCCTACTTTGTATACACCCCTCCCTGTATTGTAGTACATATACATACTTTACATTGCATGTACATCTTTTTGTGTCACAGGATATATAATTATACAGTTTACTTTGTACACACCCCTCCCTGTACTGCAGTATATATAAACACTTTACATTGCATGTGCATCTTTTTGTGTCACAAGATATATAATTACACAGCTTACTTTGTATACACCCATCCCTGTAGTGTAGTACATATACATACTTTACATTGCATCTGTCTGTGTCACAAGATATATAATTAAACAGCTTACTTCATATACACCCCTCCCTATAGTGTAGTGCATATACATACTTTACATTGAACATGCATTTTTCTGTGTCACAGGATACATAATTATACAGCTTACTTTGTATACACTCCTTCATGTATTGTAGTACATATGCATACTTTACATTGCATGTGCATCTTTCTGTGTCACAGGATATATAATTATACAGTTTACTTTGTACACACCCCTTCCTGTACTGCAGTATATATAAACACTTTACATTGCATGTGCATCTTTTTGTGTCACAGGATATATAATTATACAACTTACTTTGTACACACCCCTCCCTGTATTGTAGTACATATACATACTTTACTTTACAGGTGCCTCTTTCTGTGTCACAGATATATAATTATACAGCTTACTTTGTACACACCCCTCCCTGTATTGTAGTACATATACATACTTTACTTTGCATGTGCATCTTTCTGTGTCACAGGATATATAATTATACAGCTTACTTTGTACACACCCCTCCCTGTATTGTAGTACATATACATACTTTACTTTGCATGACCATCTTTTTGTGTCACAGGATATATAATTATTCAGCTTACTTTGTATACAACCCATCCTGTATTGTAGTGCATAAATACAACATTCTTTGTGCATGCCCTTTTCTGTCATAGTGTATTTAATACATACATGAATCTCCCTTTTGTGTCAGTGTAATGTTTTTATACTAAATACTTAGAACATGCTCCTTCCTGTGTTGTAGTGTAAACACATCTACTTACAACTTACTTTGTACACGGCCCTCCCTATCTGTGTTATAGTGTAAACATATGTCTATATACAATTTACTTTGTATATGCCCTTCCCTATGTTGTAGTGTAAACGTGTGTCTATAAACAACATACATTGTACAGGGCCATCCCTTCCTGTGTTGTAGGGCAAACATGTCTATATACGACTAACTTTTATATGCTCCTCCCAGCGTTAGTATTTATATATAACATATGTCTATATACAACTTACTTAGTACACATTCCCTCTCTCCCTGTGTTGTAGTGTAAACATATGTCTATATACATCTTACTTTGTATATGCCCCTCCTTGTATTATAGTGTAAACATATGTCTTTATATAACTTACTTTGTACATGACCCTCCCTCTCTGTGTTGCAGTCTAAACATGGGTCTTTATATAACTTACTTTGTACACGGCCTACCATCCCTGTGTTGCAGTGAAAACATATGTCTATAAACAAATTACTTTGTGTATGTCCCTCCCTGTGTTATAATGTAAACATATGTCTATATACAACTTACTTTGTACATGGCACTCCATCCCTGTAACGAAGTGTAAACATGTGTTTATATACAACTTACTTTGTATATGCCCCTCCCTGTTTTTGTGTGTAAACATATGTCTATATACAACTTACTTTGTATATGCCCCTCCCTCCCTGTGTTGTAGTGTAAACATATGTCTATATACAACTTACTTTGTACATGGTCTTCCCTCCCTGTTCTGTAGTGTAAACATGTGTCTATATACAACTTACTTTGTACACGACCCTCCCTCCTTGCTGTAGTGCAAACATGTCTATATACAACTTACTTTGTATATGCCCCTCTCTGTGTTAAACTGTAAACATATGTCTATATACAACTTAATTTGTACATGGTCCTCCCGCCCTGTGTTGTAGTGTAAGCATGTGTCTATATACAACTTACTTTGTATACTAGTATACCCCTCCCTGTGTTATAGTGTAAGCATGTGTCTATATACAACTTACTATGTACATGGCACTCCCACCCTGTAATGTAGTGTAAGCATGTGTCTATATACAACTTACTTTGTATATGCCCTCTCCCTGTGTTATAGTGTAAACATGTGTCTATATACAACTTACTTTGTATATGCCCCTCTCTGTGTTATAGTGTAAGCATGTGTCTATATACAACTTACTTTGTATACTTGTATACCCCTCCCTGTGTTATAGTGTAAGCATGTGTCTTTATACAACTTACTTTGTACATGGCACTCCCTCCCTGTAATGTAGTGTAAACATGTGTATATATACAACTTACTTTGTATATGCCCCTCCCTGTTTTTGTGTGTAAACAGGTGTCTATATACAACTTACTTTGTATATGCCCCTCCCTCCTTGTGTTGTAGTGTAAACATATGTCTATATACAACTTACTTTGTACATGGTCTTCCCTCCCTGTTCTGTAGTGTAAACATGTGTCTATATACAACTTACTTTGTATATGCCCCTCTCTGTGTTATAGTGTAAGCATGTGTCTATATACAACTTGCTTTGTATATGCCCTCTCCCTGTGTTATAGTGTAAACATGTGTCTATATACAACTTACTTTGTATATGCCCCTCTCTGTGTTACAGTGTAAGCATGTGTCTATATACAACTTACTTTGTATACTAGTGTACCCCTCCCTGTGTTATAGTGTAAGCATGTGTCTATATACAACTTACTTTGTATATGCCCTCTCCCTGTGTTATAGCGTAAACATGTGTCAATATACAACTTACTTTGTATATGCCCCTCTCTGTGTTATAGTGTAAGCATGTGTCTAAATACAACTTACTTTGTATATGCCCTTCCCTGTGTTATAGTGTAAACATATGTCTATATACAATTTACTTTGTACATTTCCCTCCATCCCTGTGTTGTAGTGTAAGCATAATGTCTATATACAACTTACTTTATGCACGGCCCTTCTGGTGACATGTGTGGTAAGCGGAAGTAGCCCGGCTGACATTGCTGACATCGCTGCATGTGTGTGTCATCCTTACAGTCCATACAGTAAGTGTCATTCTTTGTTTCTGGACCACGGTGTAGGATCTTGCCAAACTGAAGCACACAAGTTTTAACATGATACACATCATGTACTGACAAATAGAAAACGCAGCAGTGATCTAGGGTTAGAGCAACCATCTTGCATGCAGAAGGTCATGGGTTCGATCACCTGCCGGGTCATATCAAAAACTTGAAAACTGGTACTAGAAGCTTTCTTGCTTGAGGCTCAGCCTTCAGAGGATAGTTCTAGGTCTGTTTGACTCAGTGTATAATGTGACCGGGTGGGGTATCATACCATGTGACATGATACTCCAGTGAAGCAGCACTTAGAATAAGGTCTCAAGTAGACATCGTCGCTATATAAGTGAAACATTTTTGAAAGCACAGCTAAACACCAAACAAAACAACAACTCACATTCAGCCATAATCATACAATGTGTATTTATTTATATAGACATCATTATACAACAAATGTTTACCCTATATCTAAACTGGATATATTTGGTGTCTAGTTCATGTAAATGCTTACCCTAGTAAATATATAAATAGGGCAGATTTGGTGTCTGGGTCATGTAAATATTTACCCTAGATCTAAACTGGGCAGATTTGTCGTCTGGATATTGTAAATGCTTACCCTAGATCTAAACTGAACAGATATGGTGTCCAGATCATGTTAATGCTTACCCTAGATATGAACTGGGCAAATTTAAAAACTGGATCATGTAAATGCTTACCCTAAATCTAAACTGAGCAGATTTGGTGTCTAGATCATGTTAATGCTTACCCTAGATCTAAACTGGGCAGATTTTGTGTCTGGATCATGTAAATGCTTACCTTATATCAAAACTTGGCAGATTTGGTGTCTAGATCATGTTAATGCTTACCCTAGATCTAAACTGGGCAAATTTGGTGTCTAAGTCATGTAGATCTCAACTGGGCAGATTTGGTGTCTAGATCATGTTAATGCTTACCCTATATCTAAACTGGGCAGATTTGGTGTCTAGATCATGTTAATGCTTACCCTAGATCTAAACTAGGCAAATTTGGTGTCTAGGTCATATAGATCTAAACTGGGCAGATTTGGTGTCTGGGTCATGTTAATACTTACCCTAGATCTAAACTGGGCAGATTTGGTGTTTGGGTAATGTAAATGCTTACCCTATATCAAAACTTGGCAGATTTGGTGTCTAGATCATGTTAATGCTTACCCTAGATCTAAACTTGGCAAATTTGGTGTCTAGGTCATGTAGATCTCAACTGGGCAGATTTGGTGTCTAGATCATGTTAATGCTTACCCTATATCTAAACTGGGCAGATTTGGTGTCTAGATCATGTAAATGCTTACCCTATATCTAAACTGGGCAGATTTTGTGTCTAGATCATGTAAATGCTTACCCTCTATCTAAACAGGGTATATTTGGTGTCTGGATCATGTAAATGCTTACCCTATATCTAAACTGGGCAGATTTGGTGTCTAGATCATGTAAATGCTTACCCTAGTAAATATCTAAATAGGGCAGATTTGGTGTCTGGGTCATGTAAATATTTACCCTAGATCTAAACTGGGCAGATTTGTCATCTGGATATTGTAAATGCTTACCCTAGATCTAAACTGAACAGATATGGTGTCTAGATCTTGTTAATGCTTACCCTAGATATGAACTGGGCAGATTTAAAAACTGGATCATGTAAATGCTTACTCTAAATCTAAACTGAGCACATTTGGTGTCTAGATCATGTTAATGCTTACCCTAGATCTAAACTGGGCAGATTTGGTGTCTGGATCATGTAAATGCTTACCCTATATCAAAACTTGGCAGATTTGGTGTCTAGATCATGTTAATGCTTACCTTAGATCTAAACTGGGCAGATTTGGTGTCTGGATCATATAAATGCTTACCCTATATCAAAACTTGGCAGATTTGGTGTCTAGATCATGTTAATGCTTACCCTAGATCTAAACTGGGCAAAGTTGGTGTCTAAGTCATGTAGATCTCAACTGGGAAGATTTGGTGTCTAGATCATGTTAATGCTTACCCTAGATCTAAACTGGGCAGATTTGGTGTCTAGATCATGTTAATGCTTACCCTATATCTAAACTAGGCAAATTTGGTGTCTAGGTCATATAGATCTAAACTGGGCAGATTTGGTGTCTGGGTCATGTTAATACTTACCCTAGATCTAAACTGGGCAGATTTGGTGTCTGGGTCATGTTAATACTTACCCTAGATCTAAACTGGGCAGATTTGGTGTCTAGATCATGTAAATACTGACCCTAGATCTAAACTGGGCAGATTTGGTGTCTAGATCATGTTAATGCTTACTCTAGATCTAAACTGGACAGATTTGGTGTCTGGATCATGTAAATGCTTACCCTATATCAAAACTGGGCAGATTTGGTGTCTAGATCATGTTAATGCTTACCCTTGATCTAAACTTGGCAAATTTGGTGTCCAGGTCATGTAGATCTAAACTGGGCAGATTTGGTGTTTGGATCATGTAAATGCTTACCCTATATCTAAACTGGGCAGATTTGGTGTCTAGATCATGTAAATACTGACCTTAGATCTTAACTGGGCAGATTTGGTGTCTGGGTCATGTAAATGCTAACCCTAGATATAAACTGGGCAGATCTGTTGTCAAGTTCATGTAAATACTTACCCTAGATCTAAACTGGGCATATTTGGTTTCAAGATCATGTAAATGCTTACCCTAGATATAAGCTGGACAGATTTGGTGTCTGGGTCATGTAAATGCTTACCCTAGATCTAAACTGGGCAGATTTGGTGTCCGGATATTGTCGCAGCAGCTCATTAATCTGATGTTTCGACTTGGTGATGTCTGTCCAGTACATGCAGATGTCCGTGTGGTTGTAACAGAACTCTGTGCACGACATACAGCGGCCACCGTTCCTTGGATCTCCCACAAACAGAGGCTTGCACATCTCACAGTTTTTTCCCTGTACACAATTGTAACAACAGTTATTTGCACTGTGACATTTACTCTCTACTCAATCATTTTTTATTCAGCTGTTATTCTTAAATATTTATTTATGATTTATAAAGTCTAAGCTACTGAATTATAATTATTGATAATATATGATAAATATCTACCAAAATAACGTTTCGACAAATAATAAAACTTAACATAAAACAATTAAATTAATTATAAGTGACAAATCTGACTTAACTATAGTTTTAAACATTACAATCTCATATTTTAGCACATAACTACATAAAACTACAGTACAATTAGTAGGGTGGTAGTGAAATAGATAAAGTGTTTGCTGCTCATGCCAGAGGTTGCTGGTTTGAACCCCAGTTATTATAAAACAATCATGTATCTGTTGCACATAACTACATGATTCTTGTTTTGAACTTAACAATCACATTTTTTGCACATATCTATGTGAAACTACAGTCGTAAACATGACAATCAAATATGTTTGCACATATATACATTGAACTACAGTTGTGAACATGATAATCACATATGTTTGCACATAAATTCATGAAACTAGTCTTAAACATGACCATCACATGTTTGCACATAAGTACATGAAACTACATGTGTTTGTATATAACTACATGAAAATACAGTTGTAAACATAACCATCACATATGTTTGTACATAACTACATGCAACTAGTCTTAAACATGACCATCACGCATGTTTGCAAATAACTACATGAAACTACAGTTGTAAACATGACCATCACAGATGTTTGCACATAACTACATGAAACTACAGTCTTAAACATGACCATCACATATGTTTGCATATAAGTACATGAAACTACAGCCATAAGCATGACCATCACATTTGTTGACCCATAACTACATGGAACTCCAATCGTAAACATGACAATCACATATGTTTGCACATAACTACATGAAGCTACAGTCTTAAACATCACAATCACATGTTTGCACATAACTACATGAACCTACAGTTGTAAACATGGCCATCACATATGTTTGCACATAACTACATGAAACTACAGTCGTAAACATGAAAATCTCATATATTTGCACATAACTACACGATTCTTGTTTTGAACTTAACAATCACATCTTTTGCACATATCTATGTGAAACTACAGTCATAAACATGACAATCAAATATGTTTGCACATATATACATAGAACTACAGTTGTGAACATGACAATCACCTATGTTTGCAAATAACTACATTAACTAGTCTTAATATGACCATCACATATGTTTGCACATAACTACATGAAACTACAGTTGTTAACATGACCATCACATATGTTTGCACATAACTACATGAAAATACAGTTGTAAACATGACCATCACATATGTTTGTACATAACTACATGCAACTAGTCTTAAATATGACCATCACGTATGTTTGCACATAACTACATAAAACTACAGTTGTAAACATTACCATCACATTTGTTTGCACATAACTACATGAAGCTACAGTTGTAAACATCACAATCACATGTTTGCACATAACTACATGAACCTACAGTCGTAAACATGACCATCACATATGTTTGCACATAACTACATGAAACTACAGTCGTAAACATGACAATCTCACATGTTTGCACATAACTACATGAAACTACAGTCCTAAGTATGACAATTCATATGTTTGCACATAACTACATGAAACTACTGTCGTAAACATAACAATCTCATATGTTTGCACATAACTTCATGAAACTACAGTCCTCAGTATGACAATTCCTATGTTTGCACATAACTACATAAAACTACAGTTGTAAACATGACCATCACATATGTTTGCACATAACTACATGAAACTACAGTCGTAAACATGACAATCTCATATGTTTGCACATAACTACATGAAACTACAGTCGTAAACATGACAATCACATATGTTTGCACATAACTACATGAAACTACAGTCGTAAACATGACAATCTCATATGTTTGCACATAACTACATGAAACTACAGTCGTAAACATGACAATATCATATGTTTGCACATAACTACAAGAAACTACAGTCGTAAATATGACAATTCATATGTTTGCATATAACTACATGAAATTATAGTTTTAAACATTACAATCTCATATGTTTGCACATAACTACACGAAACTACAGTCGTAAACATGACAATCACATATCTTTACAAGAGTCTGAAATTCAGTGGTTGTGAGGTTTGGGGGCATGATAATGGAGAGTTGACAAACCTGCGTGTTGTTTTTACAGGCTAGACAGACTCCAGTTCTCTTCACACTCTCACACATGCTGTGTCCATTACAGGCACACTTGGTTGAACAGTTGGTGCCCACATAACCAAAAGAACACTCACAGCTGTCTGGTCTCACACAGCGCCCATTATCACAGCCCTGGTGGCACACCGGCTTACAGACATCTTTCCCTTTTCTGCGAGACAAACAAAAGCATAAATGTAAATCAACTTCTCTTAGCAGTAATGTTTAAAGAAAACCCTGTAATATCTCATCTAGTATTTAATACATGAAGATAAAATTGATAAAAAATTAAACACATTGTTCCATCTCTGTATTAAACTAGAAATGTTTCTACAGGTAATGGATGCCCCCACATAATGTTTGTAAATATTCCAGTAAAATTTGACCAAAGTTGATATATAAACTTGACCTGCATTTTATAACAATACAGATTTACACCCAAATGTTACTTAAATACAAATTACATGGACAAAATACAAGATGAGCCCAAGCTTAAGTGAATCATTTACGACGAATAAAGAAGTATTAGCAATGAATAAATGAATCAATGAGTAAACAAATCAAATGAATGAAGCAATTAATGAGTTCATAGAATGAATGAATGGATAAAAATAATTGATGGAAGCATACATGTTAATTCAAGATATCGAAATGCAAAGTTGTGTTATATTAAAAACTTTGTGCATGTGCATTTATAATATATGGGTCATTAATCATGGCTTATGGGAGAAGGCCAGATAATGGAAGATGGTAGGTACATGAGAAGAGTTTAATTAGTTCAAACAAAACAGTATCCGATAATACAAGGTACAAATTTTTATTTACACCTGAAGACAAAAATAAAACAAGTTAACGATAAAGAGAGATAAACGTAAGCTCTTTAAGTCGTTTATGTGGTACTACTCTTTACATATCATGAATTGTATGTTTTATTTGAATATTTAGCATCATTTTTATACCATTGAGGGCTAACAAACACTCACTCTTCCTGGAATCCTGGATGGTAAACTGGTACTCAAGCACAACTATCCCCACAAGTAACTGGTAACTTTCCCACTTGAATCAGTGGTAAGAGACAAATAACAATGAGACACAATGTCTTAAATCAATGATCACAGAGAATGGGGCCTTTTCAAACTGATGACCCCTTGATTAATAGTCAGACGTGTTGCCAACTAAGCTAATTGGGCCCAGCGGGCAAAAAACACAGCTAAACAATACGTTTAGTGTACTAAGTATTAACCCTAGAAATAAAAGACATCTGCCAGCTACATGGTATTCCGTAAACCCAGGTTGAAGCAGGAAATAGATTAGTACAGTGTTTCATTTTCACACTATAAGTCACTAATCTAATTCTTTCATACAGTCTTGTTCTATTTTAAGCCCCTAGTTACACATTATACAACGGTGTATTAAACAAGGTGGCATTGGGTCAAACAGTTTCTGAGAAACACAGGTCACTGGCAGATCGAAGGAGGAGGATGGACAGAGAGTCACCACAATTTGCTCCATTAATTAATGTATAATAACACAGAAACACATGTCACTGGCAGATCTAAGGACGAGGATGGACAGGGTTACAGGATTATATGCTCCATTGATTAATGTATAATAACACAGAAACACATGTCACTGGCAGATCTACGAAGGAGGATGGACAGGATTACAGGATTATATGTTCCATTGATTAATGTATAATAACACAGAAACACATGTCACTGGCAGATCTAAAGAGGAGGATGGACAAGGTGTTAGGATTATGTGCTCCATTGAGTAATGAATAATAACACAGAAACACATGTCACTGGCAGATTTAAGGACGAGGATGGACAGGGTTACAGGATTATATGCTCCATTGATTAATGTATAACAACACAGAAACACAGGTCACTGGCAGATCTAAGGAGGAGGATGGACAGGGTGTCAGGATTATGTGCTCCATTGATTAATGTATAATAACACAGAAACACATGTCACTGGCAGATCTAAGGAGAAGGATGGGCAGGGTGTCAGGATTATATGCTCCATTGATTAATGTATTATAACACAAAAACACATGTCACTGGCAGATCTAAGGAGGAGGATGGACAGGGTGTCAGGATTATGTGCTCCATTGATTAATGTATAATAACACAGAAACACAGGTCACTGGCAGATCTAAGGGGGAGGATGGACAGGATTACAGGATTATGTGCTCCATTGATTACTGTATAATAACACAGAAACACATGTCACTGGCAGATCTAAGGACGAGGATGGACAAGGTGTCAGAAATATATGCTCCATTGATTAATGTATAACAACACAGAAACACATGTCAGTGGCAGATCTAAGGGGGAGGAGTGACAGGGTTACAGGATTATGTGCTCCATTGATTAATGTATAATAACACAGAAACACAGGTCACTGGCAGATCTAAGGAGGAGGATGGACAGGGTGTTAGGATTATGTGCTCCATTGATTAATGTATAATAACAAAGAAACACATGTCAGTGGCAGATCTAAGGGGGAGGAGGGACAGGGTAACAGGATGATGTGCCCCATTGATTAATGTATAATAACATAGAAACACAGGTCATTGGCAGATCTAAGCAGGAGGATGGACAATGTTACAGGATTATATGCTCCATTGATTAATGTGTAATAACACAGAAACACATGTCACTGGCAGATCTAAGGGGGAGGATTGACAGGGTGTCAGGACTATTTGTTCCATTGATTAATGTATAATACCACAGAAACACATGTCACTAGCAGATTTAAGGCGGAAGAGGGACAGGGTGTCGGGATTATGAGCTCCATTGATTAATGTATAATAACACAGAAACACAGGTCACTGGCAGATCTAAGAGGGAGGAAGGACAGAGTGTCAGAATTATGTGCTCCATTGATTAATGTATAATAACACAGAAACACAGGTCACTGGCAGATCTAAGGGGGAGGAGGACAGGGTTACAGGATTATCTGCTCCATTGATTAATGTATAATAACACAGAAACACAGGTCACTGGTAGATCTAAGGAAGAGGATAGACAGAGTGTCAGGATTGTGTGCTCCATTGATTAATGTATAATAACACAGAAACACAGGTCACAGGCAGATCTCAGGGGGAGGATGGACAGGGTGTCAGGATTATGAGCTCCATTGATTAATGTATAATAACACAGGAACACAGGTCACAGGCAGATCTAAGGAGGAGGATGGACAGGGTGTCAGGTTTATGTGCTCCATTGATTAATGTATAATAACACAGAAACACAGGTCACTGGCTGATCTAAGGAGGAGGATGGACAGGGTGTTAGGATTATGTGCTCCATTGATTAATGTATAATAACACAGAAACACAGGTCACTGGCAGATCTAAGGAGGAGGATGGACAGGGTGTCAGGATTATATGCTCCATTGATTAAGGTATAATAACACAGAAACACAGGTCACAGGCAGATCTCAGGGGGAGGATGGACAGGGTGTCAGGATTATGAGCTCCATTGATTAATGTATAATAACACAGGAACACAGGTCACAGGCAGATCTAAGGAGGAGGATGGACAGGGTGTCAGGTTTATGTGCTCCATTGATTAATGTATAATAACACAGAAACACAGGTCACTGGCTGATCTAAGGAGGAGGATGGACAGGGTGTTAGGATTATGTGCTCCATTGATTAATGTATAATAACACAGAAACACAGGTCACTGGCAGATCTAAGGAGGAGGATGGACAGGGTGTCAGGATTATATGCTCCATTCATTAAGGTATAATAACACAGAAACACATGTCACTGGCAGATCTAAGGACGAGGATGGACAGGGTGTCAGGATTATGTGCTCCATTGATTAATGTATAATAACACAGAAACACAGGTCACTGGCAGATCTAAGAGAGAGGAGGGACAGGGTGTCAGGATTATGTGCTCCATTGATTAATGTATAATAACACAGAAACATAGGTCACTGGCAGATCTAAGAGGGAGGAGGGACAGAGTGTCAGGATTATGTGCTCCATTGATTAATTTATAATAACATAGAAACATAGGTCACTGGCAGATCTAAGGAGGAGGATGGACAAGGAAACAGGATTATATGTTCCAGTGATTAATGTATAATAACACAAAAACACAGGTCACTGGCAGATCTAAGGAAGAGGATGGACAGGGTGTCAGGATTATGTGCTCCATTGATTAATGTATAATAAAACAGAAACACAGGCGATGGGCAGATCTAAGGAGGAGGATTGAAAAGGTGTCAGGATTATGTGCTTTATTGATAAATGTATAATAACACAGAAATACAGGTCACTGGCAGATCTAAGGAGGAGGATGGACAGGGTGTCAGGATTATGTGCTCCATTGATTAATGTATAATAACACAGAAACACAGGTCACTGGCAGATCTAAGGGGGAGGATGGACAGGGTGTCAGGATTATGTGCTCCATTGATTAATGTATAATAACACAGAAACACATGTCACTGGCAGATCTAAGGACGAGGATGGACAAGGTGTCAGGAATATATGCTCCATTGATTAATGTATAATAACACAGAAACACATGTCAGTGGCAGATCTAAGGGGGAGGAGTGACAGGGTTACAGGATCATGTGCTCCATTGATTAATGTATAATAACACAGAAACACGGGTCACTGGCAGATCTAAGGAGGAGGATGGACAGGGTGTTAGGATTATATGCTCCATTGATTAATGTATAATAACAAAGAAACACATGTCAGTGGCAGATCTAAGGGGGAGGAAGGACAGGGTAACAGGATGATGTGCCCCATTGATTAATGTATAATAACATAGAAACACAGGTCACTGGCAGATCTAAGCAGGAGGATGGACAATGTTACAGGATTATATGCTCCATTGATTAATGTGTAATAACACAGAAACACATGTCACTGGCAGATCTAAGGGGGAGGATTGACAGGGTGTCAGGACTATTTGTTCCATTGATTAATGTATAATACCACAGAAACACATGTCACTAGCAGATTTAAGGCGGAAGAGGGACAGGGTGTCGGGATTATGAGCTCCATTGATTAATGTATAATAACACAGAAACACAGGTCACTGGCAGATCTAAGAGGGAGGAAGGACAGAGTGTCAGAATTATGTGCTCCATTGACTAATGTATAATAACACAGAAACACAGGTCACTGGCAGATCTAAGGGGGAGGAGGACAGGGTTACAGGATTATCTGCTCCATTGATTAATGTATAATAACACAGAAACACAGGTCACTTGTAGATCTAAGGAAGAGGATAGACAGGGTGTCAGGATTATGTGCTCCATTGATTAATGTATAATAACACAGAAACACAGGTCACAGGCAGATCTCAGGGGGAGGATGGACAGGGTGTCAGGATTATGAGCTCCATTGATTAATGTATAATAACACAGGAACACAGGTCACTGGCAGATCTAAGGAGGAGGATGGACAGGGTGTCAGGTTTATGTGCTCCATTGATTAATGTATAATAACACAGAAACATAGGTCACTGGCTGATCTAAGGAGGAGGATGGACAGGGTGTTAGGATTATGTTCTCCATTGATTAATGTATAATAACACAGAAACACAGGTCACTGGCAGATCTAAGGAGGAGGATGGACAGGGTGTCAGGATTATATGCTCCATTCATTAAGGTATAATAACACAGAAACACATGTCACTGGCAGATCTAAGGACGAGGATGGACAGGGTGTCAGGATTATGTGCTCCATTGATTAATGTATAATAACACAGAAACACAGGTCACTGGCAGATCTAAGAGAGAGGAGGGACAGGGTGTCAGGATTATGTGCTCCATTGATTAATGTATAATAACACAGAAACATACGTCACTGGCAGATCTAAGAGGGAGGAGGGACAGAGTGTCAGGATTATGAGCTCCATTGATTAATTTATAATAACATAGAAACACAGGTCACTGGCAGATCTAAGGAGGAGGATGGACAAGGAAACAGGATTATATGTTCCAGTGATTAATGTATAATAACACAAAAACACAGGTCACTGGCAGATCTAAGGAAGAGGATGGACAGGGTGTCAGGATTATGTGCTCCATTGATTAATGTATAATAAAACAGAAACACAGGCGACTGGCAGATCTAAGGAGGAGGATTGAAAAGGTGTCAGGATTATGTGCTTTATTGATAAATGTATAATAACACAGAAATACAGGTCACTGGCAGATCTAAGGAGGAGGATGGACAGGGTGTTAGGATTATGTGCTCCATTGATTAATGTATAATAACACAGATCCACATGTCACTGGCAGATCTAAGGAGGAGGATCGACAGGGTTACAGGATTATGTGCTCCATTGATTAATGTATAATAACACAGAAACACATGTCATTGGCAGATCTAAGAAGGAGGATGGACAGGGTGTCAGGATTATATGTTCCATTGATTAATGTATAATTACACAGAAACACATGTCACTGGCAGATCTAAGGAGGAGGATGGAAAGGGTGTCAGGACTATTTGCTCCATTGATTAATGTATTATAACATAGAAACACAGGTCACTGGCAGATCTAATGGGGATGATAGACAGGATGTCAGGACTATTTGCTCCATTGATTTATGTATAACATCACAGAAACACAGGTCACTGGCACATTTAAGTGGGAGGAGAGACAGGGTGTCAGGACAATGTGCTCCATTGATTAATGTATAATAACACAGAAACACAGGTAACTGGCAGATGTAAGAGGGAGAAGGGACAGGGTGTCAGGACTATGTGCTCCATTGATTAATGTATAATAACACAGAAACACATGTCACTGGCAGATCTAAGTTGGAGCAGGGACATGATGTCAGGTCTATATGCTACATTGATTAATGTATAACACAGAAACACAGGTCACTGGCAGATCTAAGTGGGAGGAAGGACATGATGTCAGAACTATGTGCTCCATTGATTAATATATAATAACACAGAAACACAGGTCACTGGAAGATCTAATTGGGAGGAGGAACAGGGTGTCAGGACTATGTGCTCCATTAATTAATGTATAACATCACAGAAACCAAGGTCACTGGCAGATCTAAGGGGGAGGATGGACAGGATGTCAGGACTATGTGCTCCATTGATCAATGTATAATAACACAGAAACACAGGTCATCGGCAGATCTAAGGGGGAGGATGGACAGGGTGTCAGGACTATGTGCTCCATTAATTAATGTAAAATAACACAGAAACACAGGTCACTGGCAGATGTAAGGGGGAGGACGGACAGGGGGTCAGTATTATATGCTTCATTGATAAATGTATAACAAAACAGAAACACAGGTCACTGGCAGATCTAAGGGGGGTGAGGAACAGGGTGTCAGGATTATATGCTCCATTAATTAATGTTTAATAACAGAGAAACACTTGTCACTGGCAAATCTAAGGGGGAAGATGGACAGGGTAAGAGGACTATATGCTCGATTTTATAATGTATTATAACACAGAAACACATGTCACTGGCAGATCTAAGGGGGAGGATGGACAGGGTGTCAGGACTATGTGCTCCATTAAATAATGTATAATAACACAGAAACACAAGTCACTGGCAGATCTAAGGGGGAGGAGGAACAGGGTGTCAGGACTATGTGCTCCATTGATTAATGTATAACAGTACAGAAACACATGTCACTGACAGATCTAAGGGGAAGGATGGACAGGGTGTCAGGACTATTTGCTCCAGTGATTAATGTAAAATAACATAGAAACACAGGTCTCTGGCAGATCTAAGGAGGAGGATGGACAAGGTCTCAGGATCATGTGCTCCATTGATTAATGTATAATAACACAGAAACACAGGTCACTGCCAGATCTAAGGAGGAGGATGGACAGGGTGTCAGGATTATGTGCTCCATTGATTAATGTATAATAAAACAGAAACACAGGTCACTGGCAGATCTAAGGGGGATGAGGAACAGGGTGTCAGGATTATGTGCTCCAATGATTAATCTATAATAGCACAGAAACACATGTCACTGGCAGATCTAAGGGGGAGGATGGCCAGGGTGTCAGGACTGTTTGCACCATTGATTAATGTATAATAACACAGAAACACAGGTCACTGGCAGATCTAAGGGGGATGAGGAACAGGGTGTCAGGATTATGTGCTCCATTGATCAATGTATATTAACACAGAAACGCAGGTCACTGGCAGATCTTAGATGGAGGATGGACAGGATGACAGGACTATGTGCTCCATTGATTAATGCATAATAACACAGAAACACAGGTCATCGGCAGATCTAAGGGGGAGGAGGGCAGGGTGTCAGGACTATGTGCTCCATTAATTAATGTTTAATAACAGAGAAACACTTGTCACTGGCCAATCTAAGGGGGAAGATGGACAGGGTAACAGGACTATATGCTCGATTTAATAATGTATAATAACACAGAAACACATTTCACTGGCAGATCTAAGGGGGAGGATGGACAGGGTGTCAGGACTATGTGCTCCATTAAATAATGTATAATAACACAGAAACACA
This sequence comes from Panopea generosa, assembly GCA_029582155.1. Lineage (NCBI taxonomy): Eukaryota > Metazoa > Mollusca > Bivalvia > Adapedonta > Hiatellidae > Panopea > Panopea generosa. The sequence goes on from CM055905.1 coordinate 37,966,744, forward strand.
GGTCACTGGCAGATCTAAGGGGGGGGGGAAGGAACAGGGTGTCAGGACTATGTGCTCCATTGATAAATGTATAATAGCACAGAAACACATGTCACTGACAGATCTAAGGACGAGGATGGACAGGGTGTCAGGACTATTTGCTCCAGTGATTAATATAAAATAACATAGAAACACAGGTCACTGGCAGATCTAAGGAGGAGGATGGACAAGGTGTCAGGATCATGTGCTCCATTGTTTAATGTATAATAACACAGAAACACAGGTCACTGGCAGATCTAAGGAGGAGGATGGACAAGGTGTCAGGATCATGTGCTCCATTGATTAATGTATAATAACACAGAAACACAGGTCACTGGCAGATCTAAGGAGGAAGATGGACAGGGTGTCAGAATTATGTGCTCCATTGATTAATGTATAATAAAACAGAAACAGAGGTCACTGGCAGATCTAAGGGGGATGAGGAACAGGGTGTCAGGATTATGTGCTCCATTGATGAATCTATAATAGCAAAGAAACACATGTCACTGGCAGATCTAAGGGGGAGGATGGACAGGGTGTCAGGACTGTTTGCTCCATTGATTAATGTATAATAACACAGAAACACAGGTCACTGGCAGATCTAAGGGTGGGGGAGGAGGGTATGGACAGAATGTTAGGACTATTTGCTCGATCGATTAATATATAATAACACAGAAACACAGGTAGCTGGCAGATCTAAGAAGGAGGATGGACAGGGTGTCAAGATTATGTGCTCCATTGATTTTTGTATAATAACACAGAAACACAGGTCACTGGCAGATCTAAGTGGGAGGATGGACAGGGTGTCAGGATTATATGCTCCATTGATTAATGTATAATAACACAGAAACACAGGACACTGGCAGATCTTAGGGGGAAGGAGGAACAGGGTGTCAGGACTATGTGCTCCATTAAGTAATATATAATAACACAGAAACACAGGTCACTGGCAGATTTAAGGGGGAGGAGGAACAGGGTGTCATGACTACGTGCTCCATTAATTAATATATAATAACACAGAAACACAGGTCACTGGCAGATCTAATGATGAGAATGGACAGGGTGTCAGGACTATGACATTGTGCTCCATTAAATAATGTTGAATAACTTAGAAACCCATGTCACTGGCAGATCTAAGGGGGAGGAGGGACAGGGTTACAGGACAGAACTATATGCTCCATTAATTAATGTATAATAACACAGAAACACAGGTCACTGGCAGATCTAAGGGGGATGAGGGACAGGGTGTTAGTATTATATGCTCCATCAGATAACTAGAGCTATCATTGAAGGTGATGAATACCCCCGAACGCCGCCATGACAGAAAATGGTTTACCATTGTATGAAGTTTTATTAAATTATATCCAATAGTTTTAAAGTTATGCTCCAGACAAGGGAAATATATCAAATGGCAATAACTCTGTAATTAGCAAGAAGAGATTTATGTTTCCTGTACACTGCACTTCCTGTCATTATATTCTACCATTGTATGAAGTTTGATGAAATTCCATCCAGTACTTTAAAATTAATGCTCCGGACAAGTGAAATATATCAAAGGGCAATAACTCTGTTATTAGCCAGAATAGAATTATGTTTCCTGTACACTGCACTTCCTGTCATTATATTGTACCATTGTATGAAGTTTGATGAAATTCCATCCAGTACTTTAAAAGTAATGCTCCGGACAAGGGAAATATATCAAAGGGCAATAACTCTGTAATTAGCAAGAAAAGAGTAATGTTTCTTGTACACTGCACTTCCTCTCATTATATTCTACCATTGTATGAAGCTTGATGAAATTCCATCCGGTACTTTTCAAGTTATGCTCCGGACAAGAAAAAAATATCAATGGGCAATAACTCTGTAATTAGCAAGAATAGAGTTATGTTTCTTGAACACTGCACTTCCTCTTATTATATTCTACCATTGTATGACGTTTGATGAAATTCCATCCAGTACTCTAGTGATGCTCTGGACAAGGAAAATTGCAACGGACCGACAGACCAACAGACCGACCACAGGGTGACTTCGTTTGTCGGGGGTATAATAACACAAAAACACATGTCACTGGCAGATCTAAGGGGGAGGAGGGACAGGGTGTTAGGATTATATGCTCCATTAATTAATGTATAATAACACAGAAACACAGGTCACTGGCAGAAGAAGGGGGAGGAAGGACAGGATGTCAGGATTATATGCTCCATTAATTAATGTATAATAACACAGAAACACATGTCAATGGCAGATCTAGGGAGGGACAGGGTATCTGGATTATGTGCTCTATTAATTAAGGTATAATAACTTACTCCTTCTTCTTTATGTATCCATCTTTACATTTACATCTGAACCCTACAAGTTCATCATGGCAGTCTTGTGTGTCCAGGTCACAGCTGTGGTGGCCATTTTGACACTCGTCTTCTGGTGGACATGTCGCGTATGTCCAAGATGGTGCCCTCTCTAGCACATCTGTGTCTGCAACAAAAGACGACAAGTCTGTTTAAGTGGTCTGAAGCATGTAGTAAAATGTGTCCATTGGAAAATAATACCGTTTCTATGTGTTAGTAAAGTTTAAAAAAAAATTAAGGACTGAGTCCATTTTGTTCCCAAGAACTTGTCTGACATGGTCAGAAACACTTTGATGAAGTTCAATCATGAGCTGATGAACATGAAAACCAAAGATGATGATACAGAGTTTGGTGTGAATGACAAGAATCAATGTTCTAATCAATTAAGGGCCATAACTCTGACCATTACCGTCACATTTGACTGGTTCAAAAACTCTTCTGAGCTTTCATAGACATAAACATTCTGACTAAGTATAGTCAGGATCAGATGAAAAAGAGTTTACTAGAAAAATTAAAGAAAAGACAATAGAAGTACGGATGGCAGACAAATTATCTGGACATAATAAATTCATAATCTTTAACCACTATTATTTGTTTTTGTATATGCTGTGTTTTTAAAATTAAATAGTCCAATTCAATATCTAGATTAACTAGATCATTTTAACGACGTAAGTGTTGAAATTTTAGTTTAAAAAAGAAGCTGTTTTCGTGCTTAAAATTCCCATAAATAACACATTTTCACCGGTATTGAGTGTTATAGTGGTTATGTGATGTACAATTAGAACTAAATATGTTCAGTAATAAAATGATCCATAAGTTGAAACAATGTGATAAAGAGATGAAAACAGACTTTACAGTAACGGGAAAGTTCAGAATTATTAGATAAATAATAAAAGTAAACATTCAATTGCAGGAAATACTTTTATATTATTCTGTTCATATTAATTCAAAACAAAGCAGATACAAATAACCATATTGCACTTTTGCACTCAATTTTTCAGACATGAGATAAGTGCACTTGTGACCGCTTTTCATTCAAATTTTCAACACAAAAACGAACTCTATGTTTGTTTTTTACTATAATCAGATTAAACAAGATATTAAAAAAACATAGAATAAATAATTATTTAAGAAGGTTTTTCAATCTTTAATATAACAGTAAACATCATATTAAAAAGTTATAAGATATTTATCAGTTTTTTGTCTCACTTGAAAACGTGCAAACTTGAAATGTATATTTAGATTCACGTGACGACGTAGATTATTTTATGGTGTAAACCAGACTATCGTTATCTTCACAAAGGGTAAACATCAGAACACTTGAAAATGGCGTCTTGGGGAGGATTTGGAAGATCTTGGGAAGGAGGTTGTGACGAATATTTTGAATATTTGCGTGCATTGTGCTCAGCAGATGGGAAAAATATGGAGGCGACCAACTTCTGTGTGGGGTGTGAGGAATATTTCTGTGTTAAATGTGTCAAGTATCACCATAGAATTGGCAAAATGAAAACACACACGATCCTTGACCAGGCGGGGATGAAGACCCGGGGCCCACAGCAAACAACTTCCCAGCCCATGGAGAAATGTCAGCTGCATCATGGGAACATCCTCGACACATTCTGCGTGCGGCATGATGCGGTCTGCTGCGGTACATGTGTGTCATTATTTCACAAGTAGGTATAATGTATATATTTTGAGAAAATATTTTGGGTATACATTAATGGTAACAGTATACGCTATGGATAATATAACTATTTAGAGGTTAGAGTTGTATTTAATAATGAATTGATGAAAACATTATTATTGTAAGAGAGAATTTTACTATTACTACCAGACGGTGCCTTTTACCCTAATATTATGAATCTACCCCATATATTTCAAAGACAATATTAATATTTGACAATTTAAGTAATTTCACTAAATTGCAATTCTGACTGATCAATATCTAGAAGAATACTTGGCAATGACTGAGTAGTGAACAGCACTTTAGGATATATGTATGTTTTTCAGATCCTGTGTAAGTATGGAATATCTACCTACAGATGCAGTGGGAATTCAGAAAAGTAAGGAGCTTAAAGAAGTCAAATCTGCGATACAGAATGTTCAAATTCAACTCAACAAAATGAAAAATATAAGGCAGGATGAGCTGAGATCACTTGAGGCAGACAGGAACACGATCCAGACCAAGATAAAGGATTTCAGGAAGAGAGTGGTGAAACGTCTAGATGAACTTGAGAAGATTGCTGCAGATGAACTACAGGCCAAATGGTGATATCAAAAACCTGGAAGAAATGCTAACACTAATGGAGACAAGTGGAAATAAACTGGAAGCATCAACAGACGACAGCGCATCTCAAATGTTTGTCTTTGTCAAAACTGGAAAGGAAAATGAAACTAATGGTAGAAAACTTCTATGTGACATGGAATCATAGCCCCGAAACAGAATCCTAATGTTCAGAATAAACCCAAACATTGAAGATTGCATTAAGACCCAGAATTCACTAGGAGATTTCCAAGAAGTAGAACAGGTTTACTCGGCTTCACTATATAAAGAGTTTGACATGAAGGTCAGTAGGGACACATCAGTATGCGACATTAATGGATCGTGCATGATGGAAGATGGCACTGTCCTGGTATTGGATTATAACAATAAGAGACTGAAGAGACTGATTAGATCATACCAAGTGAGAGATTACTGTGATCTGTCTGGTACACCATATGCCGTGTGTGCTACTGGCCCGCAGGAAGTTGCTGTCACACTACATATTGAAAAAAAGATTCAGTTTGTATCTGTGGGAGATAAGATGAAACCAACAAGGTCATTCCGTGTACAAGGTGACTATGAGCGCTGCTGTGGAGTGGCCTACAGTAACAAACAACTGTTTGTAACATGTATCGGCCCTGCAGCCGTACTACTATACAACATGTCGGGTAAACTACTGAACACCATACAGCAGGACATGATCACTCATCCCCGTCATATTACTGCCAGTACGGACCAGACAAAGTTATACATAGCTGATCTAGACAACGGATTGATAACCCTGGATATCCATGGTGACATACAGTCACAGTTCACTGATCCAGACCTGGAGTGGGCTTGTGGAGACTGTGTGGGGAATAATGATGAGATGTTTGTCTGTGGGTTACATTCATACATCATCATCCAGATTGGCCGTGTTGGAAGTAAGCTGGGTGTTGTATTGGGAGAGGCGGACGGAATAAAGACACCACAATCACTGTGCTGGGACAGAATCAACTCCAGAGTCATTGTTACTATGGAAAACACTAACCACATCAAAGTGTTTAACATGAAGAACTTATAATCAGATTAAGATTTACTCAGAAGTATTTCTGAAATTCCAAAACAAGTTATCTAAACTGACTATGCTTAATTCATGAAATATAAATAGATAACAATACTATCGGAAATAAAATGACTTGAGGATCCATAAACATTAGAATCATACACATGCACAAACGCAGTTATACACGTGCAGGTGCAGGCACGTGGCAGACATATAAAAACTACGCTTTGGACTTAAATTACTGTTGGAATAAAGGATAAATTATTAGAAATTTATATATTTTCAACTTGTATTGGATTACTGATACTAAAACTATTTAACAAAAGAGAATATTATCTGTTTGGATTATTGAATAGCAGTTTGTTATTCCTTCTTTCTGGTGATGATCTAAAGAGGAAAATACCGATAATTTAGTTCTGTTTCCAAGATTAAAGTGTTTGGCTGCCATTGAAAGTAACCTGAACTATATCAGAACCATAGCGCGTATTGTAAATCTCGAGCTGGGGTAATGGTGATTGAATTTTGTGTTCGAGAAAATACAGTCAATTATCCAACACTTTTTTTTTATTTTACATTCAATTATTTGGATATTTCAATTATACTTTAATAAATATATATATTTTATTATTATAACGATAATGAAGTGAAATATATTCGTGAGGAACCTTTGTTGGTTTGTTTCTGTTCCGTCAACACATTTCTGCGCACGCATATTAATCAAGGAGTGATATGAACACCTCGCACTCAAATCAAGGCGTGTTACAGGATTCTTACTTGATTATCCTTAACTTAAGTCGGCGATTCTCATCTTACATAACTCATAACCACCCAGTCTGCGAGGGGAATAGGCACTCAGTCTGGGTTGGGAATAGGCACTCAGTCTGAGTTGAGAATAACCACTCAGTCTGAGTTGGGAATAACCACTCAGTCTGCGTAGGGAATAGGCACTCAGTCTGCGTCGGGAATAACCACTCAGTCTAAGTCGGGAATAACCACTCAGTATGGGTCGGGAATAACCACTCAGTCTGGGTCGGCAATAACCACCCAGTATAATTCATAACCACCCAGTCTGCATAGGGAATAGGCACTCAGTCTGAGTTGGGAATAACCACTCAGTATGAGTCGGGAATAACCTCTACGTCTGAGTTGGGAATAACCACTCAGTCTGAGTCGGGAATAACCACTCAGTCTAAGTCGGGAATAAAATCTCAGTCTGGGTCGGGAATAACCACCCAGTATAATTCATAACCACCCAGTCTGCGTAGGGAATATTCACTCAGTCCGAGTTGGGAATAACCACTCCTTATGAGTCGGGTATAACCACTACGTCTGAAATGGGGATAACCACTCAGTCTAAGTCGGGAATAACCACTAAGTCTGGGTCGGGAATAACCACCCAGTCTGGGTCGGGAATACCCATCCAGTATAATTCATAACCACCCAGTCTGCGTAGGGAATAGGCACTCAGTCTGAGCTGGGAATAACCACTCAGTATGAGTCGGGAATAACCACTCAGTCTGAGTCGGGAATAACCACTCAGTCTAAGTCGGGAATAACCTCTCAGCCTGGGTCGGGAATAACCTCCCAGTCTGGGTCGGGAATAACCACCAAGTAAAATTCATAACCACCCAGTCTGAGTAGGGAAAAGGCACTCAGTCCGATTGGGAATAACAACTCAGTATGAGTCGGGAATAACCACTACGTCTGAGTTGGAAATAACCACCCAGTCTGCGTAAGGAATAGGCACTCAGTCTGAGTTGGGAATAACCACTTAGTCTAAGTCTGGAATAACCACTAAGTCTGGGTAGGGAATAACCGCTCAGTCTGGGTCGAGAATAACCACTCAGTCTGGGTCGGGAATAACCACTACGTCTGAGTCGGGAATAACCACTCAGTCGGAGTCGGGAATAACCACTCAGTCTGGGTCGGGAATAACCACTACGTCTGAGTTGGGAATAGGCACTACGTCTGAGTTGGGAATAACCACTCAGTATGAGTCGGGAATAACCATTACGTCTGAGTTGGGAATAATCACTCTGTCTGAGTCGGGAATAACCACTCAGTCTTGGTCGGGAATAACCAACCAGTCTGCGTAGGTAATAGGCACTCAGTCCGAGTTGGGAATAACCACTCAGTATGAGTCGGGAGTAACCACTCAGTCTGAGTTGGGAATAACCACTCAGTCTTAGTCGGGAATAACCACTCAGTCTGCGTAGGAAATAACCACCCAGGTTGAGTCGGGAATAATCACTCAGTATGAGTCGGGAATAACCACTACGTCTGAATTGGGAATAACCACTCAGTCTTGGTCGGGAATAACCACTCAGTCCAGACTGAGTCGGGAATAACCACTCAGTCTGAGTCGGGAATAACCACTCAGTATGAGTCGGGAATAACCACTACGTCTGTGTTGGGAATAACCACTCGGTCTAAGTCGGGAATAATCACTCAGTCTGGATCGGAATTAACCACTCAGACTGAGTCGGGAATAACCACTCAGTAAATGTCGGGAAGAATTGTTAGATAACCATTCAGTCTGAGTCGGGAATAGCCACTCAGTCTGGGTCGGAAATAGCCACTCAGTCTGTGTCGGGAATAATCACTCAGTCTGAGTCGGGAATAACCACTATGTCTGAGTTGGGAATAACCAATCAGTCTGCGTCGGGAATAGCCACACAGTCAAACTTCATAGAAAACGCATTTTTTGGACGGAAACCTGATTTTAAAGATGATATTTAGGAAATCAACGACGAATTATTGGGTAATAAAATATTCAACGAGACACACCCTTTCATTGTTTCGTGTGTTTCCATATTGCGTTATAAGAGATAGGAATAGCCTGATAACTTATCCTATTAAAGTTAATACAAAAAGTTGTTATGTTTGGTATTTCAATTTTTGACAAATGCTTTCAAGATGTGGGTAACCGATTATTGGCTCGGTGAACTTTAGTTCTCAGATCGAACACCTAATTGTTTAATAATTTGGGGAGCGCGTGGTCTAGTGGTAGAGCACAGAACCCATGACCGGAAGGTCGTGGGTTCGATCCTCCGCCACGGCTATGTGTGGTGTCTAAGACACCTTTTCCGCATATGCTTTGAACTGGTTCTACCAAGGAAGACTTCGAGAGTAATTTGTCTAAGTTGTAAGAACTTGTTTCAAAATCGAAGTAAAATAAATAAGTTTAAACCAACAATTTTGGTTCCGGGTACGACTTGAATTACTGTCGATCTCTACAGAGGGGTAGGAATCCCTACAAATTTGAGACATGTCTATTTTAATCTAATCTCATGTTCATTAGAGCGGTTAACTGAGATTTTAGGGTGTCGTAAGAGATCATAAATTTAGTATTTTGGATATAATTTTCTGAAACGCTGCATTTCTAAAAGCATCCCTGCTTTTGGTTCATTTTCCGTATCATTTGTTGATAATTTGCTTTACAGGTTGTATTTTAATCTGATGTTGTACACGGAGAATGGACCTGAAACCTTCCTTGTTGCTCAGTTTAGTTGCGGGTGTGGTGTAAATATACTTTTAGCAATACACGTGAAAATACTATGTTTTTTTTATGTGAAATGTATCGAGCGAGGTTGGCCTAAAATGCGACTCACCAAAGGAAAAACAACAAGTTATCGGACTTAACAAATACTGGGGGTAAACACACGTACGGGTGTTCTTAATAAGACAAGTACGACACTAGGAGAGTATAATGTTACTGACATAACATTGTATTCTTCACAGGTTCAGGACCTGCTATTATAAAGAAAAAAAACATACCTTGACAAGTGTTGTTTTTTTTTAATTCAATAGTTTTGTGATACCTATGAATTCCCAGAGTAATAATACCAATCGTACATACCCGGTCGATTCCGCCATCCTTCGGTATTAGACTCAATTAGGATAATTGGCGAGATCCGAGTGTAACAATATGTGAACTATTTGTAGTCTAAACTATTCGCCCAATTCAAAAATGACACAGAATTACCTAGAAATCTCATATTAGCTTCTACTTTTCGCTGGCTATTTTTAAAATACTGACTATTAGGAAAAATAAATCACTGCAATATAAAGCCCTGAACAAAAAGAAGAAAAAGATAACTAAAGCTTTACTTCTACTTCCTTCATCTGTCCAGAGTAGTTAAGGTCCAGAGTATTCAAGGGAGATGGAAGTGTGAGTCCTATAGACCCATGTGAACCTACATTTGTAAAGTCGTGATCATATGCGACGCTCGCTTTTCTAAAAGACAAACATCTTGACAAGTTGTGCAGAAGAAACGTTTTAATCTGGAAGTAAGATCTGATTGGCCGAAACAGAGACATATAAACAGAGAAAGGCGACTAAAGGCACTTGTCTAAATTTCAGGTGGCACATTTGGCGTTTTCTTAATCTTGGAAACACAACTCCTCCTGAACCAACCAACATATTTTTGTGAATTTGGTATCAAAAGAAAAGGTTTCACTGCAAATGGGGGTGGTTTTCTTTTTTAAATTTAAAGAAATGAACATTTTTTTTACGTTTACAGTTATTATTTGTGTGATCATTTTTCTCATTTTAGCCCCATAAGTATGAAATCAGAAAAAACTTCTTTGAATATCTATATGAAATTCTACCTTTCTTGTTAAAAAATATATTTCGTAAAAATTCAAACATTTTTCGTTTTCAACCCGTAATAATTGCAATTCGGAAGAAAAATATTAATTAATTGGAAATAGTCCCAATTTTTATCAGCTTTACTTTCGTACCAATATTATTTATTTCAGACGAAGATTCAAAGAGTTAGAAAATAGAAATAGACCTACTAAAAGCGTCACCCGAAATTTTAGCCGTGTATATTTCATTGATATTTGCCTACCAGTCTCTGTAATGAAACAAACACAGCTCTGCAATGGTTATGTTATAATAAAAAGTTATCTTGTACAAGATCTTTGTCATAGAAAATATCTAATAATAATGAATATAGAAATAAACATCCAAACAATACTCCTTTGAAATACTATGAACATTTCCGAGGTAGTCCGATTATTTGAATCAACCAATCAAAAACGTTATTCGATTATCGCCAAATATTGTTTACTTTTATTTTCGGTCGAACTTGTCAAGATGTTTGTCTTTTAGAAAAGCAAGCGTCGCATATGGTCAGGACTAACATTTGTACGCCAGATTTATTGATGGAGACACAGTTCAAAGTATCGTACTTAGGACCCACTACACACCCCTCCCCCACCATTTTTTTTGTGGAGGTGGGGGTGTCATTTATGTGTTTTATATGCTAATATGTTCATTTGAAAAAAAATGGAAAAAAATGTTTTTATAAATATTATGACAAGGTAACCATGCCCTCGTCACAGCAATGTCGATAGGTGCTCCGTTGATGCTCACACAAAAATGTTTATCAATAACCATGTAATCAAACCACTACGTTTGCACGTTTTAGTGAATATTACTCAATGGATTTATCCCATAACAAGGTCAATTCACTTAACAGTAGAAGGTTGTTATTTTATTCCCGATTTTATTAAAAAATATCTAGTTTAAACCGATTTATTTTACTTCGATTGCGAAACAAGTCATTACAAAGGATAGCAATTACACTCTTCCTGGGTAGAACCAGTAATAAGGCTAAAAAAGTGTCTCGGTCAAGGACACCAAACATATCCGTGTTGGATGATACTGGGGTAGAACCAGTAATAAGGCTAAAAAAGTGTCTCGGTCAACGACACCAAACATATCCGTGTCGGATGATACTGGGGTAGAACCAGTAACAAGGCTAAACAAGTATCTCGGTCAAGGACACCAAACATATCCGTGTCGGATGATAATGGGGTAGAACCAGTAACAAGGCTAAAAAAAGTGTCTCGGTCAAGGACACCAAACATATCCGTGTCGGATGATACTGGGGTAGAACCAGTAACAAGGCTAAAAAAGTGTCTCGGTCAAGGACACCAAACATATCCGTGTCGGATGATACTTGGGTAGAACCAGTAACAAGGCTAAAAAAGTGTTTCGGTCAAGGACACCAAACATATCCGTGTCGGATGATACTGGGGTAGAACCAGTAACAAGGCTAAAAAAAGTGTCTCGGTCAAGGACACCAAACATATCCGTGTCGGATGATACTGGGTTCGGTGCTCTACCACTGGACCACAGGCCCCAAATAAAAATATATGACATAGTCACCAACTAAAATCACTGATTTAAAAAAAATAAATAGATTTTTAATGTAAACTTTATTAATACCTTTTCTTATCCACTTCTTATAACAAACATTTTCAACGTTTTACTTATTTTCATTCTACGCTTTAACATGTGGTCCTGTGATACTTTCAAATTCATTTTCTTACACTTTCTATAAGAAAGGTACTCCTCCGGGACACAGGTCAAAGTATCGTACCTAGGACCACCCTACCCCCCACCCACAAAAATATTGTTTTGTTTTAAAATACAAAAATAGTTTTTTTAATTTTTTTGTGAGCGGAGTCGGGTAGGGTGGTTCTAGGTGCGATACTTTGACCTGTGCTCCGGGACATTTTAAATTGTTTACATGCGCATTCGTTACTGTTTATAATTGTTTTACATTGACATGTTTGTTATGCATCACTTTTCAAAAGACGTGATTGGAATTAATATTAGTTTATTGCAAAATGCTACTATATTTACTTTTGTAGTTGAATTAAGCTACTTTTATACTAAGCCCTCGCGCTGTTAAATCAATATAAGACATATAAAACAGGAGTTGTTTGAGATCTCTAGCTGTGTTGTGGGAAGCAGGAGGACACGTTTAATTGTAAAGGTAGTACCAGCGTCCATGCAAAGGACATCCATGTGAAAGTGCCTTTAAACCATAAACCACTATAAATATCCTCCCCACCCACCCCACACATAAACACACACACACACACACACACACACACACACACACACACACACAAACAACACACAAACACACACACACACACAAACACGACACACACCACAACCACTTACACCACCACCACCATACACTCCACACACACACACACACACACACACACACACACACACACACACACACACACACACGAAAACCTAACACACTACCACCACACACACACACACACACACACACACACACACCAACATACATCCCCCACCAACACCCCCACCATACACCCCCTCCCACACACACACACACCAAAACCCAACACATTACCACCACACACACACACCACCACCACACACCAACATACATCCCCCACATACACCAACACCCCACACACCACCACACGCACGCACGCACGCACGCATGCACACACACACACCCTGGAAATAATATAACTATCGAGAATCAGTATGTCACAACACAAAAACTTCACTAACAGATCCGTCCCTTCTGACCAGGAAGTGGAAACAAAGATATTTTATCTATTCGAGGTATTGCGAGATTTACTTGAATACACAAACATGACGTCTGGGGGAGGATTGGGAAGATCTTGGAAGAGAGAAAGTGACGAATATTTTGACTATTCGTGTGCATTATGCACAACAGATGGGAAAAATGTGGAGGCGACCAACTTCTGTGTGGAATGTGAGGAATATTTCTGTGTTAAATGTGTCAAGTTTAACCATAGAGTTGGCAAACTGAAAACACACACGATCCTTGACCAGGCGGGGATGAAGGCCCGGGACCCACAGCAAACAACTTCCCAGCCCACGGAGAAATGTCAGCAGCATCATGGGAACATCCTCGACACATTCTGCGTGCGGCATGATGCGGTATGCTGCGGTACATGTGTGTCATTATTTCACAAGTAAGTACAATGTATATAATTATATGAATTTAGAAAAATACAAATGTTACGTATTCATTTAGTTCATGCTTAACACTTTTGAATGATGTCGGTTATCAAAATACTGTCCTAAATTAAAATATTTTACACTCCGTCGTCGAGAATGTTATATCAACAATGCCATGTGATGACTGAGTAGTGAACAATATATAAAATACTATCTTGTATGTATTGCAGGTCATGTCAAGGTATGGAATATCTACCTACAGCTGCAGTGGGCATCCAGAAAAGTAAGGAGCTTAAAGATGTCAAATCTGACATACAGAATGTTCAAGTTCAACTCAACAAAATGAAAAGTATAAGACAAGATGAGCTAAGATCACTTGAGACAGAAAGGAACACGATCCAGATCCAGATAAAGGATTTCAGGAAGAGAGTGATGAAGCGTCTAGATGAACTTGAGAAGATTGCTGCAGATGAACTACAGGCCAAACATCAAATGTTCCAGAAGCAGATTAATGATGATATCAAAAACCTGGAAAAAATGCTTACACTAATGGAGACAAGTAGAAATAAGTTGGAAGCATCAACAGGGGACAGCGCATCTCAAATGTTTGTCTTTGTCAAAACTGGAAAGAAGAATGAAACTGATGGTAGAAAACTTCTATATGACATGGAATCACAGTCCCGAAACAGAGTCCTAATGTTCAGAATAAACCCAAACATTGAAAATTACATTAAGACCCAGAATTCACTAGGAGATTTCCAAGAAGCAGAGCAGGTTTACTCGGCTTCACTATATGGAGAGTTTGACATGAAGGTCAGTAAGGACATATCAGAATCCAACATTAATGGATCGTGCGTGATGGGAGATGGAACTGTCCTGGTAGTGGACTATAGCAATGAGAGACTGAAAAGACTGAGTAGATCATACCAAGTGAGAGATTACTGTGATCTGTCTGGTGCACCATGTGCAGTGTGTGCTACTGGCCCGCAGGAAGTTGCTGTCACACTACACCATGAAAGAAAGATTCAGTTTGTATCTGTGGGAGATAAGCTGAAACCAACAAGGTCATTCAGTGTACAAGGTGACTGCTATGGAGTGGCCTACAGTAACAACCAACTGTTTGTAGCATGTTACCCTGGAGCCGTAGTAGTATACAACATGTCGGGTAAACTACTGAACACCATACAGCAGGACATGATCCATCGTCCCTGTCATATTACTGCCAGTACGGACCAGACAAAGTTATACATAGCTGATGTAGACAACGGATTGATAACCCTGGATATCCATGGTGACATACAGTCACAGTTCACTGATCCATACCTGGATGATGCATGTGGAGTCTGTGTGGGAAATAATGATGAGATCTTTGTCTGTGGGTACCGCTCACACAACATCATCCAGATTGGCCGTGATGGAAGTAAGCTGGGTGTTGTGTTGGGAGAGGTGGATGGAATAAATAAACCACAATCACTGTGCTGGGACAGAGCCAACTCCAGACTCATTTTTACTATGTATAACACTAATCACATCAAAGTGTTTAACATGAAGAACTCATAATCAGATAAAGATTTACTCAGAAGTATTTCTGAAATTCCAAAACAAGTTATCTAAACTGACTATGCTTAATTCATGAAATATAAATAGATAACAATACTATCGGAAATAAAATGACTTGAGGATCCACAAACATTAGAATCATACACATACACAAACGCAGTTATACACGTGCAGGTGCAGACACGTGGCAGACATATAAAAACTACGCTTTGGACTTAAATTATTGTTGGAATAAAGGATTAATTATTAGAAATTTATATATTTTGAACTTGTATTGGATTATTGGATGACTGATACTAAAACTATTTAACAAAAGAGAATATTATCTGTTTGGATTATTGAATAGCAGTTTGTTATTCCTTCTTTCTGGTGATTATCTAAAGAGGAAAATACCGATAATTTAGTTCTGTTTCCAAGATTAAAGTGTTTGGCTGCCATTGAAAGTAACCTGAACTATATCAGAACCATAGCGCGTATTGTAAATCTCGAGCTGGGGTAATGGTGATTGAATTTTGTGTTCGAGAAAATACAGTCAATTATCCAACACTTTTTTTTTATTATTTTATATTCATTTATTTGGATATTTTAATTATACTTTAATAAATATATATATATTTTATTATTATAACGATAATGAAGTGAAATATATTCGTGAGGAACCTTTGTTGGTTTGTTTCTGTTCCGTCAACCCATTTCTGCGCACGCATATCAATCTAGGAGTGATATAAACACCTCGCACTCAAATCAAGGCGTATTACAGGATTCTTACTTGATTATCCTTAACTTAAGTCGGCGATTCTCATCTTACATAATTCATAACCACCCAGTCTGCGTATGGAATAGGCACTCAGTCTGAGCCGGGAATAGGCACTCAGTCTGAGTTGGGAATAGGCACTCAATCTGAGTCGTGAATAGGCACTCAGTCTGAGTCGGGAATAGGCACTCAGTCTGCGTCGAGAATAACCACTCAGTCTGAGTTGGGAATAGGCACTCAGTCTGCGTAGGGAATAGGCACTCAGTCTGCGTAGGGAATAGGCACTTAGTCTGAGTTGGGAATAACCATTTAGTCTGAGTTGGTAATAACCACTCAGTATGAGTTGGGAATAGGCACTCATTATGAGTCGGGAATAACCACTCAGTGTGAGTTGGGAATAACCACTCAGTCTGAGTTGGGAATAGGCACTCAGTCTGAGTTGGGAATAACCACTACGTCTGAGTTGGGAATAACCACCCAGTCTGGGTCGAGGATAGCCGCTAAGTATGAGTCGCGAATAACCACTCAGTCTGGATCGGGAATAACCACTCAGTATGAGTCGAGGATAGCCGCTCAGTATGAGTCGGGAATAACCACTACGTTTGAGTTGGGAATAACCACTCAGTCTGAGTCGGGAATAACCACTCAGTCTGGGTCGGGAATAACCACTCAGTCTCAGTATTAGTCGGGAATAACCACTCAGTCTGAGTCGGGAATAACCACTATGTCTGAAGTGGGAATAACCACTCTGTCTAAGTCGGAAATAACCACTCAGTCTGGGTCGGGAATAACCACTCAGACTGAGTCGGGAATAACCACTCAGTAAAAGTCGGGAATAATTGTTAAATAACCATTCAGTCAAAGTCGGGAATAGCCACTCAGTCTGGGTCGGGAATAGCCATTCAGTCTGTGTCGGGAATAACCACTCAGTCTGAGTCGGGAATAACCACTACGTCTGAGTTGGGAATTACCACTCAGTCTGCGTCGGAAATGGCCACTCAGTCTGTGACGGGAATAACCATTCAGTCTGAATTGGGAATACCACCACTCAGTCTGGGTCGGGAATAACAACTCTGACTAAATCAAGAATAACCACTCAGTATAAGTCGGGAAGAATTGTTAAATAACCATTCAGTCTGAGTGGGGAATAGCCACTCAATCTGAGTCGGGAATAGCCACTCAGTCTGTGTCGGGAATAGGCACTCAGTCTGCGTCGGGAATAGCTACTCCGTCTGCGTGGGAATAACCACTCAGTATGAGTCGGGAATAACCACTCAGTATGATTCGGGAAAAGCCACTCAATCTGAGTCAGGAAATATCACTCAGTATGAGTCGAGAATAGTCACTCATTCTGCGTCGGGAATAACCACTCAGTCTGAGTCGGGAATTGCCACTTGGCCGGGTCGGGAATAACCGCTCAGTATGAGTCGGGAATAGCCACTCAATCTGCGTCGGGAATAACCACTCAGTATGAATCGGGAATAACCAATCAGTGTGAGTCGGGAATAACCACTCAGTATGAGTCAGGAATAACAACGCAGTCTGAGTGGAGAATAGTCGCTCAGTCTGCGTCGGAAATAACCACTCAGTACGAGTCGGGAAGAATTGTTAAATAACCACTCAGTTTGAGTTGGGAATAGCCAGTCAGTCTGAGTCGGGAATAACAAATCAGTCTGCGTCGGAAATAACTACTCAGTATGAGTCGGGAATAACAAATCAGTCTGCGTCGGAAATAACCACTCAGTCTGAGTCGGGAATAACAAATCAGTCTGCGTCGGAAATAACCACTCAGTTTGAGTTGGGAACAATTGTTCAATAACCACCCAGTCTGAGTTTGGAATAACCACTCAGTCTGAGTCGGGAATAATTATACATTCAGAGATGGGAATAAAGAAACCATAATCAGTGTACTTGGATGGAGCCAACTTCAGACGCATTGTTACTATGGTTAACAAAAATCACATCATAGTGTTTAACATGAAGAAATTATAGTCAAATTATGATTTTTAATTAAAATGCATTTTGAAATAGATGAAAATAAACAACAATGTAAATGTAATATCATATTTGTATAATACAAGTCAGTAAATAATCAGAATATATCTTACAAGTGGCGTAGCTGCCTTTATGTCCCGCCGCCCGGGCTTACACATGTTCTCCTGAACCCCCCCCCCCCCCCCCCCCCCCCCACACACACACACACACACCAAGAACGCAGGATAATGCATTATAAATTATAAAGAAATATTGGCGGGGGAGAGTGCGTGCCCCCAGATACCCCTAGCATGGATGGTATTATCCGTCATAATTCAGATTGCTTTATTGTATTTGTTAACTTGGTTACTTAAAATTTACATTTATTTAAATGACAATATTCAACTTCCATATGTGTAAATTGTATGATGCAAATGAATACTTATCAATTCCATTTACTCAAATGTTAATTTCATGTGTGAAATTTACAAATCGATTCACTGAAATGACACTTTTGTTCGAGGGTGTGTACGAAATGTGCAAGTTACACATTTCATCATCTTAATTTCATGGCCAATCATAATTTAAAACTTAGAAATTGGAAATTTGTAGAGCATCGGATCCAAGATCAGAAGTCGTGGGTTCGATTCTCCACCACGGCTATGTGGCTTGTCCTTGAGCAAGACACTTTATCCGCACAGCTTATTTACTGGTTCTATCCAGGAAGATCTCGAGCGTGATTTGTAAGCTTGTAAGAACTTGTATCACAATTTGTTGGTGTTAAATTAATAATTAAAAAAACAAAATTTGCTATTGTGAACCGTTTTAACATGTATTTAAACTCGCTATTATCTGCTATATTTGAACTAGACCTGAACCGGGTAATAACGTAAACGATTGGTCTGTCCTTTATATAGCATGTGAGTAGTCATGAATCCTTAACTGGATCCTACTCATATAAAGCTATCAGTTCATGTATGTAAATTTGTCCACCCTGTCCAGATGTGTTGCATGTAATTTCATAGTATATAAGTCATGGTCGACACCAAATTTATTAGTTTGGAAGATACCTTGATATTGTACCTATTGCATTGTAGCTAGGTGCACTCGCCGTATTCTGGTATGTACATTTATGTCTTGGTTATTCTCAAATAATTATCTCCATATATATAGATATAATCTCAGTAATGGACACGTAAACGTTTGGAAATTTCCGGGCATCATCAATTAAACCTATGTATCGGGTCAAGTTTAAACTAAGATTGATACGGACGATCTTGTTATATTTCTACATAGAACAATGGTTTTAACTGTGGATTTTGACTTGGGCGATTCTGGTTCGAATCCCGAGATAAGATTTGTTTTGTTAATTTCCCCAGTAATACTATTTTTCTAAAGTGCGCCATCAACGGTTTCTCATATCCTGACAAAATAGGTTCCAACAAAATGGAAAAATATTTGTCCATATTTGCCCTTTGCACATATCTAGCAACTGATTTATACTTGAGGATGACGGAATTCGCCTAATACATACGGTTGAATCGGAAATTTAATATAATTGCCGTCAGTATACAATGTATTTGCATATCAAAAGTGCTGATCAGTAACTATAGATTTAAAACACAATTTACCCATGTTTAAGAGAGGTATTAGTCATAATAAATGCATCGACGGCCATGAGAATTCACGAAATGTTTCTTATTGATAAACAAGCTGTTTCTTTCTTCATAAAAGAAATATCTTAAGAAACGACAAAGTGCACAGATAATATCTGACCAAGGGTGGATCTAGATATGAAGACTGGAGGGAGATCTAATGATGAATGACAATCGATTTTCAATAATATTTATATTAAACAATTGTGAGTCGTACATTTTCAAGATTTATATTTTCAAAACATCTTTCTTTTTAGGAGAGGTTTTATTAAGTTTCTCCCTGACCTAGATCTGCACATGCCATCACTCTTTATTGTATTCATGTTTATATATTCATGTTCTATGCACGCTTATGATATCAGGTTTTCTTCGGTACACTGTATTAATATTACACTATTTTAAATAAACGAGTATAGTTGGTGCAAACAAATATACCGTATTTGTCCTAATGTTCATACTTAAGTTAAAGCGCCAGTACGCATGTGACATAGACTGTATGTACACTCAATTCGAAAAGAAACCTGACAAATATCTGTTATATTGCATATCCTATTTCATTAAACATGTATATCTGTGCTGAATTATCAACTGGGCATCGATTGCAACCATTTAATTAGGAGTGTGTGTCCGTGCAAACACGCACCGCACGAATAATACGAAACATACGATTCGCCTGCTCTCGGCCTATCATGAATAGCAAGTGAAAAAAATGTTGCACTCACGGTTACAACACATGTTCAGTATAACAATCACAAGACAAGTTCACAAGCAACAACTAACAAATGGGTATACTGAGTGACAATCAGCGACCAGAAGCAATCGGAATGACTATATTAATTTCTAACATATAAGTGAAATAAAATTTGTCAGGTTTTTATGCCCCCAAAATTTTTTGGGGGTGGCATATAGTAATCGCAGCGTCCGTCCGTCCTTCCGTCCTTCCGTCCGGTATTTCGTTTCCGGCCTGTAACTTTGTCATGCATAGATGGATTTCGTTGATACTAGCTACAAATGATCAACATAACATGACGACGTGTCGCGAGTAAGACCCACACCCGTATCTCAAAGGTCGAGGTCACAATTTGACTTTGTTTGACAACACTTTGAGTTTGTGTGAGAATTTGTTTCCGGCCTGTAACTTTGTCATGCAAAGATGGATTTTGTTGATACTTGCTACAAATGATCAACATAACATGACGACGTATCGCGAGTAAGACCCACACCCGTACCTCAAAGGTCGAGGTCACAATTTGACTTTGTTTGACAGCACTTTTGGGTTTGTGTGAGATTTCGTTTCCGGCCTGTAACTTTGTCATGCATTGATGGATTTTGTTGATACTTGCTACAAATGATCAACATAACATGATGACGTGTCGCAAGAATGACCCACACCCGTACCTGAAAGGTCAAGGTCACAATTTGACTTTGTTTGACAACACATTGAGTTTGTGTGAGTTTTCGTTTCCGGCCTGTAACTTTGTCATGCATAGATGGATTTTGTTGATACTTGCTACAAATGATCAACATAACATGATGACGTGTCGCGAGTATGACCCACACCCTTACTTCAAAGGTCAAGGTCATACTTTGAGTTTGTGTGAGATTTCGTGTCTGGCCTGTAACTTTGTCATGCATAGATGAATTTTAATTAAAATAGCTACAAATGATCAACATAACATGATGACATGTCACGAGTAAGACCCACACCCATACCTCAAAGGTCAAGATCACAATTTGAGTTTTTTTGACAACACTTTGAGTTTGTGTGAGATTTTGTGTCCGGTCTGTAACTTTGTCACGCATAGATGGGTTTTATAAATATTTGCTACAAATGATCAACATAACATGATGATGTGTCGCAAGTCAGACCCATACCCATACTTCAAAGGTCAAGGTCACACTTTGAGTTTGTTTGACAACACTTTCATTCTGTTTAAGATTTCGTGTCTGGCCTGTAACTTTGTCATGCACAGATGGATTTTGTTAATACTTGCTACAAATGACCGACATAACATGACGATGTGTCGCACGTTACACCCAGAATCCCACTTCAAAGGTCAAGGTCACAATTTAACTTTGGTTGATGACACTTTCAGTCTGATTGAGATTTCGTATCCGGTCTGAAACTTTGTCACCTATAGATAAATTTCAAAAACACTTGGCTCAATTCATCAGCATGACATTACAAAGTGTCACGTGTAAAACCCATATGCGAACCTCAAAGGTCAAGGTCACATTTTGAGTTTGTTTGACAACACTTTCAGTCTGTGTGAGATTTCTTGTCCGATCTATAACTTTGTCATCTATGGATATATTTTGAAAACACTAGGCTCAGTTGATAAACATGACATAATTAAGTGTTGCATGTAAGACCCAGAACCTTTCCTCAAAAGTCAAGGTCACACTTTCAATTTGTTTGATATTGCGTGTCTGGTCTGTGACTTTGTCTTTAACTTGGCTCAATTTATCAAGATGACATGACGATGTGTCATAAGAAAAAACTAGACACTGTCACACTTTGAGTATGTATGACAACACTTTGAATCTGTTTGAAATTTCACGTCTGTCCTATTACTTTATCATGCATGAATGGATTTCAAAAACACTTGGTTCAATTTATCAATTGATCAACAATTGATCTGTAACTTACATTTAGGGATTTTAAAATAGCTGACACAAGTGATCAGCATGTCATGATAATGTTTCACCTGCATTTAACTGTTGAAATACCCAGACCATTACATCAGATGTCAAGATCAAGGTTACACAAAGGTCAAGGTCATGCTTTAATGTAAAAAAACAACATGGAATTGCATGTCTAGTCTGAAACATTAGCTCATTACCTTTGATATTCATATATACATCGCTACCTATTATATCATATATTGTTATTTTTCACAGACCATTTGGGGGGCATGTGACACTTAACAGTGACATTTCTTCTTTGGAGTTTATTTGCAGCAGTGTAGTGTTGTGAAGGCTAAGACAAGCAGTATACAAAAATAGTGGCTGTTACACAGCTCACAAAGTTATGCAAATGGATCTCCATTTTGTTATTTCTGCTGTTGAAGCTGTTTTGGAACGTGACTACTTTTAGGTTAGAATAATTAGATGAAATATAATCTCAATCTTTTAACTAATTCCAGCAGAAAAATGTCTCTGCAGATTTTTAATCTGACATATTTCAGAAAAGAGAAAGGGAAAGTTCAGAAAATCCTTGATTTTTATAATCATCTTCTTTTTTTTTTAAAATAAATGTCAGCTTAAAATCATTGGTATCAATTAAAACACGATATATAATTAAAGTATAATTCTAGACTACATGGCTGATTTAGAATATTTTGCAAAAAAAGAAACTTTACTTAGAGTCGGTTTATGTGTAAGTATTAAACGGCAGTTAAAGTAGATATTTCCGACAATAACAGAAAACCACAAACAACATAATTAAAATAAACAGCTGCGGGCTAAAATATATACAGGCATGGTTTAAAATGAGACACATCAACTTATGGACCCGGAAAGAAATACTGTTGTTCAACTACTTTAGTTGTTCAGAGATTTGTTTGTTTAATAAGTTTGTATCCGGTGTGGTTCCGGGTCAGAATAGTATTCATTGACGATCTCTACAGAGGGGTAGGAATCCCTACAAATTGGGGTCATGTCCAGTTTATCTTCTTTTTTCATGTTGTTATTCGTGATTCCAGGGTGTCAAATCAGTGATGGCAAGAATAAAACCGCAATATCTCATGTAAATCGTAAGAGAACATAAACTGAGCGTTTGGATATAGTAGGTATCAACGTTCCAGGCTCATTCACCATATGATTTGTTGATAGTTTTTCTCCGGTATGTATTTTAATATGTTGACATAAACATGGAGCGTGGACCTGCACTCTTCCTTCATGTTGCAATCGTATATAACATAAACTGCGTTGGTACGCCGTAAAAAATGTCGTAAACATGTGCACAGTGCAGTATCGGATGTTTACTCGTGTTTACACATCTACTAGTCTAATATGAATGTATAAACCAATAGA
Source organism: Panopea generosa (assembly GCA_029582155.1). Classification (NCBI taxonomy): domain Eukaryota; kingdom Metazoa; phylum Mollusca; class Bivalvia; order Adapedonta; family Hiatellidae; genus Panopea; species Panopea generosa. Next base: position 37,990,167 of record CM055905.1, read on the forward strand.
TACATACATATGGGAACATGCATTTGGAAGTTTTACTACCTTAAATTATTATTAACATATTTTACTTGAAAATTAGTGGTGCATATCACGTTAGTTTTGGAAAATAACATCCCGAGATTTTAGAGATAGCATTTACAATTTAGGCGTTGGGGTGCAACATATATTAGCGATGGTTTGGTTGTTGGGTGGAGATTTTAGTTTTGTTTTTGGAGATGGAGGACTTACCTTATAATATGGTGACGTCGCCTGCTTAGATGGTCTGAGTTTTGAAACTCAAAATTAAAAATCCTTCACAGCAAAATGCATTACTGGACCACAAGGGTTTTTAGTTGCGATCCAGGTTTCAATGGTGATTGTGATAAAAAAAACAACACTACTAGACCACTAGCTTGACATGTGTACACATTTTCGTTAAGTTTTCTTGCGCTCTTTTGGAGTAATGCTCCAAACAAAGGTTTTTTTTCTATTTGTTTCCATTGAAACAGAAAAAAAAATATGTAAAGTAGATATACATTTGTACAAAGTTTCGTTAATTATCTTAAACAGTTTTGAAATTATGAAAATTTAATACTTTTATCTATTTGCTTCCATGGTAACAGAAATTATGTTGAACATTAAAACTCCATCATACCAAAAGGCACTGCCAAACCAATAGGTTGTCATATGTACAAAGTGTTGCGAAGTAACTGTGAACGTTTTGTAGTTGTGTTCCGGAAACGGCAAATTTTGTAATTTTTGTTATTTGTTTCCATGGTAACAGAAAAAATATTGTATATAAATACTCTCTCGTAGCAAAAGGCACTACTACGCTACTAGTGTGACATGGTTAACTAGTTTTTTATTAAGATACCCCGAAATGTGCCAAAATTAGATGGTGGAAACATACATTCAGCATTGCATGTGATACAATACTTAATTTATTATGAGACATGTACAATGGGTGAAAATCGCCTTCAATGCGTCTGATGAATGACCATTATAATGTTATTCGACTGAAAATCTAATGAAGTTAAAACTACATTTGGGTGTCCTTATTAAGACAAATACGACACTAGGAGAGACTACTGTTACGGACAACCATAACTTTGTATTGATTATTTCTGGCAAACAGCCTATACTTCTTTATATCGTGTAAGTCTACCCTGGATTACCATAGGCATACACAAGAAGGGTGCATCAATTGCACATTTTATGACAATAGATATAAACTAAACAAAAAAGAGATATATATAGCGGCAGCTTGTACAATAAACCATATACATACTGTGTATACAATCAGTGACTATGTTCCGCCAGGTATGTAGTAAACTATAGGCACATGTGAACCTACATTTGTACGCCGGGTATGTAGTGAACTATAGTTGTTGTTGTTGTTGTTGTTGTTGTATGGTGTTTAGCGTAGCTCTCAACAATTTTTCAGTCATACTGCGACGGTGTCTACTTGAGATAGTATTCTAAGCGCTGTCACACTGGAGCATTATGACGCAGACACATGGTATGAAACCCCACCAAATCACATTATACTGACACCAGGCCGACTGGACCTAGAACTCTCCTCTAAATACTGAGCATCAAGCGAGGAAACTTTTAAAATCATTTTTATGCTACAGGAATATTGTATATGTATATTGAAATAGGCGGCCATACGATTACTGAGATAGTTCGACAAAACCTTGTTGTACAGGATTTTACAGTGGTCGAACAAACAGAACACGTTATGTTTTCACGGTGATTGACACACAGAACACGTTATGTTTTCACGGTGATTGACAAACAGAACACGTTATGTTTCTACGATACCAGGTATTCAAGGTAATAATTTTCTGACAATCATAAGGGATTTTCATTCAATTCTATAACCCATTGTACTTTGACTTTGGACCTACAATTGTACGCCGGGTATGTAGTGAACTATAGGCACATGTGAACCTACATTTGTACGCCGGGTATGTAGTGAACTATAGGTACATGTCAACCTACATTTGTACGCTGGGTATGTAGTGGACTATAGGCACATGTGAACCTACATTTTTACGCCGGGTATGTTGTGGACTATAGGTACATGTCAACCTACATTTGTACGCCGGGTATGTAGTTGACTATAGGCACATGTGAACCTACTTTTGTACGCAGGGTATGTAGTGGACTAAAGGCACATGTGCACCTACAACTGTACGCCGGGTATGTAGTGGACTATAGGCACATGTGAACCTACAATTATACGCCGGGTATGTAGTGAACTATTTGTAAATGTGAACTTACAATTGTACGCCGGGTATGTAGTGAACTATAGGTATATGTGAACCTACATTTGTACGCCAGGTATGTAGTGGACTATAGGCACATGATAATCTACATTTGTACGCCGGGTATGTAGTGAACTATAGGCACATGTGAACCTATATTTGTACGTCGGGTATGTAGTGGACTATAGGTACATGTCAACCTACATTTGTACGCCGGCGATGTAGTGGATTTTAGGCACATGTGAACCTACATTTGTACGCCGGGTATGTAGTGAACTATAGGCACATGTGAACCTACTTTTGTACGCCGGGTATGTAGTGGACTATAGGCACATGTGAACCTACAACTGTACGCCGGGTATGTAGGTGACTATAGACACATGTGAACCTACAATTGTACGCCGGGTATGTAGTGAACTATAGGTACATGTGAACCTACATTTGTACGCCTGGTATGTAGTGGACTATAGGCACATGTGAACCTATATTTGTACGCCGGGTATGTAGTGGACTATAGGCACATGTGAATCTACATTTGTACGCCGGGTAAGTAGTGGACTATAGGCACATGTAAACCTACATTTGTACGCCGGGTATGTAGTGGCCTATAGGCACATGTGAACCTTTATTTGTACGCCGGGTATGTAGAGAACTATAGGCACATGTTAACTTACATTTGTACGCCGGGTATGTAGTGGACTATAGGTACATGTGAACCTACGTACGCCGGGTATGTAGTGGACTATAGTTACATGTGAACCTATATTTGTACGCCGGGTATGTAGTGAACTATAGGCACATGTTAACTTACATTTGTACGCCGGGTATGTAGTGGACTATAGGTACATGTGAACCTACGTACGCCGGGTATGTAGTGGCCTATAGGCACATGTGAACCTATATTTGTACGCCGGGTATGTAGTGAACTATAGGCACATGTTAACTTACATTTGTACGCCGGGTATTTAGTGGACTATAGTTACATGTGAACCTACATATGTACGCTGGGTATGTAGTGGACTATAGTCACATGGGAACCTACCTTTGTACGCCGGGTATGTAGTGAACTATGGGCACATGTGAATCTACATTTGTACGCCGGGTATGTAGTGAACTATAGGCACATATGAACCTATATTTGTACGCCGGATATGTAGTGGACTGTAGGTACATGTGAATCTACATTTGTACGCCGGGTATGTAGTGAACTATAGGGACATGTGAATCTACATTTGTACGCCGGGTATGTAGTGAACTATAGGCCCATGTGAACTTACATTTGTAAGCCAGGTATGTAGTGGACTATAGGCCCATGTGAACCTACATTTGTACGCCGCGTATGTATTGAACTATAGGCCCATGTGAACATACATTTGTAAGCCGGGTATGTTGTTAACTATAGGCCCATGTGAACCTATATTCGTATGTATGGTTTGATACAACTGCATACTTTCCTACCGATATTTTTGAAGAAGTTGAACGTCATTTTCTGCGCACAACAGTTTATATACGACGTATCAGTTTTATTAATACGTAGAATGAACCCGAGTGGACCACCATCTGTTTTTTCCCAAGTAACTGTTTGGATATTCAGCGTCACTTAAAGCGAACGATTGCTAACAGATGATCAGATAACCTAACGACGACAAATTAACCAATCCACTCTATTCTAGGATCCTCGAAGGTTAACCAGTACTCGAGCACTCATCTCCACAAGTAACTAATAGCTTTCCCACTTGAATAAGTGGTGAGAGAAAAGTGACAATAAGAAACAAATTCGTATATCAGTCATTTCTCAGATTATGACTTGAGCCCGGCCGGGGATTTAAACTAGTGACCCCTGAATTTGCAGTCAGGCGTGCTGCCGATAGAGCCAACTGGTCCCTGATCCACACACTGGAAATAGTATAACTATCGAGCATCAGTATGTCACAACACAAAAACTTCACTAATAGATCCGTCCCTGCTGACCAGAAAGTGGAAACATTGATACATGTATTTATATCTATTCGTGGTATTGCGAGATATTTGATAGGTTTATACTACACAAACATGGCGTCTGCGGGTGGATTTAGAAGATCTTGGAATAGAGAATGTGACGAATATTTTGACTATTCATGTGCATTATGTACAGCAGATGGGAAACATGTGGAGGCGAGTAACTTCTGTATAGAGTGTGAGGAATATTTCTGTGTTAAATGTGTCAAGTATAACCATAGAGTTGGTAAACTGAAAACACACACTATCCTGGACCAAACGGGAATTAAGGCCCGGCGATCACAGCAAACAACTTCCCGGCCCACGGAGAAATGTCAGCTGCATCATGGGAACATCCTAGACACATTCTGCGTGCGGCATGATGCAGTATACTGCGGTACATGTGTGTCATTATTTCACAAGTAAGTATAATGTATATATTTTGAGAAAACATTTTGGGTATACGTTAATGGTTACCGTATACTTTATGGATATTATAAATATTTGGAGTTTAGAATTGTATTCAAAAATGCATTGATTAAAACATTGTTATTGCAGAGAGACAGTCTCATAGTAAGAGGGAATTTGACTATTATTGCCAGACGCTGTCTTTAACCCTAATACCAAAGACAATTTTATTATCTGACAATCTAAGTAATTTCACTAAATTACAATTCTGACTTCTATCAATATCTAGAAGAACACTTGGCAATGACTGAGTAGCAAACAACACTTTAGGACAATACCTTGTATGTTTTGCAGATCATGTGAAGGTATGGAATATCTACCTACAGCTGCAGTGGGCATTCAGAAAAGTAAGGAGCTTAAAGATGTCAAATCTGACATACAGAATGTTCAAGTTCAACTCAACAAAATGAAAAATATAAGACAGGATGAGCTGAGATCACTTGAGGTAGATAGGAACATGATCCAGACCCAGATAAAGGATTTCAGGAAGAGAGTGATGAAGCGTCTAGATGAACTTGAGAAGATTGTTGCAGATGAACTACAGGTCAAACATCAAATGTTCCAGAAGCAGATTAATGATAATATCAAAAACCTGGAAGAAATGTTAACACTAATGGAGACAAGTGGAAAGAAGTTGGAAGTATCGACTGGAGACAACGCATCCCAATTGTTTGTCTTTGTCAAAACAGGAAAGAAGAATGAAACTGATTGCAGAACATGTCTACGTGATATGGAATCACAGCCCCGAAACAGATCTCTAATGTTCAGAATAAACCCAAACATTGAAGATTACATTCAGACCCAGAATTCAATCGGAGATTTCCAAGAAGAAGAGCAGGTTTACTCGGCTTCACTATATGGAGAGTTTGACATGTGGGTCAGTAAGAACAAATATGTATGCGACATTAATGGATCGTGTATGTTGGAAAATGGAACTGCCCTGGTAGTGGACTGTAAAAATAATAAACTGAAGAGACTGAGTGGATCATATCAAGTGAGAGATTACTGTGATCTGTCTGGTACACCATTTGCAGTGTGTGCTACTGGCCCACAGGAAGTTGCTGTCACACTATACCATGAAAGAACGATTCAGTTTGCATCCGTGGCAGATAAGATGGAACGAACAAGGTCATTCCGTGTACGAGGTGACTATGCGGACTGCTGTGGAGTGGCCCACAGTAACAACCAACTGTTTGTAGCATGTGGAGGCCCTGGCGCCGTACTAGTATACAACATGTCGGGTAAACTACTGAACACCATACAACAGGACATGCTCACTCGTCCCCGTCATATTACTCCCAGCAGGGACCAGACAAACTTATACATAACTGATGGAAACAAGGGATTGATAACCCTGGATATACATGGTGACATACAGTCACAGTTCACTGATCCAGACCTTGAGTGGGCATATGCAGTCTGTGTGGGGAATAACGATGAGATCTTTGTCTGTGGGTACGACTCAGACAACATCATCCAGATTGGCCGTGATGGAAGTAAGCTAGGTGTTGTGTTGGGAGAGGCGGACGGAATAAAGAAACCACAATCACTGTTCTGGGACAGAGCCAACTCCAGACTCATTGTTACTATGGAAAGCACTAATCACATCAAAGTGTTTAACATGAAGTCATAATCAGATTAAGTTTTTCTCAGAATTATTTCGGAAATAAAATGTATATTGAAATAGGCGGCCATACGATAACTGAGATAGTTCGACAAAACCGTGTTGTACAGGATTTCACGGTGGTCGAACAAACAGAACACGTTATGTTTTCACGGTGATTGACACACAGAACACGTTATGTTTTCACGGTGATTGACAAACAGAACACGTTATGTTTCTACGATACCAGGTATTCAAGATAATAATTTTCTGACAATCATAAGGGATTGTCATTCAATTCTATAATCCATTGTATATTGACTGTTAAGGATATTAACATGGCTAATAGAGATTTAAAATATCAACTCAGATAAGAGAATGTGTAGTATGATATGCGTGTGTAAATGTTTTAATCAATCTAACATGTATGTGACATGTGTACTCTTCATGTCCATAGTTGGGTTATAGGTTTATCACTTTACAAAACAAGTTGTCTAAACTGACTATGCTGTTTAATTCATGAAATATAAATAGATAACAATACTATCGGAAATAAAATGACTTGAGGATCCATAAACATTAGAATCACATTGACACAAACACACGTATACACGTGCAGGTGCAGACAAGTGGCAGACATATAAAAAACTATGATTTGGACTTAAATTACTGTTGGGATTAAGGACTAATTATTAGAAATTTATATATTTTGAACTTGTACTGGAATTTTGGATTACCGATACTAAAACTATTGAACACAAGATAAGTTTATCTGTTTGGATTATTGAATAGCAGTTTATATTTCCTTTTATTTCTGTTGATTATTTATAGAGGAAAACAAGGATAATTCTAGTTTTATTTCAAAGATTAAAGTGTTTGGCTGCCATTGAAAGTAGCCAAAACTATAACAGAACCATAACAGAACCATAGTTCATATTGTAAATAAGTATTATGTTTAGTTCTGTTTCCAATATTAAAGTGTTTGGCCGCCATTGAAAGTAGCCAGAACTATAACAAAACCATAACAGAACCATAGTTCATATTGTAAATAAGTATTATTTTTAGTTCTGTTTCGAAGATTAAAGTGTTTGGCCGCCATTGAAAGAAGCCAGAACTATTACAGAACCATAACAGAACCATAGTTCATATTGTAAATAAGTATTATTTTTAGTTCTGTTTCCAAGATTAAAGTGTTTGGCCGCCATTGAAAGTAGCCAGAACTATAACAGAACCATAACGTATATTGTAAATAAGTATTATTTTTAGTTCTGTTTCCAAGATTAAAGTGTTTGGCTGCCATTGAAAGTAGCCAGAACTATAACAGAACCATAGCGTTTATTGTAAATAAGTATTATTTTTAGTTCTGTTTCCAAGATTAAAGTGTTTGGCTGCCATTGAAAGTAGCCAAAACTATAACAGAACCATAGCGTTTATTGTAAATAAGTATTATTTTTAGTTCTGTTTCCAAGATTAAAGTGTTTGGCTGCCATTGAAAGTAGCCAGAACTATAACAGAACCATAGCGTATATTGTAAATGAGTATTATTTTTAGCTCTATTTCCTTTAATAAAGTGTTTGGCCGCCATTGAAACAAGCTAGAAGTATAACAGAACAATAGCAAAAACCATAGTTCATATTGTAAATAAGTATTATTTTTAGCTCTGTTACCAAGATTTAAAGTGTTTGGCCGCCATTGAAAGTAGCCAGAACTATAACAGAACCATAGTTCATATTGTAAATAAGGATAATTTTTAGTTATATTTCCAAGATTAAAGTGTTTTGTTGCCATTGAAAGAAGCTAGAACTATAACAGAACCATAACAGAACCATAGCGCATATTGTTAATAACTATTATTTTTAGCTCTGTTACCAAGATTTAAAGTATTTGGCCGCCATTGTAAAAAGCTAGAACTATAACAGAACCATAGTTCATATTGTAAATAAGGAAAATTTTTAGTTATATATCCAATATTAAAGTATTTGGCAGCCATTGAAAGAAGCCAAAACTATAACAGAACCATAACAGAACCATAGCGCATATTGTAAATAAGGATAATTTTAAGTTCTGTTTCCAAGATTAAAGTGCTTTGTTGCCATTGAAAGAAGCCAGAACTATAACAGAACCATAACAGAACCATAGTTCATATTGTAAATAAAGATAACTTTTAGTTCTGTTTCCAAGATTAAGATTAAAGTGCTTTGTTGCCATTGAAAGAAGCTAGAACTATAACAGAACTATAACAGAACCATAGCGCATATTGTAAATTAATATTATTTTTAGTTCTGTTTTCAAGATTAAAGTGTTTGGTTGCCATTGAAAGTAACCTCAACTATAACGGAACCATAATAAAACCATAGCGCATATTATAAATAAGGATTTTTTTTTTAATTTGATCTCCAAGATTGAAAGTGTTTGGCTGACATTGAAAGTAGCCAGAACTATAACATTGAAAATCTCACGCTGAGGGTAATGTTGACTTTTGTGTTGGAGAAATTACTGTAATCTATCAATCACTTTTTATTTTATATTCGATTATTTGGATATTTTAATTATACTTTAATAATTATATATTATGTATTATAACAATGATAATAAAGTTAAATGAAATATATTTTTGAGGACCATTACTGTGTTTGTTTCTGTCTTCTGTCAATACATTTCTGCACATGCATATAATACTTAGAGTGATGAAAACACCTCGCACTCAAATCAAGAAGTATTACAGAACCCTAACTTGATTATTTTAAGTCAATGTTGTGAACGAATCTCATCTTACATAATTAATAACCGCTCGGTCTGAGCCAGGAATAATTGATCAGTCAGAGTTGAGAACTGTCTGTAAAAAAACATGTTTGAGTCAGGAATAACAACTCTGTCTCAGCTGAGAATAACCACTCTGTCTGAGTTGGGAATAACCACTCTCTATGAGTCGGGAATGACCACTACGTCTGAGTTGGAAATACCAACTACGTCTGAGTTGCAGAAAAACACCAAATATGTGTTGGGAATAATCACTCTGTATGAGTTGGAAATAACCATTCTGAGTTGGGAATAACCACTCTATATGTGTTGGGAATAACCACTCTGTGTTGGGAATATCCACTCTGTATGAGTTGGGAATAACCACTCCATTTGAGCTGGAAATAACCACTCCGTCTGAGTTGGGAATAACCTCCCAGTCTGTGTTGGGAATAACCTCCCAGTCTGTGTTGGGAATAACCTCCCAGTGTGAATTGGGAATAACCTCCCATTCTGGGTTGGAAATACCACCCAGTTTGGATTGGAAATAACCTCCCAGTCTGAGTTGCAAATAACCTCCCACTCTGAGTCGGAAATAACCTCCCAGTCCGGGTTCGGAATAACCTCCCAGTTCGGGTTGGGAGTAACCTCCCAGTCTGGGTTGGGAGTAACCTCCCGGTCTGTATTGGGAGTAACCTCCCAGTCTTGGTTGGGAATTACCTCCCGGTCTGTATTGGGAGTAACCTCCCAGTCTTGGTTTGGAATTACCTCCCGGTCTGGGTTGGGAATAACCACCCAGTCTGGGTTGGGAATAACCTCCCAGTCTGGGTTAAGAATAACCTCCGAGCCTGGGTTGGGAATAACCTCCTAGTCTGGGTTGGAAATAACCACCATGTCTTGGTTGGGAATAACCTCCATGTCTGGGTTGGAAATAACCACCCAGTCAGGGTTGGGAGTAACCTCCCAGTCTGTGTTGGGAGTAACCTCCCAGTCTGGGTTGGAAATAACCACCCCGTTTGAGTTGGGAATAACCTCCCAGTCTGAGTTTGGAATAACCACTCTGTCTGAGTTGGGAATAACCACTCCCAGTCTGAGTTGGGACTTACCACCCAGTCTGTGTTGGGAATAACCTCCAAGTCTGTGTTGGTAATAACCTCCCAGTATGAGTTTGAAATAACCACTCAGTATGGGAGTGGTTATTTAGCTTAAATATTGTTTAAACTAAATATCCACTCCCAGTCTGAGTTGGGAATAACCTTCCAGTCTGAGTTGAGAATAACCACCCAGTCTGTGTTGGGAATAATCTCCCAGTCTGAGTTGGGAATAACCTCCCAGTCTGTGTTGGAAATAACCTCCCAGTCTGTGTTGGGAATAACCTCCCAGTGTGAGTTGGGAATAACCTCCCATTCTGGGTTGGAAATACCACCCAGTCTGGATTGGAAATAACCTCCCAGTCTGAGTTGCAAATAACCTCCCACTCTGAGTCGGAAATAACCTCCCAGTCCGGGTTCGGAATAACCTCCCAGTTCGGGTTGGGAGTAACCTCCCAGTCTGGGTTGGGAGTAACCTCCCGGTCTGTATTGGGAGTAACCTCCCAGTCTTGGTTGGGAATTACCTCCCGGTCTGTATTGGGAGTAACCTCCCAGTCTGAGTTGGGAATTACCTCCCGGTCTGGGTTGGAAATAACCACCCAGTTTTGGTTGGGAATAACTTCCCAGTCTGGGTTGAGAATAACCTCCGAGCCTGGGTTGGGAATAACCTCCTAGTCTGGGTTGGAAATAACCACCATGTCTTGGTTGGGAATAACCTCCATGTCTGGGTTGGAAATAACCACCCAGTCAGGGTTGGGAGTAACCTCCCAGTCTGTGTTGGGAGTAACCTCCCAGTCTGGGTTGGAAATAACCACCCCATTTGAGTTGGGAATAACCTCCCAGTCTGAGTTGGGAATAACCACTCTGTCTGAGTTGGGAATAACCACTCCCAGTCTGAGTTGGGACTTACCACCCAGTCTGTGTTGGGAATAACCTCCAAGTCTGTGTTGGTAATAACCTCCCAGTATGAGTTTGAAATAACCACTCAGTATGGGAGTGGTTATTTAGTTTAAATATTGTTTAAACTAAATATCCACTCCCAGTGTGAGTTGGGAATAACCTTCCAGTCTGAGTTGAGAATAACCACCCAGTCTGTGTTGGGAATAATCTCCCAGTCTGAGTTGGGGATAACCTCCCAGTCTGTGTTGGGAATAATCTCCCAGTCTGTGTTGGGAATAACCTCCCAGTCTGAGTTTGAAATAACCACTCCAAGTCTGAGTTGTGAATAACGTCCCAGTCTGAGTTGGGAATAACCACCCAGTCTGTGTTTGGAATAATCTCCCAGTCTGAGTTGGGAATAACCTCCCAGTCTGTGTTGGGAATAATCACCCAGTCTGTGTTGGGAGTAATCTCCCAGTTTGGGTTGGAAATAACCACCCAATCTGGGTTGGTAATAACCACTCCCAGTCTATGTTGGGAATAATCTCCCATCTGGGTTGGAAATAACCACCCAGTCTGAGTTGGGAATAACCTCCCAGTCTATGTTGGAACTAACCCCCCCAAATCTGAGTTGGGAATAACCTCCCAATCTGAGCAGGGAATAACCACCCAGTCTACGTTGGAAATTTTCGAATATCCCTCATTTTGATTCTTGTAAAATGTACATGTACTTGTAATACAATGAATAAAATTTAATATATGAAAATCTTGGTGATTAACTTTGTAGGATATATATATATACTCTGGAAAAATATTAGGGGGAAAATAGTTCAAACAAGTACAAAGAAACATTAGTAGTCTTTGGGAAGCGAGCCAGTAAGTCCACTGTGTTCAGACAATATTCTGACATAACCATCACAAAAGCAAACTGTCTGCCAATGCAGAAGTAACTCATTTATTAATTTAAATAACAATATATGTTTATATACATACAATTATAATTGCATTGTTTATTGTATCATTCAATGCCGAGAGAAATTTGCTACCAATGATGTTGTGTTAAGCGTCATATTGTGACATTGCCTACTCGAGACAGTATTCTGAGCACTGCCACACTGGAGTATCATGCCACAGACACATGGTACGATAACACACCCGGTCACATTACACTGCCACACCGGAGTATCATGCCACAGACACATGGTATGATAACACACCTGGTCACATTACACTGCCACACCGGAGTATCATGCCACAGACACATGGTATGATAACACACCTGGTCACATTACACTGCCACACCGGAGTATCATGCCACAGACACATGGTATGATAACACACCCAGTCACATTACATTGCCACACCGGAGTATCATGCCGCAGTCACATGGTACGATAACATACCCAGTCACATTACACTGCCACACCAGAGTATCATGCCGCAGACACATGGTATGATAACACACCCGGTCACATTACACTGCCACACCGGAGTATCATGCCACAGACACATGGTACGATAACATACCCAGTCACATTACATTGCCACACCGGAGTATCATGCCACAGACACATGGTACGATAACACACCCGGTCACATTACACTGCCACACCGGAGTATCATGCCACAGACACATGGTACGATAACATACCCAGTCACATTACATTGCCACACTGGAGTATCATGCCACAGACACATGGTACGATAACACACCCGGTCACATTACACTGCCACACCGGAGTATCATGCCACAGACACATGGTATGATAACACACCTGGTCACATTACACTGCCACACCGGAGTATCATGCCACAGACACATGGTACGATAACATACCCAGTCACATTACATTGCCACACCGGAGTATCATGCCACAGACACATGATACGATAACACACCCGGTCACATTACACTGCCACACCGGAGTATCATGCCACAGACACATGGTACGATAACATACCCAGTCACATTACACTGCCACACTGGAGTATCATGCCACAGACACATGGTATGATAACACACCCAGTCACATTACACTGCCACACCGGAGTATCATGCCACAGACACATGGTATGATAACATACCCAGTCACATTACACTGCCACACTGGAGTATCATGCCGCAGTCACATGGTACGATAACACAACCAGTCACATTACACTGCCACACAGGAGTATCATGCCACAGACACATGGTATGATAACACACCCAGTCACATTACACTGCCACACTGGAGTATCATGCCGCAGACACATGGTATGATAACACACCCAGTCACATTACACTGCCACACTGGAGTATCATGCCGCAGACACATGGTATGATAACACACCCAGTCACATTACACTGCCACACTGGAGTATCATACCACAGACACATGGTATGGTAACACACCCAGTCACATTACACTGCCACACTGGAGTATCATGCCACAGACACATGGTATGATAACACACCCAGTCACATTGCACTGCCACATTGGAGTATCATGCCACAGACACATGGTATGATAACACACCCAGTCACATTACATTGCCACACCGGAGTATCATGCCGCAGTCACATGGTATGATAACACACCCAGTCACATTACACTGCCACACCGGAGTATCATGCCACAGACACATGGTACGATAACATACCCAGTCACATTACACTGCCACACCGGAGTATCATGCCGCAGTCACATGGTACGATAACATACCCAGTCACATTACACTGCCACACCGGAGTATCATGCCGCAGTCACATGGTACGATAGCATACCCAGTCACATTACACTGCCACACCGGAGTATCATGCCGCAGTCACATGGTACGATAACACACCCAGTCACATTACACTGCCACAATGGAGTATCATGCCACAGACACATGGTATGATAACACACCCGGTCACATTACACTGCCACAATGGAGTATCATGCCACAGACACATGGTACGATAACAAACCCAGTCACATTACATTGCCACACAGGAGTATCATGCCGCAGTCACATGGTACGATAACATACCCAGTCACATTACACTGCCACACCGGAGTATCATGCCATAGACACATGGTATGATAACATACCCAGTCACATTACACTGCCACACTGGAGTATCATGCCACATACACATGGTACGATAGCACAACCAGTCACATTACACTGCCACACTGGAGTATCATGCCGCAGACACATGGTATGATAACACACCCAGTCACATTACACTGCCACACTGGAGTATCATGCCACAGACACATGGTATGGTAACACACCCAGTCACATTACACTGCCACACTGGAGTATCATGCCACAGACACATGGTATGATAACACACCCAGTCACATTGCACTGCCACATTGGAGTATCATGCCACAGACACATGGTATGATAACACACCCAGTCACATTACACTGCCACACTGGAGTATCATGCCGCAGACACATGGTATGATAACACACCCAGTCACATTACACTGCCACACAGGAGTATCATGCCGCAGACACATGGTATGATAACACACCCAGTCACATTGCACTGCCACACTGGAGTATCATGCCACAGACACATGGTATGATAACACACCCAGTCACATTGCACTGCCACACTGGAGTATCATGCCGCAGACACACGGTATGATAACACACCCAGTCACATTGCACTGCCACATCGGAGTGTCATGCCGCAGACACATGGTATGATAACACACCCAGTCACATTGCACTGCCACACCGGAGTATCATGCCACAGACACATGGTATGATAACACACCCAGTCACATTACACTCACACCAGGCCAACCAGACCCAGAATTATCCTCTAGATGCTGTCCGCCGAGCGAGAAGCTTCTAGTGCCATTTTTTCAAGTATTTGGTATGACCCGGCCGGGGTTCTACCACTAGCCTAATCTGTGGTCTCCACCAAAGTGGAAAAATCAGTAGCTTACATTGCTAATCAAATGTTCAACAAACACAGGCTGTCAATCAAACAAGAAAATATCGGCGGAACCGATGGATGCTCCCCCAAGTGAGTGTTTGACTCTGTACCATATGGTAATGATATTGAACGGGGGAGATAAGTGCGAGAGTTCTAAAGAGAAGTCAATACATTATATTTTTTTTCGTGATATAATACATTGTACAACATACTTTGAAATAGGTCATTATGCACTTGACAGAACTCATTCGCAAATCATTGAACTGGAACAAAATGAAAATATGCGCATATCCTAGCTAGTTTTACAAAATTAAAACCAGATGTTGTAGCAAAATAGCGCCATGAAGACAATATGCACATTTTCACTTGGTAATCATGCATCCTAGCAAGTTTCATGAAATTCAAACCAGAGGTTGTAGAGAAATAGAGCGGAGAAGAATTTGGTCACAGACATAATGAAAGGACCATAACTCCGTGAAAAATCATCGAACTGGAACATAATCACAGCAAGTTTCATAAAATTCCAACATGGGGTTGTAGAGAAGTAGTGCGGACAAGAATTTGGCTAGACATAATCCAAGGGATATCAATCCGCGAAAAAAATCATCGAATCAGAAAACAAAGACAATATGCGTATCTGCACTTGGTAATGATGCATCCTAGCAAGTTTCATGAAATTCCAACCTGAGGTTGTAGAGAAATAACACGGACAAGAATTTGGTCACAGACTCAATTAAAGGGCCATAACTCCATGAAAAATCATCGAACCGGAACACAGACGATATGTGCATCTCCACTTGGTAGTGATGCATCCTAACAAGTTTCATAAAATTTCAACCAGAGGTTGTAGAGAAATAGCCTGGACAAGAACATGGGGATGGACGCACGCACGGACGAAGCAGCGACTGTATGCTTCCCCCATTTGGGGGAGCATTAAAAGTTAACAAGTGAAAGATAATCCAATCATTTATAATTTTGGTTCCAGTGCCACCATTTTCCTTAAACAAGCTGACACTATCTAAGTAAACACTACATTGTATTTACTTGGACAAATAATGCCACATGACCAGTGAGCGAAGCCATAGTCGTTCTCCCATCAGGTCAATTGGCTGACAATATCTAAGTAAACACTACATTGTATTTACTTGGACAAATAATGCCACATGACCAGTGAGCGAAGCCATAGTCGTTCTCCCTTCAGGTCAATTGCTCATGCTGAATAATAATTGATGTTGACTGAAAATTGGTAAAACAAAAAAACTACAAGACAGCATTTACATAATATTTATTTTATTGATGTTTGAAAGTATTGTGAAATACCATGACATTACAATACATGCATGCTAAAAGCATCATTCAATCACTGGCCATGAACAGCACATATAATATACAAACTCACAAGTAGAGATTATAAACAAAGTTAACTAGACGTAAAAAACAACACTATAGTGTTTCACTATTGATAAATACATCTAGAATACGGTAATCTTTTACAGATGTATGAATAAATTCTCAGTAACAAATATACCAGGATATCATAGTTATATCCCTTTATAAATCATTTGTACCATTTCATCAATTAAATATCATTCAAAGACAACATTAGTTAAATAGCTTTCTTGCAATAAGTTTAAAACAGAAAAAATGTGGCAATTTGAGGGTCATTATAAAAGTAACAAGACAATATGAGGGTCATTGCAGAAAAAATGTAACAACATGAAGGGAATAGCAGAAATAATGTCACAATAAGAGAGTCATGTTAAACAATTGGAAGAAACTGCCAAACTTCTACGTAGAGTCACATGTTCTACAGTGTTGTATTATTCTTGTTACCACTGTACTTTCTATTTGTTGTCCTCTTAAACAAAATGAAACTTTCAGATGCAGGATTATCGACAACCTCGGCAGCAAATCAATTTGTTCTCAATCCACATATACCACAGGAAATACAGGAGTAGAATATGATACAGCAGAGGAGATATCAAAATGTATTTTGTTTAATTGTGTCAGTTCATGCACTGCCACTCGTTGTTTATTCAATATCATCCAAGTCTCATTAAAAAAAAAAATAACAATCTGGTGGTATACGTTGTCACTCAAACATTCACACATCTTTATAAAGGTAACAAAGAAACTGATAAAAGTTGATTAGTTTAAAGATGCAGATACCATGTTATTTAAAAACAGGTTTATAAAAGTGATCTTACTGTTCGTTTTCATTTTCTTTAGTATAATGAAACCAAAAAGTTTAGTCAGTAAAAAAACATGGGAAATCCTATAGGGTACATTTAAAGCCGGATGTGTGCCTGGATATGGAAATGATGTTTTGAAGATGCAGTTTGAAATTGAATTTGGGTTTGTAACAAACAGAATCGGTGTTTAAATAAAATATACAAACTTTAATTCTGGCGATATCCTTCGTCCTGATTGTTCTTATTTCAATGTAAAGGGAGGTAATTCACCAAGTTCTTAGCTTTCAAGAGGGAATGCATTTACAGTGATGATATATCCAAAAATATGTTGATGTTGCTCTATATACTTTGACAAATGTAGTTAAATTTGAAAAAAAATATTGAATTCTTATTTTGTATTTTAGTTGAACTTGCATGAAAGTAGCGACTAAACTTTTGGATCTCAGTATATGTATTGTTTCTTATTACCATAGGTGAGTCAAGGAACTATTTTTATTCAGCTTATAATGAGGAATATATGTTAATAATAGTATGTTCCACAATTTTAACGAAATATGAGGTTGTTTTAAACTGTATTTGGAATTGACAGGTGTGGAAGGACCCTTTGTCTGCCCCCTCCCCTCCCTCCCCTCTTTCTCTCCTCAGTTGATACGCCAGTGCTTATCACAGATACATTTGTTTTTTAAAGTTATAAATTCGCCTTTCAATATCTGACACATAACTCATAAAAAAAACAATATCAAACACACAATTCAAAAACAGTAGCAATGTTTTGAATCAGAATGTTCCATACATGAATGGTGGATGATCACAAACTATACGGACAACTCTCATATACACAAATATGACTTTTACATATACACTGCAAAAAAAACAACAATACAAATTATATCTTAATCGCGATTCCATGTAAATATTTCAATACCTACATTCTTTAAAGATTTAAATACTTCCAGATTGGTTTTCAGTCCTTTTCCTACTACTCAAGGGTGTGAATGTCTCATTCCATCAACAAATCTGGATGCCAGATATAGCTACGACGTGTTGAAAATAGCTTTAAACACCATTCAGAACAAAACACAATCTCATAGGTTTCTACAAATTACTTACAATGTTATGATTACACAAAAATCCCAGTTTTTCTTTTATTATCATTACATGGATTTCTTAAAGGGACTAAATGTTATTTTCAACATATAAAAGATTATTTGTTTGATACAATTTTGATTGTGAAGCAAAACCTAAGACTGAATCCTAGTAGAACCAGCATCCTTCCACAAGTAACTGGCAATTACAGACCCCTTTAAGTGGCAATTACAGACCCCTATAATGATATGCATCCCCCTATAACTGGCAATTACAGATCCCTATAACTGGCAATTACACACCCCTATAATGATATGCACCCCCCTATAACTGGCAATTACAGATCCCTATAACTGGCAATTACACACCCCTATAATGATATGCATCCCCCTATAACTGGCAATTACAGATCCCTATAACTGGCAATTACACACCCTTATAATGATATACACACCCCTATAACTGGCAATTACAGACCCCTATAATGATATACACACCCCTTTAACTGGCAATTACAGACCCCTATAATGATATACACCCCCCTATCCTCTATACACATGTAACACAATCCTGAATCACATGTACCATATGTTTATGATCACACTGAATGCATGGTAAAACAAATCATTTTACTTTCACTATCAAGATATTTAAACAAGAGGGCCAAATTGGCCCTAAATCGCTCACCTGTGGCACAAGATGTATTAATAATCTGATTTGGCCAGTTCAAAAAACATCTGGGATATTATGGTTATATAACTACTGTGCAAGTTTGGTGAGAATCAAATGAAAAATGCAGGTGCTAGAGAGCACACAAAGTCAAATAGTGTTTTTTTTATTAATTCAAAGGCCACAACTCTGACATTAATAATCCAATTTCGTCAGTTCAATAACTTGTTCGAGATATAATGATTATTTAACTACTGTGTAAGTTTGGTGAGAATCAAATGAAAAATACGGGTGCTAGAGTGCACACAAGGTCAAAAAATGCATTTTTTTATTAATTCAAGGGTCATAACCCTGACATTTATTATCCGATTTGGCCAGTTCAAAAACTTGTCTGAAATATTATGACTTTAAAACTTCTGTGTAAGTATAGTGAAAATCCAATGAAAAATGCGAATGTTAGAGTGCACATTACAAAAAATTTCACGGACAGACGACGGACACCAGGCGATCAGAATAGCTCACCTTGAGCTTTGCACAGATGAGCTAAAAACATGTTGACAATATGGCATTTATAAACATGTCGACAACATAGTTTTTATAATAGAAACATTTACAAATATGAACCTTTCTCACATACAGACAGATGATAAAATAATGGAAACATAAAATATGAAGATGAAAACAGAAAAGACAATTATAATTTCATAAAACAATTTCATAAAATAAAACAAAACCATACATTGCATTGATTATATGAAGAACACTGGTATATAAAAGTTTTCTAGAAATCGGAAGAAAACAAACAAGACAAATTATATCTTTAAATTCTTTATGTTTACATTTGGTATTTTATTTGGTTTAGGAACCAATGAGACTACCAAAAAATAACTAAGTTATATGGACCAAAAGTAGATTGTCCAGTCCGTAAACCTGCGTATGGACTTCAACACCATGTAGTATTTGTTAAATCTATCATAGTTTATGTACTAAAATTACAATAAAAGTTTGTGTCAGTACAGTGCTGTAGTAGACATATTTGAAAACCTATATATACAGAAGGATAAAGAAACAAGGGGAGTATTTCAGGGCCATTGTAAGTGATATCTACAGCTCTGAAATTAACCCCGCGTTTCTTTATCTGTCCAGCATATACCTTACATGAAAAACAGCAAATGGTAATTTTAAACCAACTGAGCTTTGTGGTGTGGGTAATGATAATGTAAAATTTAAAGAATATTCAGAAGGCTATCATTTACTCGGAACATTTCAACTTCACAATGGGTTTGTTTACTCTGTATATCAAAACTGATAAATACATCTTTGGAATTACTAATGATGAACCTATTATGCGTTTATATGGTCATCACATGATACCCCAGATATTTCCATCTAATGAATATTCATATCAATGACACTCTCATCCCTCCCCTGAATAATCACTTGTAATATTTATTCATAACAAAGATTCTCCAATCTAATGAATATTCATATACTGAAAATTATTATCTGATGCATATTCATGAACTTGATACTTAAATCCTATTCATAATACTTCCATTTATATGCTGAAAACTCCATTCTCCATATTTATATTGTGGAAACAATCATCTTATGAAATCAACATCCCAGACACGCCCAATTTACCTGCATTTCTAATGCAGGTACTCTCAACTAATAAATATTCATATTCCACGAATACTCTCATCTAATGAATATAAATATCCAAGAATGATCATCTCATTGATTTTCATGCATATGCCCATCTTATGTATTTCAATATATCTCATGTCTATGAATATCTGACCCACTCATTTCATCTATATTTATATCCAAGACATTTCCATCTCATTAGTATTCGTCTCCAAAATGTTCCCTTATCACCCATCTCATTTCTATATGAAGGTATCCGGCTCTGTGTCCCAGACATCCCATAGCTTGAACAAACTTCACACCAGACCTGCATACATTTACAACACACAGACTGTGTTTATCATTTCTCAATATCTTTAATTTTATTAACATAATTGATCAACATAATCATAAATGACGGCTTAACCCTTACAATTCTAACATTGCAGTTCATTAACACATAAAGGGTACTTTGATAAATTTAAGGGGTTTCCATCATTATCTTTATCTATCTATATATATATATATATATATATATATATATATATATATATATATATAAATAGACAAGTATAAAATAGAAAACAAAACAAAAAAGTAGTAAATGAAACAATACAAGAATATAGACATACATTGGACTGTCCATGTTACTGTACGAGATTATATAAGTATATTGTCCCAATGCCAACACTGCTAGCGTTTAATTCCTGGTACTTATAAACAATGTACTGATTATTATAATAAACAACTCTGATCATCCAACATTTCTGTCTCTATATTTTGACCTTCAGCAATGATGATATATTGTCCTTCAGCATGGATGATATATTGACCTTTGTCAAGGATTGTATATTGACATTCATCAAGGATGATATATTGACCTTTATAAAGGATGATATCAAGGATGATATATTGACCTTCAAGGATGATATATTGACCTTCATCAAAGATGATGTATTGAATTTCATTAAGGATGATATATTGACCTTCATCAAGGTTGATATATTGACTTTCATCTAGGATGATATATTCTGACCTTTGTCAAGGATGATATATATTGACTTTCATCAAGGATGATATATTGACCTTCAAGGTTGATATATCGACTTCATCAAGGATGATGTATTGACCTTCAAGGTTGTTATGTTGACTTCATCAAGGATAATATATTCTGACCTTTATCAAGGTTGATATATTGACCTTCATCAAGGTTGATATCTATTGACCTTTATAAAGGATATCAAGGATGGTATATTGACCTTCAAGGATGATATATTGACCTTCATCAAGGATGATGTATTGACTTTCATCAAGGATGATATATTGACCTTCATCAAGGTTGATATATTGACTTTCATCTAGGATGATATATTCTGACCTTTGTCAAGGATGATATATATTGACTTTCATCAAGGATGATATATTGACCTTCAAGGTTGATATATCGACTTCATCAAGGATGATGTATTGACCTTCAAGGTTGTTATGTTGACTTCATCAAGGATAATATATTCTGACCTTTATCAAGGTTGATATATTGACCTTCATCAAGGTTGATATCTATTGACCTTTATAAAGGATATCAAGGATGGTATATTGACCTTCAAGGATGATATATTGACCTTCATCACGGATGATGTATTGACTTTCATCAAGGATGATATATTGACCTTCATCAAGGTTGATATATTGACTTTAATCAAGGATGATATATTCTGACCTTTAAGGATGATATATATTGACTTTCATCAAGGATGATATATTGACCTTCATCAAGGATGATATATTGACCTTCAAGGATGATATATTGACCTTCATCAAGGATGATATATTGACCTTCAAGGATGATAAATTGACCTTCATCAAGGATGATATATTGAACTTCTAGGTTGATATATTGACTTCATCAAGGATATATTCTGACCGTTATCAAAGATGATATATTGACCTTCAAGGTTGATATATTGAATTCATCAAGGATGATATATTGACCTTCATCAAGGATGATATATTGACCTTCAAGGCTGATATATTGATTTCATCAAGGATGATATATTGACCATCAAGGTTGATATATTGATTTCATCAAGGATGATATATTGACTTCATCAAGGATGATATATCTGACCTTCATCAAGGATATATTGACCTTCATCAAGGATGATATTTTGACCTTTAAGGTTGATATATTGATTTCATCAAGGATGATATATTGACCATCAAGGTTGATATATTGACTTCATCAAGAATGATATATTCTGACCCTTATCAAGGATGATATATTGACATTCAACGTTGATATATTGACTTCATCAAGGATGATATATTCTGACCGTTATCAAGGATGATATATTGACCTTCAAAGTTGATATATTGACTTCATCAAGGATGATAAATCTGACATTCATCAAGGATGATATATTGACCTTCATCAAGGATGATATTTTGACCTTTAAGGTTGATATATTGACTTCATCAAGGATGATATATTCTGACCATTATCAAGGATGATATATTGACCTTCATCAAGGATGATATTTTGACCTTCAAGGTTGATATATTGACTTCATCAAGGATGATATATCTGACCTTCATCAAGGATGATATATTGACCTTCATCAAGGTTGATATATTGATTTCAAGGATGATATATTGACCATCAAGGTTGATATATTGACTTCATCAAGGATGATATATTCTGACCGTTATCAAGGATGATATATTGACCTTCAAGGTTGATATATTGACTTCATCAAGGATGATATATTCTGACCGTTATCAAGGATGATATTTTGACCTTTAAGGTTGATATATTGATTTCATCAAGAATGATATATTGAACATCAAGGTTGATATATTGACTTCATCAAGGATGATATATTCTGACCGTTATCAAGGATGATATATTGACCTTCAAGGTTGATATATTGACTTCATCAAGGATGATATATTCTGACCGTTATCAAGGATGATATATTGACTTCATCAATGATGATATATTCAGACTGTTATCAAGGATGATGTACATTAAGACATCAAAGTCATATTGTTGTACAACTTTCTTCAAGAAAATGTAAACTCGTAATTTGCTGAACACATCTACAACAATGTAGACCAGACAGCAAGTAAGTCATAGTCTTATTGTGGTTTTGTCTTCATTGTTTGGCTATCAGTCAGTAAATTATTACTGGCACACCTTCTGATAAATAATGAGATGGCCCAAAAACAGATATGGAAGAGTCTATTCAATGGATTTTGTGTTGCAACCCCCTAAACTGAATACCGAGCCACAATGAGCCAGCATGTGATCATTCATGCAGCACACACAGACAAACATGGTAATAATTATAAAATTAACTAAAATTAACTTGATGCAGAGAAAAGCTCTACCATGTAGTTAAACCAACAAACCCAATATAGCATTTCTACTAGCGTGTTCACCAGTATTGATCATGGCAGATATATGGAATGAAATCTTGGATAATTAGAGTCAATTATCAATAATATATAAAAATATGGTTTGGCAGACGCCTTGATATTGTGTTTATGGTTGGCATTTTAACTAGGCGCGCCCGCCGTAGTCTGGTCTGTACATTTCTGTATTGTTATTCACAAATAATTATTCTCCATATATATTATATATCATAATGAACATCTGAAAAGATCCCAAAAATCGGAAATTCTGTTGTAAATTTAATTATCTTCCTTTGTACAAAAGTGCACATAATGTAGAAAAGACAAATCTTGAAAACACGATCCATGCTTAATAACAGGTGCCAATTAATTGGCAAGGTAACAGTACCTGGTGCTGTCACATTTACCTGATCCAAGTACCAGTTAAACCGGGTCCACACTGTTGCATGCCCTGTAGTGTGAACAAATAAATAAAACAACTTCCAGTCAAAATAGTGACAGAATATAAATTGTAATAAAGTACTTGCTAATAACATTCTATAAAAATAAAATAAACAATTCACTAGCTGACTAACAGATATGGCAGAGAACAATTTACAGTTACATGTAAATATACCAGATATGGCAGAGAACAGTTTACATGTAAATATACCAGATATGTCAGGGAACAGTTTACATGTAAGTATACCAGATTTGGCAGATGATATTTTACATGTAAATATACCAGATATGGCAGAGAATAGTTTACATGTGAATATACCATATATGGCAGAGAACAGTTTACATGTAAATATACCAGATATGGCTGAGAATAGTTTACATATAAATAATATAGCAGATATTCCAAAGAACAGTTTACATGTAAGCATACCAGATATGGCAGAGAATAGTTAACATGTAAATAAAGCAGATATACAAAAGGACAGTTAACATGTAAATATACCAGATATGGCAGAGAATAGTTTACATGTGAATATACCATATATGGCAGAGAACAGTTTACGTGTAACAATACCAGACATGGCAGAGAACAGTTTACATGTAAATATACCAGATATGGCAGAGAATAGTTTACATATAAATAATATAGCAGATATTCCAAAGAACAGTTTACATGTAAGCATACCAGATATGGCAGAGAATAGTTTACATGTAAATAAAGCAGATATACAAAAGGACAGTTAACATGTAAATATACCAGATATGGCAGAGAATAGTTTACATGTAAATAAAACAGATATACCAAAGGAAAGCTTACATGTAAATATACCAGATATGGCAGAGAATAGTTTACATGTAAATATAGCAGATATACCAAAGAACAGTTTAAATGTAAATATACCAGATATGACACAGAACAGTTTACATGTAAATATCCTAGATATGGCAGAACATAGCTTACATGTAAATATACCAGATATGACAAAGAACAGTTTACATGTAAATTTATCAGATATGACAAAGAACAGTTTACATGTAAATATACCAGATATGACAGAGAACAGTTATGTAATATTCCTGTAGTATCTGACCTTTACTTTTACAGGGTAAATTTCAACTTTAATAGGTAAACTTTGGTTAATCTGGACATAAACCTTTGCCATTCTCATTCATTTACTGGTCTATAAACCGTGTCAATGAGCAAATCAAGAGACATTATACAATGATGTAAACCATTCAGGCAAACCAATGTCTTGTTAATATTCTGTCTATAGGTTGCTATAATTATACACTGATATATCTGTAAAGAATTAAGGTGAATACTGTTGTTTTTTTTCAACCAGAGAAATAAATATATGAAATAAACTATAACAACAACAAAAATTAACAAGTAGATGATGTCGGTGGGCGTCGCTGTTTCCCGGTAGATGACTGGGTTAACTGGTTACTCAGTGTTGAGCCGAGACAGAGCCTAGACGGGGCCATCATACCTCCGGGAAGTTGAAACACCATTGTCCCTACAGCTGCTACGCCATCGTCTGTTGGTTCTATTGCTATGGGGACAATGTTCAAACAATCGCGTAATAATACTGGTGACATATTGTTTGTTTCACTGGGAAGTAACGGTGTCCTGTCAGTAACTTTTCTACCTCTATTACGTAAGTTTGGTGAAATGTTAAGCGGATTTACAGCATGATCTATTAACACTAACACTTTGGCAAATGGTCGAGAAGCCATGTGAAGCATCTCTCGCGCCCTCTGTTGGCGAGTCCTCCGTGCGTCAAACCCTTGCTTAGTCTTCCACAAAAGTACACACATTGCAAGGAACAGAAAGAAACAGGAGAAAAACACAGAGAAGAAGACAAACAGGTCTATATGGGGCTGGTCCTGCCTGAAGTACAAATTACCCATTGTTTTGTTGCGTGTTCCATACCCCGTGCTTACAAATACCATAAAAAAACGTGAAGATTTCAGGTCTAACTTCTCATTAGGTAACGTAATCACTAGACGACTCTGCACATTTTTTATCACTAGTATCGTGTCTAACTTGTTCACCGTGATGAACGTGTTAATATTCTTTGCTTTCACTTCTCTAATCACCATGTCTCTGGTCATTCCAGATCTGTTTGTGTAACGGTTACTTCGCTGAAATCTACCAGCAAAGTCGTTGTAGTCCACCATGTCTAACCTGACATTGTGGACACCCGTTCTGTCGTCAACGTCCACGACAAAAGT
Organism: Panopea generosa; assembly: GCA_029582155.1. Classification (NCBI taxonomy): domain Eukaryota; kingdom Metazoa; phylum Mollusca; class Bivalvia; order Adapedonta; family Hiatellidae; genus Panopea; species Panopea generosa. The sequence continues at coordinate 38,016,760 of CM055905.1, forward strand.
CTGATTGTACGGGGAGAAGTAAACATCTATACCTGGAACAGAGACAGGGGAAATCAATTAAATATAACTGTTAATATAAATAATACTGCAAAAAGAATTGTGGTGAATCAATAGCCATTTGTTATCTGAGGGACATCTGATAGATATATGTAACTGAGGGATATCCAAGGGATACACATATCTGAGGGACATCTGAGGGATATCCAAGGGATACATGTATCTAAGGGACATATGTATCTGAGGGATTTCCAAGGGATACACATATCTGAGGGACATCTGAGGGATATCCAAGGGATAAATGTATAAGGGATATCCAAGGGATAAATGTATCTGAGGGACATTTGAGGGTTATTCAAGAGTTATCTTTGGGATATCTGAGGATTATCTGAGAGATCTGAGGGATATCTATGAGAGAGAGATAAATCAAGAAATTGAATCATTCTATACATGGATTCCTACTGACAGTTTAACGAAGGTAAGACGATAAGCAGAGATTGTATTTTGTGTAACATATGGAAGGAGATGGATGGAGAATTTATGTAACTTACCCCCAATTGTAACATCAATTGTCACTCGAATGTCAACATTCACATATTTGGGTTGAACCGCAAAGAAGACAGTTCTGCCTGGGTACAGCGGTGAGGGACTTCTGGTACACTCTGCCTGCGTGGACGGATCAAAACAGTAGTCTCGATTGACAGTCATTGTGCGATAACAATGATGTCCATTTGTAGGCTTGCCCACGAAGTATTCTTTACACTCAGCACACTGTATGTAAAATCACAGATATAAGTAATGTAATGTAGAGGACTTCTAACTTAGTTATGACAAAGAAAGAAAGAGTCAATGAAGACCACACACATATTTATGTTCTGTGCTTATGTTAACACAAATATTTATGCATTGTAATCATCTCATCTCAAAACAAACATTAACAACAATAAAAACAAAACTTACACTAAGTCTTACTAGTCTGTGTTTCACAGCAATAAAAACAACCTACACATACTAGTCTGTGTTTCATAGCAATAAACACAACCTACACATACTAGTCTGTGTTTCACAGCAATAAACACAACCTACACTCACTAGTCTGTGTTTCAAGGCAATAAACACAACCTACACTTATCTGTCTTTCATGGCAATAAAACACAACCTACACTCACTAGTCTGTGTTTCATGGCAATAAACACAACCTACATTTACCCGTGTTTCATGGCAATAAACACATCCTACACTTACTTGTGTTTCATGGCAATAAACACATCCTACATTTACCCGCATTTCTTGGCAATTAACACAATCTACACTTACCCGTGTTTCATGGCAATAAACACATCCTACACTTACCTGTGATTCATGGCAATAAACACATCCTACACTTACCTGTGATTCTTGGCAAAAAACACATCCTACACTTACCTGTGATTCATGGCAATAAACACAATCTTCACTTACCCATGATTCATGGCAATAAACACATCCTACACTTACCTGTGATTCCTGGCAATAAACACATCCTACACTTACCTGTGACTCATGGCAATAAACACATCCTACACTTACCGATGATTCATGGCAATAAACACATCCTACATTTACCTGTGTTTCATGGTAATAAACACATCCTACACTTACCTGTGATTCATGGCAATAAACACAATCGACACTTACCCATGATTCATGGCAATAAACACATCCTATATTTACCTGTAATTCCTGGCAATAAACACAACCTACAATTACCTGCGTTTCATGGCAATAAACACAATCAACACTTACCTGTGTTTCATAGCACTCTATTTCACTTTTGCCCTCTGGACTACACCTGGTCTCTGTGTTGTTTGTACAGTGACAGTTGAGGCCACTGTTGCTGTCACATTGGTTACTGTGTCCATTACACTTACACCTGCAACACAGAGAATAAATCAACACAAGTTTGCATAAACAGAAAGGTTACATTGGCATATCCAGTTTTACTGGTGGAGGAAAACTGAATCTGAGTAGAACCACCATCATTCTTCAAGAAACTTGCAAACTTTCGCACATTAATTTTTTGGACCAAGCGACTCAAACCTAAGACCTGTGCTGTAAGAGGTTAAGTGATTTTTAAATGATGCCTTATACCAATCGGTACATGACTCTCACTGTGATGATGTATATATAAAGACTTTGCACATGCTTCTTTTTGTATCATAGTGTATAATTATATATAGCCTACTTTGTATACACCCCTCCCTGTATTGTAGTACATATACATACTTTACATTGCATGTGCATCTTTCTGTGTCACAGGATATATAATTATACAGTTTACTTTGTACACACCCCTCCCTGTACTGCAGTATATATAAACACTTTACATTGCATGTGCATCTTTTTGTGTCACAAGATATATAATTACACAGCTTACTTTGTATACACCCATCCCTGTAGTGTAGTACATATACATACTTTACATTGCATCTGTCTGTGTCACAAGATATATAATTAAACAGCTTACTTCATATACACCCCTCCAAATAGTGTAGTGCATATACATACTTTACACTGAACATGCATTTTTCTGTGTCACAGGATACATAATTATACAGCTTACTTTGTATACACCCCTTCATGTATTGTAGTACATATACATACTTTACATTGCATGTGCATCTTTCTGTGTCACAGGATATATAATTATACAACTTACTTTGTACACACCCCTCCCTGTATTGTAGTACATATACATACTTTACTTTACAGGTGCCTCTTTCTGTGTCACAGATATATAATTATACAGCTTACTTTGTACACACCCCTCCCTGTATTGTAGTACATATACATACTTTACTTTGCATGTGCATCTTTCTGTGTCACAGGATATATAATTATACAGCTTACTTTGTACACACCCCTCCCTGTATTGTAGTACATATACATACTTTACTTTGCATGACCATCTTTTTGTGTCACAGGATATATAATTATTCAGCTTACTTTGTATACAACCCATCCTGTATTGTAGTTCATAAATACAACATTCTTTGTGCATGCCCTTTTCTGTCATAGTGTATTTAATACATACATGGATCTCCCTTTTGTGTCAGTGTAATGTTTTTATACTAAATACTTAGAACATGCTCCTTCCTGTGTTGTAGTGTAAACACGTCTACTTACAACTTACTTTGTACACGGCCCTCCCTATCTGTGTTATAGTGTAAACATATGTCTATATACAATTTACTTTGTATATGCCCTTCCCTATGTTGTAGTGTAAACGTGTGTCTATATACAACATACATTGTACAGGGCCATCCCTTCCTGTGTTGTAGGGCAAACATGTCTATATACGACTAACTTTTATATGCTCCTCCCTGTGTTAGTATTTATATATAACATATGTCTATATACAACTTACTTAGTACACATTCCCTCCCTCCCTGTGTTGTAGTGTAAACATATGTCTATATACATCTTACTTTGTATATGCCCCTCCTTGTATTATAGTGTAAACATATGTCTTTATATAACTTACTTTGTACATGACCCTCCCTCTCTGTGTTGCAGTCTAAACATGGGTCTTTATATAACTTACTTTGTACACGGCCTACCATCCCTGTGTTGCAGTGAAAACATATGTCTATATACAAATTACTTTGTGTATGTCCCTCCCTGTGTTATAATGTAAACATATGTCTATATACAACTTACTATGTACATGGCACTCCCTCCCTGTAATGAAGTGTAAACATGTGTTTATATACAACTTACTTTGTATATGCCCCTCCCTGTTTTTGTGTGTAAACATATGTCTATATACAACTTACTTCGTATATGCCCCTCCCTCCCTGTGTTGTAGTGTAAACATATATCTATATACAACTTACTTTGTACATGGTCTTCCCTCCCAGTTCTGTAGTGTAAACATGTGTCTATATACAAATTACTTTGTACACGACCCTCCCTTCTTGCTGTAGTGCAAACATGTCTATATACAACTTACTTTGTATATGCCCCTCTCTGTGTTAAAGTGTAAACATATGTCTATATACAACTTAATTTGTACATGGTCCTCCCGCCCTGTGTTGTAGTGTAAGCATGTGTCTATATACAACTTACTTTGTATACTAGTATACCCCTCCCTGTGTTATAGTGTAAGCATGTGTCTATATACAACTTACTATGTACATGGCACTCCCACCCTGTAATGTAGTGTAAGCATGTGTCTATATACAACTTACTTTGTATATGCCCTCTCCCTGTGTTATAGTGTAAACATGTGTCTATATACAACTTACTTTGTATATGCCCCTCTCTGTGTTATAGTGTAAGCATGTGTCTATATACAACTTACTTTGTACATGGCACTCCCTCCCTGTAATGTAGTGTAAACATGTGTATATATACAACTTACTTTGTATACTAGTATACCCCTCCCTGTGTTATAGTGTAAGCATGTGTCTATATACAACTTACTATGTACATGGCACTCCCTCCCTGTAATGTAGTGTAAACATGTGTATATATACAACTTACTTTGTATATGCCCCTCCCTGTTTTTGTGTGTAAACATGTGTCTATATACAACTTACTTTGTATATGCCCCTCCCTCCTTGTGTTGTAGTGTAAACATATGTCTATATACAACTTACTTTGTACATGGTCTTCCCTCCCTGTTCTGTAGTGTAAACATGTGTCTATATACAACTTACTTTGTATATGCCCCTCTCTGTGTTATAGTGTAAGCATGTGTCTATATACAACTTACTTTGTATATGCCCTCTCCCTGTGTTATAGTGTAAACATGTGTCTATATACAACTTACTTTGTATATGCCCCTCTCTGTGTTACAGTGTAAGCATGTATCTATATACAACTTACTTTGTATACTAGTATACCCCTCCCTGTGTTATAGTGTAAGCATGTGTCTATATACAACTTACTTTGTATATGCCCTCTCCCTGTGTTATAGTGTAAACATGTGTCTATATACAACTTACTTTGTATATGCCCCTCTCTGTGTTATAGTGTAAGCATGTGTTTATATACAACTTACTTTGTATATGCCCCTCTCTGTGTTATAGTGTAAACATATGTCTATATACAATTTACTTTGTACATGGCCCTCCATCCCTGTGTTGTAGTGTAAACATAATGTCTAAATACAACTTACTTTGTATATGCCCCTCCCTGTGTTATAGTGTAAACATATGTCTATATACAATTTACTTTGTACAATTCCCTTCATCCCTGTGTTGTAGTGTAAGCATAATGTCTATATACAACTTACTTTATGCACGGCCCTTCTGGTGACATGTGTGGTAAGCGGAAGTAGCCCGGCTGACATTGCTGACATCGCTGCATGTGTGTGTCATCCTTACAGTCCATACAGTAAGTGTCATTCTTTGTTTCTGGACCACGGTGTAGGATCTTGCCAAACTGAAGCACACAAGTTTTAACATGATACACATCATGTACTGACAAATAGAAAACGCAGCAGTGATCTAGGGTTAGAGCAACCATCTTGCATGCAGAAGGTCATGGGTTCGATCACCTGCCGGGTCATATCAAAAACTTGAAAACTGGTACTAGAAGCTTTCTTGCTTGAGGCTCAGCCTTCAGAGGATAGTTCTAGGTCTGTTTGACTCAGTGTATAATGTGACCGGGTGGGGTATCGTACCATGTGACATGATACTCCAGTGAAGCAGCACTTAGAATAAGGTCTCAAGTAGACATCGTCGCTATATAAGTGAAACATTTTTGAAAGCACAGCTAAACACCAAACAGAACAACAACTCACATTCAGCCATAATCATACAATGTGTATTTATTTATATAGACATCATTATACAACAAATGCTTACCCTATATCTAAACTGGGTATATTTGGTGTCTGGATCATATAAATGCTTACCCTATATCTAAACTGGGCAGATTTGGTGTCTGGATCATGTAAATGCTTACCCTAGTAAATATCTAAATATGGCAGATTTGGTGTCTGGGTCATGTAAATATTTACCCTAGATCTAAACTGGGCAGATTTGTCGTCTGGATATTGTAAATGCTTACCCTAGATCTAAACTGAACAGATATGGTGTCTAGATCATGTTAATGCTTACCCTAGATATGAACTGGGCAGATTTAAAAACTGGATCATGTAAATGCTTACCCTAAATCTAAACTGGGCAGATTTGGTGTCTAGATCATGTTAATGCTTACCCTAGATCTAAACTGGGCAGATTTGGTGTCTGGATCATGTAAATGCTTACCCTATATCAAAACTTGGCAGGTTTGCTGTCTAGATCATGTTAATGCTTACCCTAGATCTAAACTGGGCAGATTTGGTGTCTGGATCATGTAAATGCTTACCCTATATCAAAACTTGGCAGATTTGGTGTCTAGATCATGTTAATGCTTACCCTAGATCTAAACTGGGCAAATTTGGTGTCTAAGTCATGTAGATCTCAACTGGGCAGATTTGGTGTCTAGATCATGTTAATGCTTACCCTATATCTAAACTGGGCAGATTTGGTGTCTAGATCATGTTAATGCTTACGCTAGATCTAAACTGGGCAAATTTGGTGTCTAGGTCATGTAGATCTCAACTGGGCAGATTTGGTGTCTAGATCATGTTAATGCTTACCCTAGATCTAAACTTGGCAAATTTGGTGTCTAGGTCATGTAGATCTAAACTGGGCAGATTTGGTGTCTGGGTCATGTTAATGCTTACCCTAGATCTAAACTAGGCAGATTTGGTGTCTAGATCATGTAAATACTGACCCTAGATCTAAACTGGGCAGATTTGGTGTCTAGATCATGTTAATGCTTACCCTAGATCTAAACTGGACAGATTTGGTGTCTGGATCATGTAAATGCTTACCCTATATCAAAACTGGGCAGATTTGGTGTCTAGATCATGTTAATGCTTACCCTTGATCTAAACTGGGCAAATTTGGTGTCCAGGTCATGTAGATCTAAACTGGGCAGATTTGGTGTCTGGGTCATGTAAATGCTTACCCTAGATCTAAACTGGGCGGATTTGGTGTCTAGATCATGTAAATACTGACCTTAGATCTTAACTGGGCAGATTTGGTGTCTGGGTCATGTAAATGCTAACCCTAGATATAAACTGGGCAGATCTGTTGTCAAGTTCATGTAAATACTTACCCTAGATCTAAACTGGGCATATTTGGTGTCAAGATCATGTAAATGCTTACCCTAGATATAAACTGGACAGATTTGGTGTCTGGGTCATGTAAATGCTTACCCTAGATCTAAACTGGGCAGATTTGGTGTCCGGATATTGTCGCAGCAGCTCATTAATCTGATGTTTCGACTTGGTGATGTCTGTCCAGTACATGCAGATGTCCGTGTGGTTGTAACAGAACTCTGTGCACGACATACAGCGGCCACCGTTCCTTGGATCTCCCACAAACAGAGGCTTGCACATCTCACAGTTTTTTCCCTGTACACAATTGTAACAACAGTTATTTGCACTGTGACATTTACTCTCTACTCAATCATTTTTTATTCAGCTGTTATTCTTAAATATTTATTTATGATTTATAAAGTCTAAGCTACTGAATTATAATTATTGATAATATATGATAAATATCCACCAAAATAACGTTTCGACAAATAATAAAACTTTACATAAAACAATAAAATTAATTATAAGTGACAAATCTGACTTAACTATAGTTTTAAACATTACAATCTCATATTTTAGCACATAACTACATAAAACTACAGTACAATTAGTAGGGTGGTAGTGAAATAGATAAAGTGTTTGCTGCTCATGCCAGAGGTTGCTGGTTTGAACCCCAGTTATTATAAAACAATCATGTATCTGTTGCACATAACTACATGATTCTTGTTTTGAACTTAACAATCACATTTTTTGCACATATCTATGTGAAACTACAGTCGTAAACATGACAATCAAATATGTTTGCACATATATACATTGAACTACAGTTGTGAACATGATAATCACATATGTTTGCACATAAATTCATGAAACTAGTCTTAAACATGACCATCACATGTTTGCACATAAGTACATGAAACTACATGTGTTTGTACATAACTACATGAAAATACAGTTGTAAACATAACCATCACATATGTTTGTACATAACTACATGCAACTAGTCTTAAACATGACAATCACGCATGTTTGCAAATAACTACATGAAACTACAGTTATAAACATGACCATCACAGATGTTTGCACATAACTACATGAAACTAGTCTTAAACATGACCATCACATTTGTTTTAACATAACTACATGAAACTACAGTCGTAAACATGACAATATCATATGTTTGCACATAACTACATGAAACTACAGTCTTAAACATGACCATCACATATGTTTGCATATAAGTACATGAAACTACAGCCATAAGCATGACCATCACATTTGTTGACCAATAACTACATGAAACTCCAATCGTAAACATGACAATCACATATGTTTGCACATAACTACATGAAGCTACAGTCTTAAACATCACAATCACATGTTTGCACATAACATGGCCATCACATATCTTTGCACATAACTACATGAAACTACAGTCGTAAACATGAAAATCTCATATATTTGCACATAACTACACAATTCTTGTTTTGAACTTAACAATCACATCTTTTGCACATATCTATGTGAAACTACAGTCATAAACATGACAATCAAATATGTTTGCACATATATACATAGAACTACAGTTGTGAACATGACAATCACCTATGTTTGCAAATAACTACATGAAACTAGTCTTAATATGACCATCACATATGTTTGCACATAACTACATGAAACTACAGTTGTTAACATGACCATCACATATGTTTGCACATAACTACATGAAAATAGTTGTAAACATGACCATCACATATGTTTGTACATAACTACATGCAACTAGTCTTAAATATGACCATCACGTATGTTTGCACATAACTACATGACACTACAGGTGTAAACATTACCATCACATTTGTTTGCACATAACTACATGAAAATACAGTTGTAAACATGACCATCACATATGTTTGTACATAACTACATGCAACTAGTCTTAAATATGACCATCACGTATGCTTGCACATAACTACATGAAACTACAGGTGTAAACATTACCATCACATTTGTTTGCACATAACTACATGAAGCTACAGTCGTAAACATCACAATCACATGTTTGCACATAACTACATGAACCTACAGTCGTAAACATGACCATCACATATGTTTGCACATAACTACATGAAACTACAGTCGTAAACATGACAATCTCATATGTTTGCACATAACTACATGAAACTACAGTCCTAAGTATGACAATTCATATGTTTGCACATAACTACATGAAACTACTGTCGTAAACATGACAATCTCATATGTTTGCACATAACTACATGAAACTACAGTCCTAAGTATGACAATTCATATGTTTGCACATAACTACATGAAACTACAGTTGTAAACATGACCATCACATATGTTTGCATATAACTACATGAAACTACAGTCGTAAACATGACAATCTCATATGTTTGCACATAACTACATAATACTAGTCATAAACATGACAATCACATATGTTTGCACATAACTACATGAAACTACAGTCATAAACATGACAATCTCATATGTTTGCACATAACTACATGAAACTACAGTCGTAAACATGACAATCTCATATGTTTGCACATAACTACATGAAACTACAGTCGTAAATATGACAATTCATATGTTTGCATATAACTACATGAAACTATAGTTTTAAACATTACAATCTCATATGTTTGCACATAACTACATGAAACTACAGTCGTAAACATGACAATCACATATCTTTACAAGAGTCTGAAATTCAGTGGTTGTGAGGTTTGGGGGCATGATAATGGAGAGTTGACAAACCTGCGTGTTGTTTTTACAGGCTAGACAGACTCCAGTTCTCTTCACACTCTCACACATGCTGTGTCCATTACAGGCACACTTGGTTGAACAGTTGGTGCCCACATAACCAAAAAAACACTCACAGCTGTCTGGTCTCACACAGCGCCCACTATCACAGCCCTGGTGGCACACCGGCTTACAGACATCTTTCCCTTTTCTGCGAGACAAACAAAAGCATAAATATAAATCAACTTCTCTTAGCAGTAATGTTTAAAGAAAACCCTGTAATATCTCATCTAGTACTTAATACATGAAGATAAAATTGATAAAAAATTAAACACATTGTTCCATCTCTGTATTAAACTAGAAATGTTTCTACAGGTAATGGATGCCCCCACAGTATGTTTGTAAATATTCCAATAAAATTTGACCAAAGTTGATATATAAACTTGACCTGTATTTTATAACAATACAGATTTACACCCAAATGTTACTTAAATACAAATTACATGGACAAAATACAAGATGAGCCCAAGCTTAAGTGAATCATTTACGAAGAATAAAGAAGTATTAGCAATGAATAAATGAATCAATGAGTAAACAAATCAAATGAATGAAGCAATTAATGAGTTCATAGAATGAATGAATGGATAAAAATAATTGATGGAAGCATACATGTTAATTCAAGATATCAAAATGCAAAGTTGTGTTATATTAAAAACTTTGTGCATGTGCATTTATAATATATGGGTCATTAATCATGGCTTATGGGAGAAGGCCAGATAACGGAAGATGGAAGGTACATGAGAAGAGTTTGATTAGTTCAAACAAAACAGTATCCGATAATACAAGGTACAAACTTGTATTTACACCTGAAGACAAAAATAAAACAAGTAAACGATAAAGAGAGATTAACGTAAGCTCTTCAACTGTTTATCCCTATGTTATCTGTAGGGGTCAAGGTCAATAAAAAGGTTTGTCGTTTAAGTGGTACTACTCTTTACATATCATGAATTGTATGTTTTATTTGAATATTTAGCATCATTTTTATACCATTGAGGGCTAACAGACACTCACTCTTCCTGGAATCCTGGATGGTTAACTGGTACTCAAGCACAACTATCTCCACAAGTAATTGATAACTTTCCCACTTGAATCAGTGGTAAGAGACAAATAACAATGAGACACAATGTCTTAAATCAATGATCACAGAGAATGGGGCCTTTTCAAACTGATGACCCCTGGATTAATAGTCAGACGTGTTGCCAACTAAGCTAATTGGGCCCAGCGGGCAAAAAAACACAGCTAAACAATACGTTTAGTGTACTAAGTATTAACCCTAGAAATAAAAGACATCTGCCAGCTACATGGTATTTCGTAAACCCAGGTTGAAACAGGACATAGATTAGTGCAGTGTTTCATTTTCACACTATAAGTCACTAATCTAATTCTTTCATACAGTCTTGTTCTATTTTAAGCCCCTAGTTACACATTATACAACTGTGTATTAAACAAGGTGGCATTGGGTCAAACAGTTTCTGAGAAACACAGGTCACTGGCAGATCTAAGGAGGAGGATGGACAGGGAGTAAGGACAATTTGCTCCATTGATTAATGTATAATAATACAGAAACACATGTCACTGGCAGATCTAAGGACGAGGATGGACAGGGTTACAGGATTATATGCTCCATTGATTAATGTATAAAAACACAGAAACACATGTCACTGGCAGATCTAAGGACGAGGATGGACAAGGTGTCAGGATTACATGCTCCATTGATTAATGTATAATAACACAGAAACACATGTCACTGGCAGATCTAAGGAGGAGGATGGACAAGGTGTCAGGATTATGTGCTCCATTGATTAATGTATAATAACACAGAAACACAGGTCACTGGCAGATCTAAGGACGAGGATGGACAGGGTTACAGGATTATATGCCCCATTGATTAATGTATACTAACACAGAAACACAGGTCACTGGCAGATCTAAGGACGAGGATGGACAGGGTTTCAGGATTATATGCTCCATTGATTAATGTATAATAACACAGAAACACAGGTCACTGGCAGATCTAAGGAGGAGGATGGACAGGGTGTCAGGATTATGTGCTCCATTGATTAATGTATAATAACACAGAAACACATATCACTGGCAGATCTAAGGAGGAGGATGGACAGGGTGTCAGGATTATATGCTCCATTGATTAATGTATAATAACACAGAAACACAGGTCACTGGCAGATTTAAGGAGGAGGATGGACAGGGTGTCAGGATTATATGCTCCATTGATTAATGTATAATAACACAGAAACACATGTCACTGGCAGATCTAAGGGGGAGGAGGAACAGGGTGTCAGGACTATGTGCTCCATTAATTAATATATAATAACACAGAAACACAGGTCACTGGCAGATCTAATGGGGATGAGGGACAGGATATCAGGACTATTTGCTCCATTGATTTATGTATAAATACACAGAAACACAGGTCACTGACAGATCTCAGAAGGAGGATGGACAGGGTGTCAGGATTATGTGCTCCATTGATTAATGTTTAATAACACAGAAACACAGGTCACTGGCAGATATAAGTGGGAGGATGGACAGGGTGTCAGGATTATGTGCTCCATTGATTAATGTATAATAACACAGAAACACATGTCACTGGCAGATCTAAGGGGGAGGAGGAACAGGGTGTCAGGACTATGTGCTCCATTAATTAATATATAATAACACAGAAACACAGGTCACTGGCAGATCTAATGGGGATGAGGGACAAGGTGTTAAGATTATATGCTCCATCAATTAATGTATAATAACACAGAAACACATGTCACTGGCAGATCTAAGGGGGAGGAGGGACAGGATTTCAGGACAGGATTATATGCTCCATCAATTAATGTATAATAACACAGAAACACAGGTCACTGGCATATCTAAGGGGGATGAGGGACAGGGTGTTAAGATTATATGCTCCATCAATTAATGTATAATAACACAGAAACACATGTCACTGGCAGATCTAAGGGGGAGGAGGGACAGGGTGTTAGGATTATATGCTCCATTAATTAATGTATAATAACACAGAAACACAGGTCACTGGCAGATCTTGGGGGGACAGGGTGTCTGGATTATATGCTCTATTAATTAAGGTATAATAACTTACTCCTTCTTCTTTATGTATCCATCTTTACATTTACATCTGAACCCTACAAGGTCATCATGGCAGTCTTGTGTGTCCAGGTCACAGCTGTGGTGGCCATTTTGACACTCGTCTTCTGGTGGACATGTCGCGTATGTCCAAGATGGTGCCCTCTCTAGCACATCTGTGTCTGCAACAAAAGACAACAAGTCTGTTTAAGTGGTCTGAAGCATGTAGTAAAATGTGTCCATTGGACATGAATACCCTTTCTATGTGTTAGTAAAAGTTTCCGGAAAAAAATTAAGGACTCAGTCCATTTTGTTCCCAAGAACCTGTCTGACATGGTCAGAAACACTTTGATGAAGTTCAATCATGAGCTGATGAACATGAAAACCAAAGATGATGATACAGAGTTTGATGTGAAGGACAAGAATCAATGTTCTAATCAATTAAGGGCCATAACTCTGACCATTACCATCTGATTTGACTGGTTCAAAAACTCTTCTGAGCTTTCATAGACATAAACATTCTGACTAAGTATAGTCAGGATCAGATGAAAACTGAGAGTGATACAGAGTTTACTAGAAACATTAAAGAAAGGACAATAGAAGAACAGATGGCAGACAAATTATCTGGACATAATAAATTCCAAATCTATAACCACTATTATTTGTTTTTATATATGCTGTGTTTTTAAAATTAAATAAATATTCCAATTCTATATCTAGATTAACTAGATCATTTTAATGGAATAAGTGTTGAAAGTTAGTTTAAAAAAGAAGCTATTTTCATGCTTAAAATTCCCATAAATAACACATTTTCACTGGTATTGAGTGTTATAGTGGTTATGTGATGGACAATCAGAACTAAATATGTTCAGTAACAAACTGATCCATAAGCTGAAACAATGTGATAATGAGATGAAAACGGACTTTACAGTTACGGGAAAGTTCAGAATTATTAGATAAATGATAAAAGTAAAAATTCAAATGCAGGAAGTACTTTTTATAATATTCTGTTCATATTAATTCAAAACAAAGCAGATACAAATAACCATATTGCACTTCTGCACTCAACTTTTCAGACATGAGATAAGTGCACTTGTGACCGCTTTTCATTCAAATTTTCAACACAAAAATGAACTCTATGTTTGTTTTTTTTACTATAATCAGATTAAACAAGATATTAAAAAAACATAGAATAAATAATTATTTAAGAAGGTTTTTCAATCTTTAATATAACAGTAAACATCATATTAAAAAGTTATAAGATATTTATCAGTTTTTTGTGCAAACTTGAAATGTATATTTAGATTCACGTGACGACGTAGATTATTTTGTGGTGTAAACCAGACTATCGTTATCTTCACAAAGGGTAAACATCAGTACACTTCAAAATGGCGACTGGGGGAGGATTTGGAAGATCTTGGAAAGGAGGTTGTGACAATTATTTTGACTATTTGTGTGCATTGTGCTCAGCAGATGGGAAAAATGTGGAGGCGATCAACTTCTGTGTGGAGTGTGAGGAATATTTCTGTGTTAAATGTGTCAAGTATCACCATAGAGTTGGCAAACTGAAAACACACACGATCCTTGACCAGGCGGGAATGAAGGCCCGGGGCCCACAGCAAACAACTTCCCAGCCCACGGAGAAATGTCAGCTGCATCATGGGAACATCCTCGACACATTCTGCGTGCGGCATGATGCGGTATGCTGCGGTACATGTGTGTCATTATTTCACAAGTAAGTATAATGTAAATATTTTGAGAAAATATTTTGGGTATACATTAATGGTTACCGTATACTTTATGGATAATACAACTATTGAGAGGTTAAAGTTGTATTTAATAATGAATTGATTAAAAGAGTGCTATTACTACCAGACGGTGCCTTTTATTTCAAAGACAATATTAATATCTGACAATTTAAGTAATTTCACTAAATTACAATTCTGACTGATCAATATCTAGAAGCATACTTGGCAATGACCGAGTAGTGAACAACACTTTAGGACAATACCTTGTATGTTTTACAGATCCTGTGAAGGTATGGAATATCTACCTACAGCTGCAGTGGGAATTCAGAAAAGTAAGGAACTTAAAGATTTCAAATCTGCAATACAGAAACTTCAAGTTGAACTTGACAAAATGAAAAATATAAGACAGGATGAACTGAGATCACTTGAGGCAGACAGGAACACGATCCAGACCCAGATAAAGGATTTCAGGAAGAGAGTGATGAAGCGTCTAGACGAACTTGAGAAGATTGCTGCAGATGAACTACAGGCCAAACATCATATGCTTCAAATGCAGATTAATGATGATATCAAAAACCTGGAAGAAATGCTAACACTAATGGAGACAAATAGAAAGAAGTTGGGAGCATCAACAGAAGACAATGCATCTCAAAAATTTGTTTTTGTCAAAACAGGAAAGAAGAATGACATTGATGGTAGAAAACTTCTATGTGACATGGAATCACGGCCTGGAAAAAGAGCCCTAATGTTCAGCATAAATTCAAACATTGAAGATTATATGAAGACGCAAAAGTCAATGGGGTGTTTTCAATTTTGCTCTACACTATATGGAGAGTTCGACATAAAGGTCAGTAAGGACACATCACTATGCAACATTAGTGGATTGTGCATGATGGAAGATGGAACTGTCCTGGTAGTGGATGTTGGCAATAAGAGACTGAAGAGACTGATTAGATCATACCAAGTGAGAGATTACTGTGATCTGTCTGATACACCATGGGCAGTGTGTGCTACTGGCCTGCAGGAAGTTGCTGTCACACTACACCATGAAAGAAAGATTCAGTTTGTATCTGTGGGAGATAAGATGAAACCAACAAGGTCATTCCGTGTACAAGGTGACTATAAGTTCTGCTGTGGAGTGGCCTACAGTAACAACCAACTGTTTGTAGCATGTGGAGGCCCTGCAGCCGTAGTAGTATACAACATGTCGGGTAAACTACTGAACACCATACAGCAGGACATGATCATTATTCCCCGTCATATTACTGCCAGTACGGACCAGACAAAGTTATACATAGCTGATGGAGACAAGGGATTGATAACCCTGGGTATCCATGGTGACATACAGCCACAGTTCACTGATCCATACCTGGAGGAGGCACGTGGAGTCTGTGTGGGGAATAATGATGAGATGTTTGTCTGTGGGTGGCGCTCACACAACATCATCCAGATTGGCCGTGATGGAAGTAAGCTGGGTGTTGTGTTGGGAGAGGCAGACGGAATAAAGACACCACTATCACTGTGCTGGGACAGAGCCAACTCCAGACTTATTGTTACTATGAAGGAAACTAATCACATCAAAGTGTTTAAGTCATTATAAGATTAAACGCTTATACTTAGAAATATTTCTGAAATAAACAGAAGACATAAATTAAACGGCAATGTAATAATCAGACATATCAGTGTAATCGGAAGACAATGATAAAACAATCAATCAGATGTCTCTTTGCATTTTAACATATGAACTCTTGTAATCAACGAAAAGGAAAACATATCCCACGACCAAGAACAGACCTATGTCAGTTGTACATGGCAGCATTTCTTGCATTTTTTCTGACATTGGAAGGCTGTATAGCAAGGGGGAACTACGTCAGCTGACCACTGGACTAAATTTTATTTTTAATATAATGTACTGTGCACTTACTGACCTGATTTTCAAGGTTGTTTCCTACAATTATTGACATAAAGCTCCATTGGGAACAATAACCTGTGACAATTGCATGCACCTATGTTTTACACTTCAAATGGCAGACAAATCATATAGAATAATGTTAAAATAAATCATTTATTCAGATTTACTACCGGTATATATATATTGTAACAATGAATCATATAGAATAATGTTAAAATAAATCATTTATTTAGATTGACTACCGGTATATATATATTGTAACAATAAATCATATAGAATAATGTTAAAATAAATCATTTATTCAGATTGGCTACCAGTATATATTCAGGTTGACTACCGGTATATATTCAGATTGACTATCAGTATCTATACTGTAACAATAAATCATATAGAATAATGTTAAAATAAATCATTTATTCAGATTGACTACCGGTGTATATATTGTAACAATAAATCATATAGAATAATGTTAAAATAAATCATTTATTCAGATTGACTACCGGTATATATATATATATTGTAACAATAAATCATATAGAATAATGTTAAAATAAATCATTTATTCAGATTGACTACCGGTATATATATATATTGTAACAATAAATCATATAGAATAATGTTAAAATAAATCATTTATTCAGATTGACTACCGATATATATATATATTGTAACAATAAATCATATAGAATAATGTTTAAATCATTTATTCACATTGATTACCAGTATATATTCAGATTGACTACCAGTATATATTCAGATTGATTACCGGTATATATATATTGTAACAATAAATCATATAGAATAATGTTAAAATAAATCATTTATTCAGATTGACTACCAGTATATATTCAGATTGACTTAAAGTATCTATATTGTAACAATAAATCATATAGAATAATGTTAAAATAAATCATACCATTGCAATGTGACAAAGAATTACATTGTAAGATACTGTTAACTATGTGTATATAAGCAGAAAACATTTGTTATATTCTACTTGATGATTGAATTCAAATTTAAAATAATTTTGTCTGACGTTTTGTTATATTTCTAAATAAAATTATCCTGAAGTTATGGTTGAAAAACAAACAGTCATCTTTAAAAACCCTGTGACATGCACATTTGTGGTCAAATCAAGCTAGTTTAAGAACTTGTGGTTATAGAACTGTTTAAGATTAATGAAAAATATTGGTGCTATACCGCATCTACACGAAAATTTTATTGTCCTTATATATAATTTAACTCTATATAAAACAGTGACCCCTGTGGCAGCCCCAAATTTGATCCTAGGGACCTGACTTTAACAACCCTTTTAGGAGACCTCCATACAATGTAAAATATCTAAGATCTATGGCATAAACTTTCAGAGAAGAAAAGTTTCCGTTAAAATGTGCTTATAAAGCCTCAATCAAGCTGGATTAAAAATTTGTCCAAGATCTTGTGGTTATATAACTGCTGTGCAAGTCTGGTTAAGATTCATTGAAAAAAAAGAGTGCTATCACGTCTACAAGAAAAGGTTAACAGATGGACGCCTGATGACGAACAATTTATAATGACATAAGCTATGTTGGTTGGCCTTTGGCTAGTAGAGCTAAAAAATATACTACCAGAGCTGTCGTGGGGACAGTGGCGTGCACTCGACTATTTCGATGTTGTTCTAAAACAACAGTTTTTTTAGGAAATGAGTACCAAATGGAAGACAAATAAAACTCAGGGCTGGTAAAATTAAGCTATAATTATTACTTGTCTGTTAAAAATAAATTAGCAAAATAATTCACTAACACATTTTATTTTCATTATCAACAGTTATGCTTTTTTGAAAAATGCAAAGTTAATAAATGGCTCATATTGCCTTACAGGTAATATTATTTAAATCAACATTTGTCATTTGTTACATTTGTCTTTCAAACTTTAAAATTGCTTTATAAATTCATTAACCATTGCTGACAAATAACCCCAATAGGTGTGCCAATACCTAACTTAATTAAGGCACACCATGTACATATAATAATCCTAAATATTTCAATTGCATGACTAGAATAATGTAAATTGGTCAAGCATATCAAGAAATACTAAGTAAACATTACCCGAAATAATTCCAGCAAGAATTTAAAATATAGTGTAAGCTATAGGTGAGATGATCTTCTGTTTCAAGATTACTTTATTAATGTTTTACATATGTGATACAATTATGCACTACCTTCAAATCATATGGTAATATACCAGTTCTTGTTAAGGAATCTATAGTATTGTACCAACACATACAGTTTATCAATGCTGGATATCCTTCTATATTCTAAGTTTTATACAGTGTTTTCTCCAGAGTGCATTTCTTGCGTTTTTAACGCAATTAAATCTAATTTGACGCAATCAAGTTTGTTCAGTGCATCCACTATGACGCAACCTTAAAAATACAGAAATTCAAATTACGCATAATTGTTTCGGCAAGCTGGTTTCAGAGTAACTTTTACAATGCTAGCTGTTTTGACAGATCACATGGTCTGATTCAGGGAAATCCCAGTCACGCTGTTCTACTAAGTTACGTAAACGCATTTATTGGTTATTAACGCTATGTTGAAGCAATCGCATAGACGATTATGATCACATTCATAATTTTCTGCGAAGCAATAGTGTAGTTTGAAGACAACATTTGTGAAAACAATGATAATGGTAACTTAACCAAAATTAATTAATTTCTTGAAATTAAGTAATCATTTTTTAATCATTGGTTAAAGAAATTGAAAAAAATTGAAGCTGGAGAAAACACTGTTCATATATATATTGGCACAAAACTGTATTTCGGCTGGTTGTTTCACCTTTTCCTCAGACGGAAGTTTTGCTTATAATACAATTCATGAACTATGCTGTGAATTAAGTATAGGTTACGGTACAATGGACATTGGTCATTCCAGTAATAGTATGGCGCTATGTGTTAGGAGTTTAAACAAACTTACATAAAAGGCAAACTCGTTCATAAGCAAAACTTCCGTCTGAGGAAAAGGTGAAACAACCAGCAGAAATACAGTTTTGTGCCAATATTAGCAACTGATCCAGGCGATATATATGCTTAGTAAAGCTTTTAGAAAGTTGTTTGTTGTGCGTTTTGTAGTCTATAAATGGCACAAATGGTACAGTGAGGAACAGGAAACAATATTGGATGATAACATGTGTGGTCGCCCTGAGACAAAATGGCGTCAACGTCACATCAACGTAGTAAAAAGTGTCTCAATAAGGATCGCCGTTATACAATTCATGAATTATGCTGTGAATTAAGTATAAGTTACGGTACAGTGCACATGATATTTAAGAATGAATAACATGCAAGTCCTTAGAGTGATCACAGGGTTCCTCACTTGCTAAAATGTATGAGTGGAGTGACCAGCAAGGGTAGGGAAATTTCCCCCATCAGATATATAAATACAGGGTGCCCGTCAGATATATGTGTACAGGGTGCCCATCAGATATGTGTACAGGGTGTCCATCAGATATATGTGTACAGGGTGCTCATCAGATATGTGTACAGGGTGTCCATCAGATATATGTGTACAGGATGCCCATCAGATATGTGTACAGGGTGTCCATCAGATATATGTGTACAGGGTTCCCATCAGATATATATGTGTACAGGGTGCCCATCAGATATATATGTGTACAGGGTTCCCATCAGATATATATGTGTACCGGGTTCCCATCAGATATATATGTGTACAGGGTGCCCATCAGACATATGTGTACATGGTGCCTGTCAGATATATGTGTACAGGGTGTTCATCAGATATGTGTACAGGGTGTCCATCAGATATATGTGTACAGGGTGCCCATCAGATATATGTGTACAGGGTGCCCATCAGATATATGTGTACAAGGTGCCCGTCAGATATATGAGTACAGGGTGCCTATCAGATATATATGTAAAGGGTGCCAATCAGATATATGTGTCCTGAGTGCCCATCAGATATATGTGTACAGGTAGCCCATCAGATATATAGGTACAGGGTGCCAATCAGATATATGTGTCCAGGGTGCCCATCAGATATATGTGTCCAGGGTGCCCATCAGATATATGTGTACAGGGTCCCAATGTCAAATATATGAGAACAGGGTCCCAATCAGATATATGAGTACAGGGTCCCCATCAGATATATGAGTACAGGGTCCCTCATCTATTATATTTGTACAGGGTCCCCCATCACATATATGAGTACAGGGTTCCCCATCAGATATGAGTACAGGGTCCCCATCAGATATATGTGCACAGGGTTCCTCATCCATTATATTTGTATAGGGTCCCCATCAGATATATGAGTACAGGGTCCCCATCAGATATATGTGTACAGGGTTCCCCATCAGATATATGAGTATAGGGTTCCCCATCAGATATATGAGTACAGGGTCCCCATCAGATATATGTGCACAGGGTTCCCCATCCATTATATTTGTACAGGGTCCCCATCAGATATATGAGTACAGGGTCCCCATCAGATATATGTGTACAGGGTTCCCCATCAGATATATGTGCACAGGGTTCCCCATCCATTATATTTGTACAGGGTCCCCCATCAGATATATGAGTACAGGGTGACCATCAGATACATGAGTACAGGGTCCCCATCAGATATATGAATACAGGGTCCCCATCAGATATATGAGTACAGGGTGCCCATCAGATATATGAGTACAGGGTCCCCATTAGATATATGAGTACAGGGTCCCCATCAGATATATGTGCACAGGGTTCCCAATCCATTATATTTGTACAGGGTCCCCATCAGATATATGAGTACATGGTCCCCATCAGATATATGTGTACTGGGCTCCCCATCAGATATATGTGCACAGGGTTCCCCATCCATTATATTTGTACAGGGTCCCCATCAAATATATGAGTACAGGATGACCATCAGATATATTTGTACAGGGTTCCCCATCAGATATATGAGTACAGGGTCCCCATCAGATATATGAGTACAGGGTGCCCATCAGATATATGAGTACAGGGTGCCCATCAGATATATGAGTACAGGGTGCCCATCAGATATATGAGTACAGGGTCCCCATCAGATATATGAGTTCAGGGTGCCCATCAGATATATGAGTACAGGGTGACCATCAGATATATGAGTACAGGGTTACCATGTCAGATATATGAGTACAGGATCCCCATGTCATATATATTAGTATAGGGTCCCCATCAGATATATGAGTACAGGGTGACCATCAGATACATCAGTACAGGGTCCCCATCAGATATATGAGTACAGGGTTACCATGTCAGATATATGAGTACAGGGTCCCCATGTCAGATATATTAGTATAGGGTCCCCATCAGATATATGAGTACAGGGTGACCATCAGATACATCAGTACAGGGTCCCCATCAGATATATGAGTACAGGGTTACCATGTCAGATATATGAGTACAGGGTCCCCATGTCAGATATATTAGTATAGGGTCCCCATCAGATATATGTGTACAGGGTCCCCATCAGATATATGAGTACAGGGTCCCCATGTCAGATATATGAGTACAGGGTTCCCATCAGATATATGAGTACAGGGTCCCCATGTCAGATATATGAGTACAGGGTCCCCATCAGATATATGAGTACAGGGTCCCCATCAGATATATGAGTACAGGGTTCCCATCAGATATATTAGTACAGGGTCCCCATGTCAGATATATGAGTACAGGGTCCCCATCAGATATATGAGTACAGGGTCCCCATCAGATATATGAGTACAGGGTTCCCATCAGATATATTAGTACAGGGTCCCCATGTCAGATATATGAGTACAGGGTTCCCATCAGATATATGAGTACAGGGTCTCCATCAGATATATGAGTACAGGGTCCCCATCAAATATATGAGTACAGGGTCCCCATGTCAGATATATTAGTACAGGGTTCCCATCAGATATATGAGTACAGGGTCCCCATCAGATATATGAGTACAGGGTCTCCATCAGATATATGAGTACAGGGTCCCCATCAAATATATGAGTACAGGGTTCCCATGTCAGATATATTAGTACAGGGTTCCCATCAGATATATGAGTACAGGGTCCCCATCAGATATATGTACAGGGTCCCCATCAGATATATTAGTACAGGGTACCCATCAGATATATGAGTACAGGGTCCCCATCAGATATATGAGTACAGGGTGCCCATCAGATATATGAGTACAGGGTCCCCATCAGATATATGTGCATAGGGTTCCTCATCTATTATATTTGTACAGGGTCCCCCATCAGATATATGAATACAGGGTGACCATTAGATATATGAGTACAGGGTCTCCATCAGATATATGAGTACAGGGTCCCCATCAGATATATTAGTACAGGGTACCCATCAGATATATGAGTACAGGGTCCCCATCAGATATATGAGTACAGGGTGCCCATCAGATATATGTGTACTGGGTTCCCCATCAGATATATGTGCATAGGGTTCCTCATCCATTATATTTGTACAGGGTCCCCCATCAGATATATGAGTACAGGGTGACCATTAAATATATGAGTACAGGGTCTCCATCAGAAATTTTACTTGTGATAATGAATCTATATTACAGGCTATCACACAACTCAATTCACAGATTAATGTTAAATCATTACCTGTGATTTTTTCCTTAAATGCCATGTTATTGAGGTCACACATGCCAGATTCCCGCGGACTACTCAGAGTACCTGGCATGCAAGAGCCTTTCCCGTTCTCCCCTCCATAGGCACACCAGCCACATCCCTGGGCACGACGGCAGTCAGAACATTTAGTAAGAGCAGAACATTCAACTGGGCATTTGTCGCTGGAGCCCTGTAACACAGTACCACACTCGCCACCCAAACAGTGGAGGGACAGGTAGGCTGGGGGCATACACTGAAATGGATAAATATTCTTGTATTTGAATTCGAAACATGTCACGTAATTTTATCAATATACAATCAAACCTGTAATAAGCAGTAGGTAAGGGAAGGAGCAAAAGGAATCTTGACTAAAGTACACGATCTTCCTATATGTAATATCTGATGATAAGAGTTTCAACAGCCGTTTGGCATAACCTTCAATATGGCAGATATTCAAAGTGCTGCAAATTTTGTTCGTAAAAACACAGCGGCCGGCGGAAAGGTCATCTGAACATGACCTATGTGGCTGTGTCAGATCCCATAGCGAAGCGTTCTTGATGATAATATTTTAAGGAGATTGGGCGCAGCCATTGCGGAGCTTTCATCGTAACAATTATAAACGTGTGATAATCGCACATGATAATTGGAATCCCAGCTAAATATAGATTTTTCTTCAGTTAAAATAGATTTCTTTGGTTTTCAAAACCTTAAAAGCAAGGCTCTGATTGGCTGGTGGAAAGGTCATCTGAATGTGACCTTCTATGCATCATTGTCAGATCCCATAGCGAAGCACTTTTGAGAATATGATTTTAATGAGATTGGAGCAAAAGTGGACTTTTAAACAGGTTGATCCTTAATACAGATTAATTTACTCTGACAGCATAGAGCATGGGAAATGCTTAAGACATTTAGCTGCTTAACAGAGGAAACTTGTATGTATCTTCAATAAAAACATATCAAAATAGTGTTAATCTGCAATAAACTTATAAAATATATTTATATCTGATACTGATATAAAAAAATCTTTACATCTCAAAAAACATAGTCCAAAAATACTTGTACTTTTACTAAAAGTTAGTTTTAATTTATATACATGTACTGATTCTATGGATACACATGACTTATACTTGATACACATACTTGAACACACATAACTTATACTTGATACACATACTTGAACACACATGACTTATACTTGATACACATACTTGAACACACATGACTTATACTTGATACACATACTTGAACACACATAACTTATACTTGATACACATACTTGAACACACATAACTTATACTTGATACACATACTTGAACACACATAACTAGAATTATCACTGGAAGTGATTCATACCCACAGCGAAGGGCTGGCCATCATCAAGTCCATCATCACAAAAGGGAGTATGATATATTACTGGGTTTTGTGTTACCAAAACAGTAGAAGAAGAAACACACAACTTAGGCTAGCTGCTAATATTTATTTTCAGCCAGATTACCTCACTTTTAACAAAAATTATCAGTTGGAAACCTTTTTTTATTTATATTAAGTAATGATCCCTTGATCCCAGTTAAACTTTTCTCTCCATCCAGTATTTTGGGAAAGCAATCCAAAAAGAACAAATAATGAACCCAGGACTCTGTTGCATGAAAAAATGGAGATGACATTATATTTTTCAACATGCCTGTAGTTATAATATATATCATGGCATGTACATATTTGTGTATGGATAATGTATTAACACATGTCCCCAAGTCCAAGCATGGACAAATGGATGTTTGCCCCACCCAAGCTAAATGTAAGATAGGACATTTGCCTTCAACCATTCTCCTCCACATAAAAAAATTCAGGGTAGGACACTGACGGAAAAAGAAACAAATCATGTTTGTACTAAATTCTCAAGAACAGCATCAGGGTGTATCACCTCACCTCGTGTAAAGTTGCACTCCAGAAGCACTCCTGTGCCCCACCTTCCCCACCGCGGGAGTCAAGGCAAGTTTGACAGTCACGGTGCAGGTAGCAGGGGACCGGGCAGGTCATGGGCGGGGACATGCCCTGGCTGTAACCAATCATCCTGTTGGCATGGCTCATCAGGACACAGCTCCAGTCATGCAGCGGCTTCAGACTTCTGATACGACTTACATTTCCTGAAACACAGAGACAACATTATCACTCATCACTCTTTTAATTACTATACTTACATTTAATTATAGTGCCAGCAACAACAGCTAGATGTGATCAAATAACCTCCCCTCTTGCTAAAATGGTCTCCCTTTATTGCTTTAACTTACATGTACACAAGAAGCTATGTACACTATTTGTTGTAAACTAGTTTCTCTTGATGAAACAGACTTAATAAAGTAGCCCCTTTATGAAATAGACTTGATAAAGTAGCCCCTTTATGAAATAGACTTAATAAAGTATTAATAAAGTTGCCCCTTTATAACATAGACTAAATAAAGTAGCACCTTATGGAATAGACTTAACAAAGTATTAATAAAAAAGCCCCCTTTATAAAATTGACTTTATAAAGTAGCCCCATTTATGAAATAGACTTAATAAAGTATTAATAATGTAGCCCCTTTATGAAATAGACTTAAAAAAGTAGCCCCTTTATGCAAAAGACTTAATAAAGTATTAATAAAGTAGCCCCCTTTATGAAATAGACTTTATAAAGTAGCCCCCTTTATGAAACAGACTTAATAAAGTATTAATAAAGTAGCCCCTTTATGAAATAGACTTAAAAAAGTAGCCCCTTTATGCAAAAGACTTAATAAAGTATTAATAAAGTAGCCCCCTTTATGAAATAGACTTTATAAAGTAGCCCCCTTTATGAATTAGACTTAATAAAGTAGTAATAAAGTAGCCCCTTTATGGAATAGACTTAATAAAGTATTAATAAAGTAGCCCCCTTTATGAAATAGACTTTATAAAGTAGCCTCCTTTATGCAATAGACTTAATAAAGTATTAATAAAGAAGCCCCCTTTATGAAATATACTTAATAAAGTAGCCCCCTTTATGAAATAGACTTAATAAAGTAGCCCCTTTATGAAATAGACTTAATAAAGTAGCCGCCTTTATGAAATAGACTTAATAAAGTAGCCTCCTTTATGAAATAGACTTTATAAAGTAGCCCCTTTATGAAATAGACTTAATAAAGTAGCCCCCTTTATGAAATAGACTTAATAAAGTATTAATAAAGTCGCTCCCTTTATGAAACAGACTTTATAAAGTAGCCCCTTTATGAAATAGACTTAATAAAGTATTAATAAAGTAGCCCCCTTTATGAAATAGACTTTATAAAGTAGCCCCTTTATGAAATAGACTTAATAAAGTATTAATGAAGTAGCCCCCTTTTATAAAATAGACTTAATAAAGTAGCCCCTTTATGAAATAGACTTAATAAAGTAGCCCCTTTATAAAAGAGACTAAATAAAGTAGCGCCTTTATGGAATAGACTTAATATAGTATTAATAAAGTAGCCCCCTTTATAAAATAGACTTTATAAAGTAGCCCCCTTTTTGAAATAGACTTAATAAAGTATTAATTAAGTCGCCCCCTTTATGAAACAGACTTCATAAAGTAGTCCCTTTATGAAATAGACTTAATAAAGTATTAATAAAGTAGCCCCTTTATAAAATAGACTAAATAAAGAAGCGCCTTTATGGAATAGACTTAATATAGTATTAATAAAGTAGCCCCTTTATAAAATAGACTTGATAAAGTAGCCCCCTTTATGAAATTGACTTAATAAAGTATTAATAAAGTAGCCCCTTTATGAAATAGACTTTATAAAGTATTAATAAAGTAGCCCCTTTATGAAATAGACTTAATAAAGTATTAATAAAGTAGCCCCTTTATGAAATAGACTTAAAAAAGTAGCTCCTTTATGAAATAGATGTAATAAAGTAGCCCTCATTTATGAAACAGACTTAATAAAGTAGCCTCTTTATGTAATAGACTTAATTAAGTAGCCCATTTATGAAATAAACTTATTAAAGTATTGATAAAGTAGCCCCCTTTATGAAATTGACTTAATAAAGCAGCTCCTTTATGAAATAGACTTAATAAAGTAGCCTCTTTATGAAATATACTTAATAAAGTAGCCCCCTTTATAAAATAGACTTAATAAAGTAGCCCCTTTATGAAATAGACTTTAAAAAGTAGCCCCTTAATGAAATAGACTTAATAAAGTATTAATAAAGTAGCCCCCTTTATAAAATAGACTTAATAAAGTATTAATAAAGTAGCCCCTTTATGAAATAGACTTAAAAAAGTAGCTCCTTTATGAAATAGATGTAATAAAGTAGCCCTCATTGATGAAACAGACTTAATAAAGTAGCCTCTTTATGAAATAGACTTAATTAAGTAGCCCCTTTATGAAATAAACTTATTAAAGTATTTATAAAGTAGCCCCATTTATGAAATTGACTTAATAAAGCAGCTCCTTTATGAAATAAGACTTAATAAAGTAGCCTCTTTATGAAATAGACTTAATAAAGTAGCCCCCTTTATAAAATAGACTTAATAAAGTAGCCCCTTTATAAAACAGACTTAAAAAAGTAGCCCCTTAATGAAATAAACTTAATAAAGTATTAATAAAGTAGCCCCCTTTATAAAATAGACTTAATAAAGTAGCCCCTTTATGAAACAGACTTAAAAAAGTAGCCCTGTTTATGAAATAGACTTAATAAAGTAGCTCCTTTATGAAACAGACTTAATAAAGTAGCCTCTTTATGAAATATACTTAATAAAATATTAATAAAGTAGCCCCCTTTATAAAATAGACATTATAAAGTAGCCCCTTAATGAAATAGACTTAAGTAATAATAAAGTAGCCCCCTTTATAAAATAGACTTTATAAAGTAGCCCCTTTATGAAATAGACTTAATGAAGTACATGTAGCCCCTTTATGAAAAAGATGTAATAAAGTAGCATCCTTTATGAAATAGACATTATAAAGTAGCCTCCATTTATGAAATAGACTTAATCAAATAGTCTCCATTTATGAAATAGAGTTAATAAAGTAGCCCCCATTTATGAAATAGACGTAATAAAGTAGCCTCCTTTATGAAATAGACTTAATAAAGTAGTTCCTTTATGAAAAAGACTTAATAAAGTAGCCCCTTTATGAAATTGATTTAATAAAATAGTCCCCATTTATGAAATAGACTTAATAAAGTAGCCCCCATTTATGAAATAGACGTAATAAAGTAGCCTCCTAATGAAATAGACTTAATAAAGTAGCCCCCATTTATGAAATAGACGTAATAAAGTAGCCCCCATTTATGAAATAGACGTAATAAAGTAGCCTCCTTTATGAAATAGACTTAATAAAATAGTCTTCATTTATGAAATAGACTTAATAAAGTAGCCCCCATTTATGAAATAGATGTAATAAAGTAGCCTCCTTCATGAAATAGACTTAATAAAGTAGCTCCTTTATGAAAAAGACTTAATGAAGTAGCCCCTTTATGAAATAGACGTAATAAAGTAGCCTCCTTTATGAAATAGACTTAATAAAGTAGCTCCTTTATGAAATAGACTTAATAAAGTAGCCCCCATTTATGAAATAGATGTCATAAAGTAGCCTCCTTTATGAAATAGACTTAATAAAGTAGCCGCCTTTATGAAATAGACTTAATCAAGCATTATTAAAGTAGCCCCCTTTATAAAATAAACTTAATAAAGTAGCCCCCATTTATGAAAGTCTTAATAAAGTAGCCCCTTTATGAAATAGACTTAATAAAGTAGCCGCATTTATGAAATAGACTTAATAAAGTATTAATAAAGTAGCCCCCTTTATAAAATAGACTTAATGAAGTAGCCCCTTTATGAAATATACTTAAAAAAGTAGCCCCGTTTATGAAATAGACTTAATAAAGTAGCCCCTTTATGAAATAGACTTAATAAAGTAGCCCCTTTATGAAATAGACTTAATAAAGTATTAATAAAGTAGCCCCCTTTATAAAATAAACTTAATGAAGTATTAATAAAGTAGCCCCTTTATGAAAAAGACTTAATAAAGTAGCCCCCTTTATAAAATAGACTTAATGAAGTATTAATAAAGTAGCCCCCTTTATGAAACAGACTTAATAAAGTAGCCCCTTTATAAAATAGACTTAACAAAGTAGCTCCTTTATGAAATAGACTTAATGAAGTAGCCCCTTTATGAAATAGACTTAATAAAGTAGCTCCTTAATGAAATAGACTTAATAAAGTAGCCCCTTTATGAAATAGACTTAATAAAGAAGCCCCCTTTATGATACAGACTTTATAAAGTAGTAGTTGTTGTTGTTGTTGTTGTATGGTGTTTAGCGTCACTTTCAACAATTTTTCAGTCATATCGCGACGATGTCTATTTGAGACAGTATTTTAAGCGCTGTCACACTGGAGTATCATGCCGCAGACACATGGTATGATACCCCACCCAGTCACATTATACTGACACCGGGCCAACCAGACCTAGAACTCTCCTCTTAATGCTGAGCGTCAAGCGAAGAAGCTTCTAGTACTATTTTTAAAGTCTTTGGTGTGACCCGGCCGGGGATTGAACCCAAGACCTTCCGCATGCGAGGCAGACACTCTACCACTAGACCACACCGCGGTCTTGTAAAGTAGCCTCCATTTATGAAATAGACTTGATAAAGTAGCCCACATTTATGAAATAGACGTAACAAAGTAGCCCCTTTATGAAATAGACTTAATAAAATAGCCTCCTTTATGAAATAGACTTAATATAGTAACCCCATTTATGAAAGACATAATAAAGTAGCCTCATTTATGAATTAGACGTAATAAAGCAGCCTCCTTTATGAAATAGACATAATAAAGTAGCCCCCATTTATGAAATAAACGTAATAAAGTAGCCTCCTTTATGAAATAGACGTAACAAAGTAGCCCCTTTATGAAATAGACGTAATAAAGTAGCCCCCTTTTATGAAATAGACTTAATAAAGTAGCATCCTTTATGAAATAGACTTAATAAAGTAGCCCCCATTTATGAAATAGATGTAATAAAGTAGCTCATTTATTAAAAAGACGTAATAAAGTAGCCCCCATTTATGAAATAGATGTAATAAAGTAGCCTCCTTTATGAAAAAGACATAATAAAGTAGCCCCATTTATGAAATAAACGTAATAAAGTAGCCTCCTTTATGAAACAGACGTAACAAAGTAGCCCCTTTATGAAATAGACGTAATAAAGTAGCCCCCTTTTATGAAATAGACTTAATAAAGTAGCCCCCTTTTATGAAATAGACGTAATAAAGTAGCTCATTTATTAAATAGACGTAATAAAGTAGCCCCCATTTATGAAATAGACGTAATAAAGTAGCCCCCATTTATGAGTAACTTCCATTATTAATTAAGATGTAATAAATTAGCTTTCATTTAGGACTCCTTTTATTCAATGGAAATGTTAAAGTAAACTCCCTTTGTCACTCAATTTGTGAAATATGCTTTTTTTTAAAATAGCTTCCTATTACAGAAGCAGGTGTTAATTGACCACATCACAGAAGTTAGCAGTTGGATAGATGATGGACTCGCTAAACTTCACCTTGGGTCATGTGAAAGAGATGTAAAAAGGTTACCTCTGATGTTTGTATGAATCCTCTGGAAGTTTTGTGACCAGACACAGCCCATCTGCACACATCTGTCACATGTAGCAGCATCACACAATATGGCGGGGCATTTTGAACGTAGTGACGATATCTGCGACATGTTTTTATTGGCCAGCACCATATCACACTTGTTGACCTCTTCACACACATACCCACGTGGAATGCAACGACCAATCAAGCAGTTTCCGCACCAAAAACACGACTGTCGATACAAATTTAAAAAATCAAAATTTCATTAACATAAGATGCTATGGTATAGTTGAATGATAAAACAAATGCCTAACATTGTTAAAATATTTAGCTTCATCGTTATGCCATCAAAGGCTAACTGACGATCAGTTAACATAACCACTCTTTTCTGGAATACTGAAAGGTTATCTAGCACTCGAGCACACACATCTCCGGAAGTTATTGCTAACTGGGCCCTAATGTTCAGACTGAAAACTGATGAATGTCAAATAAAAATTTTACCTCTGAACCTACCCTCAGCCATCACCTTTATCACATCTTTAAACATCTTCACATGGGATTTCAGATTTTCCCTTGACTTTTGCCAAAATCACATATTTCCCCGACCAATTCCAAAATTTCCTGAAAATTCTATTACCTTGAATTCCCACAGTCATCATGTTACTGACTGGATTGAATTTAATGTGTTTTATTTTGTGTGCTTATTTTTTAATTTAGAATTCTGGTTGAAACAACACTGGATGTATACACTCACGGGTTCTGCGTTTTTGAACTGTGGGTAGGTGGCAACACACTCAGAACAGTTCATTATTTTTTGGCAATCTCTCTTTCTCTGCCAGTTTAAGTCACATGGCTGACTGAAGATTTCCGTAATAACCACGCCTTGCCTGAAAATATATAGTGTCATAATTACAGTGGCTGTCGAATGAATATCTGTATCCTTGTGTATAGAATCAGTTAAGTGTTAAATGTCAATAAAATATCCTCAGGTATATTTGACATAATAAAGGGGGAACTGAATAAATTAAATTTATTAGGTAGGTAGTGAAATAAACATTTATTCAGAGTACTTGGATCTTTAGCTTCAAATCAGTGCCCAAGATATTACGGTTGAAACATAAAAATACTATGTATGTATATTTGATTAACCCTTTACTCCAAAGATACGCGTTTTCCCACACCAATCACAGAAGGCCTTTGAAAACAGTGCAGGAAGAGTTCAGATTCCTCGTAATGAACAATCTGAACACTTCCTGCACTGTTTTCCACTCTGTCAGTTGATAGAAACATAATTCACCCAATAATTCAAAAGCCTTCTATATACGGTGTCCAAAGGCGTCTATATTAGAGGGGTCCAAAGGCGTCTATATGAAGTAAAGGGTTAAAAGGATAAACTGAATAATATAATAGTGCCATACACTACAAAGTAACGTAACAACTGCTTGGCAAAACCTCTTCTTGCTAAATTTTCATAAACTTGGTAGGGAAAGGACTACATAGAGTTATGAATTTCATAAGATTTTTAACATCTGTACCATTGCATACTGTTCGTGAAAAAAATTACACAATATGGTATGAAAGGAAAAAATCTTGGGTGGTCGGAACTGGACCCTATTTTTTTAACTGGCGGTGTAGGGTAAAACAGTAATTTTAATTCTGGTGGGTGAGGATATATTCTAATAAAAATTATCTTGGTGTGGGGTCTTTTTGTCTTGAATTTTATCAACAAAAAGATTAATTAAAAAAACAACATGATTTTAGTTTATCTCACATGGAATTAAGACACTACTTCTATGATCTACAAAAGAATTGCATCTTACTAACAATACTTTAAAAAAATACTTTTCACTCTATTAAAACTTAACTCTCCAAACAAAATATCCTTAAAGCATACTTTTTCACTCTGACAGTATTAAAGTGAAACAAACATGACAGAGATTATTGTGTACAAAATACAGGATAACTTGTCTGCGATCTTGCGTTATATAATTGCTGTGCAAGTGAATAATGAAGTTGCTATCGTGTCTACAAAAAAAAAGGTTAATGGACAGACGACAGATGACGGACAATTTACCATGACATAAGGCAACACAAGTAATGTGAACTTGAAATTTGTAATAATCAACACTGAATATAGAAAACTCGAAGACTAGAAAAATACATTTACAGTTATTAATGCACCTTTTGGAAATTTGCTGGAAGTAATTCAGTTTACATATCACAGAAAAATAAATACCATTTGGAAAAAAGAACAATAACAAGGTTTAAAAGGATAACATTTTAATTCACAACTATTCAGTAAAAGCCAAAATCTCATTTTAAAGGGAAGTAATTCTATATTGTAAACTGAAACCCAGTTTCCGATGTATATTTTTGGTATTTTCCCGGCTGCCTATTTTCCAATCCCCAAGTATTGATTGGCAGGCAAAAAGCCTAAGTTGTCTTATTGTAGTTTATAGTTATGGATTTGCTGCTTATATTTATCTCAAAGTTATCAATATTTGCAAACTCTACATTTTCTTATAAATAAATATTTTTTGGTGATAAAATATTTGTGTACCGGAGAAGTTGTTATCGCCTAGCGTTGGGTTTTTATACAAGACCCATATACAAATATGGCGGCATCTTACTTATTTACAATAAAAGATTCGCAGGAATATGTTTTCAACGCACAATTATCTTGGATATTTACTGATAAGAGTATTGGTTATTTTTAAAATGAGTAAATACAAGTACTTTTTTAAAAGAGGTTTTGTTTGGTGTCAGTACAGTGTACCAGTGTCCAACCCTACATATCATATATATATATATATATATAAAAAGGTCCTTATAATACATTCTTCAAATGCATTTGGAACAAAATATTTCAGCAGTGAGCTTAAAAACGGAGCCAGGGACAGCAAATATATACCGACAATATTGTGGTTTTAAAGCATACTAATATTATAATGGTTATAAGCCACAAAAAGAAAAAAATTCCACATTCACTATGTAAAAACAACATACAGATTGAAAAAAAATCAACAAACTGTCTTTCAGAAAACCCCTTTCGTATTATCGGTGTTGTTCTATTTTGAGATAATGAGTGTGAAATTTACATTAACTTACGTCTTAGGCACACCACTACTGTAGCAGTGTGTCATGTTGTCTCCCCCGGCATCACCAACGATCACCGCTGAGCAGCCTGGCTGACGGCCACAGAGATCTGTGGTATTGTGTACGGTGCAGATGTCCTGGGGCAGGTAGAGTTCAAACACATCATTACTCAGTGTGTTGTTGGTGCCACCGTAGATGTAGATGAGGTCACCGTGCTTGATAGCAGCAGCTGACACAAATGATGTGACGGTCTTGCCAGCTTGTAAACCTGACATATCCAAGGTGAACCAGAAATTACACTTGTATTTGTATATAAGTATATCAGATGACAGGTTTCTGTGGTGAGTGTATCCACCCATCACAATCATGTACTCGTCGAAGCCCACGGCAGTATGGAAGTATCGCTTCTCCAGCTGAAAAATAATGATTATTTCTATACAAATGTCTATATTGTATATTGTATTATATATATATGCCATTATAATATCTGTTTGGACATTGTATTTTTATACAAATGTCTGTATTGTATCTTGTATTTTTATATAAAATGAAACAAAAAAGAAACACCGGGTGAATCTCAGTCTCACATTATCAAACTATTGCAAGCAATATCTAGTTTTAGAACAGGTACATAAAGGTATTTTCATAAATGATTTTGTCAAAAATAAAGATTGCATTGACAAAATCGTGAAGCTCGTGATCCAGTGGTAGAGCATAGAACCCAGGATGTGTGGTGTCCTTGAGCAAGACATTTTTTAAGCATATGCTTAGTTCTGCTCAGGAAGCCTGCGAGCATGATTTGTATCAGTTATAATAACTTGTTCCACAATCAAAGTAAAGTAAATGAGTTCAAATTAAAATCATTAATGATATACCATTACATACATACTCTTAAACTACAAATACCACTTATAATATTTTGATAATGTGGCTCTGAAATTAACCCAGCAATTCTTTATCCTTTCAGTATATATGCCATATATGACCCGAAATATTTTGAAAATGGCATTACCCCATTTCAAAAAAATCAAAGGACCCAAGGTCCTAAGAGGCGCTATTTGTTTGAATATTTAGAGTAACTGCTATGCCATCTAAGACTTAACCCTTTACTCCATAGCTACGCGTTTTCCTGCACCAATCACAGAAGGCCTTTGAAAACAATGCAGGAAGAGTTCAGATTGCTCATAACGAGCAATCTGAACACTACGATTAAAATTAGTTGGACAAAAGAGGTTATCTTCCATGACATACTTTTAAATGGACAGATCTGAATCTACATGACATATGGCCTATTACAGCATATCACAAAATTTTTTTGTGATAATTTTTAACTTTTCTGAATCTATTACCAATTTGAAATCATCCATGATTGACAACATGAAGAAAGCCAGTAATATTACATTTGCTTCAGGGACTATTTTTATTGTTGATATCGATATGCTATATAGGGTGCATATGAAATGAGATAAATTAACACATCCTACAATACTAATGCAATGCCAGAAAATCTGGCGCCTAAAATTTCCTATAAGCCTTTGAGGGTGTTACCGTGCTGAGAGGTTCCGGCTGTAGTACATTCCACATGTGGTTAGTGATGTCATACGTGAACATATGATCGGACACCTTCAGTCTCTCGTCCTTGTAAACATGGCCGCCATATATGTAGATGGTCTTGGAGGGCTCATTGTAGACAGCAGTATGACCATATACACCTGAAACACAATCATGTCACAATCAACTGACTGACCATCTGGGTGGTATGTAGTGGAAACCATATCACCATCAAGTTTTAGAATATGACCATTTAGTTGGGTTTTCCCGTCATCTCCACCTCAACAACCCCATCTCTTGACATTCATGATGGCTTTGATAAATGTCTTCGTTGTTTAATGGTACCAGATATAGCGATTCATACAAGGAATGTGACTTACTTGTATAATCAACCACAAATACAGTTTTTGCAATGGCATCTTATTCTGAACAGTTAATATTATCATACACAGTGTTCTGTTCTTTAGGAAAGTGGATTCAAGCACAAGACTGTCAATTATGAGAAAGGTAAAAGATCTTTATAGTCTGTCAGACTGGAGTATCTTTTTTAATATAACACTGCAATAGGCCGACAAAGTTTTATAACAAAACAAGAAGTATGTTTACATAACCAAAATTTATGACATTTATTCAGTTGACAAAGCAGCACCGATAGCTCCACACCATGATGACAGCACCAATAGCTCCCAACCATGAAGGTAGCACCAATAGCTCCACACCATGATGGCAGCACCAATAGCTCCACACCATGAAGGCAGCACCAATAGCTCCAAATCATGCAGGCAGCACCAATAGCTCCACACCATGATGGCAGCACCAATAGCTCCCCACCATAATGGCAGCACCAATAGCTCCCAACCATGATGGCAGCACCAATAGCTCCCCACCATGATGGCAGCACCAATAGCTCCCCACAATGATGGCAGCACCAATAGCTTCTCACAATGATGGCAGCACTGATAGCTCCCCACCATGATGGCAGCACCAATAGCTCCACACCATGATGGCAGCACCAATAGCTACTCACCATGATGGCAGCACACACCATAACGGCAGCACCAATAGCTCCACACCATGATGGCAGCACCAATAGCTCCACACCATGATGGCAGCACCAATAGCTACTCAACATGATGGCAGCACCAATAGCTACTCACCATGATGGCAGCACACACCATGATGGCAGCACCAATAGCTCAACACCATTATGGCAGCATCAATAGCTACTCACCATGATGGCAGCACCAATAGCTCCACACCATGATGGCAGCACCAATAGCTACTCACCATGATGGCAGCACCAATAGCTCCACATCATGATGGCGGCACCAATAGATCCACACCATGATGGCAGCACCAATAGCTCCACACCATGATGTTAGCACCAATAGCTCCCCACTATGAAGGCAGCAGTGATATTACCTGTAGGTTTATCTCCTGATACATTGGCATATTTCTGTGTCTCCCATGCTGTGAGGTAACTGTTGGCGTTGTACACGTAGACAGTGTCGCTGAAGTATTTAGACGTGGAGAAGCCTCCAACTATCACCAGCTTTGTCTCCTCCACCAAGGTCATACTGTGTCCAGCCACGCCCACAACCCAGTCGGGTTCCTGAAACATAAGTGACATAAACTGTAGTGTAACGAGGATGGTGAATCCATTTGTCTTTTTGGTACACAGCTAGTTTTCTAAAAACTGGTCACATTTCAGGTGTGAGTTTGCTTGAAAACTTTCATGACAAAATGAATTTCAGGTTACCAATAAAAATACGTTCTGTCCATGACATTAATGGTCATTCAGGTATATTCAGTCCATATCTGCTAATCTCTCTTATATTGTAACTTATGATAGAACCAGTCCATTTCTGCTGATCTCTATGAAATTATAATACAACTTCTGATAGGACCATTCCATTTCTGCTAATCGCTATGAAATATAATATAACTTATGATAGAAACAGTCCATTTCTGCTGATCTCTATGAAATTATAATACAACTTCTGATAGGACCATTCCATTTCTGCTAATCGCTATGAAATAATAATATAACTTACGATAGGACCAGTCCATTTTTGCTGATCTACATTGAACTTCCACATTTCCTTACTGGCCATATACTCCAGGTTGCCATTTTTTGATCTGACAAGTCCACCAAAAATGTACAAGTTCTTCATTATAGGTACACATGCACCGGCATGGAAATACCTGCAATGAATATATATATTAGAAACAGATTACATGGAAATACCTGCAATGAATATATATATTAGATACAGATTACATGGAAATACCCGCAATGAATAGATATATTAGATACAGATTACATGGAAATACCTGCAATGAATATATATATTAGATACAGATTACATGGAAATACCTGCAATGAATATATATATTAGATACAGATTACATGGAAATACCCGCAATGAATAGATATATTAGATACAGATTACATGGAAATACCTGCAATGAATATATATATTAGATACAGATTACATGGAAATACCCGCAATGAATATATATATTAGAAACAGATTACATGGAAATACCTGCAATGAATAGATATATTAGATACAGATTACATGGAAATACCCGCAATGTATGTATATATATATATATATATATATATATATATATATATATATATATATATATATATATGGAGATAATTATTTGTGAATAACCAGACAGGTGAGCAGGATGTTAAAAGACAGTGGCTGGATTAATAGTTTGACACATACGTTGCAATGGGTTGATGGTTTATAATAAGTAAGTGAGAAGTTAAGACACATACCTTGCGCTGGGTTGATCATTTGTGATGGGTTTAATCTGCATCCATGTTTTCCTTATCAAGTCAAACTTCCAGATATCGTTAAGCAGTCCGTATTCCAGGGACCTTCCACCAAACATATACATGAAGTCATCAGAACAGTGAATGAGAACATGGCCATATCGGCTCTGTGGACCATTACCCATGAAGTCTGTGGGTATGGCGTTGGCATCCCACGGGTATGTTGTGATGCTGTATGAAGCAGCACCAATTTTTGACTCACAGACACATGATGTTGCGTCAGATAAAGAATACTGGAATAAAGATCTCAAATTTATAACATATTCAAAATTATACAATAAAACCGTCTTCATGACAGCATAGCAAACAAACACATTCTTATTACTTTTTGTTTCTAAGCAACCCTGCCAAACATTCTTAAGTAATTATTCTTCGATATCAAAACCTGGCAGTTGACAATTAATTGATTGAATATTTAGCATCATTTTTATGCCATCAAGGGCTAACAGACGATCAGTTAACCTAACCACTGTTTCCTGGGATCCTGAAAGGTTATCAAGTACTCGAGCACACCCCATCTCTGCAAGTAACTGATAACTTTCCCACTTGAATCAGCAGTGAGAAAGGAATGACAATTAGACACAATGTCGTATATCAATCATCACGGAGACTGTTGCCAGGCGGAGATTCCAACTAAAGACCCCTGGATTGGTAGTCAGACACGTAACGTTGACAAGTCTTTCAACAATATATTGTCAATACATGTAAACAATAAATTGTGTTTGTAAAATGTTCATAAGATATGAACTTACATAAAACACCTGCAAGGGGCCAAATCAATGTAGCTACATGTAAGTTCATAACACAAGAGCACTCAAAAACTAAAGCCAATTCCTTCTGTGTTAATTTCCTGTTTATATCTAAGACATTCTGGTGTCATTATTTAACGTTATATCTTAGAAACAGTTTGTACAGAAAAATAATGCGAATCTTAAAATGACTGTACATAGGTATATGTTCATGGTAAAAGAAGTCTAAAACTTAAATGTGTAATACTGTACCTTATTGAAGTGACATCCAGGGTCACATGACCTCTCTGTACAATTTGGATACCCTCTGTAGCCATCCATGCAAACACACTTGGCATGCCGGCAGTGCTGATGGTGGGCTTCATCACAGGATGGTGGACATCGATTCACAAAGTAACTTCCATTAAAGCCTGTTGTTGTAGAGACTGAAATAAAACATGGAATAGGGTTTCAACACCTGCCACTACAATAATAAAACATGGAATAGGGTTTCATTGCCTGCCACTACACAGCATGATCACCTT
Organism: Panopea generosa; assembly: GCA_029582155.1. Classification (NCBI taxonomy): domain Eukaryota; kingdom Metazoa; phylum Mollusca; class Bivalvia; order Adapedonta; family Hiatellidae; genus Panopea; species Panopea generosa. Next base: position 38,056,462 of record CM055905.1, read on the forward strand.
TGCTCATCCCTATTTATCATTTATTTATCAAAGCCATGAATAAGTGATATATTCCTGCTTAATATTGATAATGGACAATAAACCATCCCTACATCTTGGTTAAAACTGATTGGATACTGTTTGGATCACCCACAAAATTGTAACCGAAATAGAATAAAAAACATTTCTTTTTTATAATGGAGTTAAAGATTGGAACAGCCTACCCATAGATATAAAGCAATAGAAAACAAAATATATATAAGATGTACATCAATAAAAATAGGGGCAAGTAAGAAAATGGACAGTTCTGTTACTCTTAGTGATTCTAAATCAAACTAGAAATATCACTGAAGGTGATGAATAGCCACAGATGGCACCATGACACAGTTATGGCACATATATTTAACTCATTGAAAAGTTATTCTCGTGCAATATGCTGACAATATGCACAGCTAGGCTTTGTACCAGTCACCCATGTGAAGTTTCATTGAATTCCGGCCAATGTTTTTTGAGAAAAAGCGATCACAAAAACTGTCCACAGACGGACATGTATGAAAAATTCAAAGGGCCATAATAACTCATTGAAAATTTAATCTCACACAACATGCCAACAATATGCACAACTAGGCTTGGTACCAGTCACCCATGTGAAGTTTCATTGAATTCCGGCCGATGCTTGCTGAGAAAAGCGATCACAAAGATTCGACTGACCGACCGACAGACAGACGAGCACGACTCCTATATAATAATGTGTGTATGCGTGTGTGCGTGCGTGCATATATAAAATACTATCTTTTTAGATAGTACCACATGAATTTTGTATCAACAGTTTTTTGTAATAATGTATACTCCAGATGTTGGGGTGCCTCATATATTGTACTGTATTCTGTACACTCATCTTTTATGCCTGAATAGAATTGAACTTACAATTACCGCTGATATCTGCGTCAAAATATACAGTGACGATGCCAGATCTGACCACAACAGACTGAAACTCTCCAGTGTGGAAACCACAGAAGGTGCCGAGAAGCACGCCACTTCTTGATGCATCTATAAATGCTGGAATTCCATCATATATGTACACATGGTCCTGTAATTACACAATATGTATATGCAGATGTATATAAGTACACATAGTCCTGTAATTACACAACATGTATATGTAGATGTGCACATGGTCCTGTAATTACACAATATGTATAATATGCAGACGTGTATATAAGTACACATGGTCCTGTAATTACACAATATGTATATGCAGATGTGTATAAGTACACATGGTCCTGAAATTACAAGAAATCCTTGCCTCTGAAAGTAACCCCATCCCTACTACTATAAGTAACCTCTACCTCTACAAGTACCTCATTCTCAATCAAACAGCCCCTACCTCTACAAGAACCCTCTGCCTCTGCAAGTAACCCCTACCTCTACAAGTAACTTGTACTCAAGCCAAAAGCCCCTATCTCTACAAGTACCCCATGCTCAAGCCAACAGCCCCTACCTCTACAAGTACCCCATGCTCAAGACAACAGCCTCTACCTCTACAAGTACCCCATGCACAAGAGAACAGCCTCTACCTCTACAAGTACCCCCTGTCTCTGCAAGTAACTCATCCCTGTTCCTACAAGTAACCCCTACCTCTACAAGTAACTTATGCTCAAGCCAACAGTCCCTACCTCTACAATAACCATCTGTCCCTGCAAGTAACCCCTGCCCATTGTCCCTAAAACTAACCCATACCTTTACAAGTAACATATGCTCAATACAACAGCCACAACCTCTACAAGTAACCCCTACCCTGTTCCTACAAGCAGCCCCTACCTCTACATGAACACCCTGCCTCTACAAGTAATCCCATCCCTGCTCCTACTAGCAGCCCCTACCTCTACAAGTAACCCTTGTTCAAGCAAACCGTCCCTATCTCTACAAGAACCCCTGCCACTACAAGTAACCCCATTCCTGCTACTACAAGTAACCCCTACCTCTACAAGTAACCCTTGTTCAAGCAAACAGCCCCTATCTCTACAAGAACCCCTGCCCCTACAAGTAACCCCATCCCTACCTCTACAAGAACCCCCTGCCTCTACAAGTATCCCCACCCCTGCTCCTACTAGCAGCCCCTACCTCTACAAGAACCCCCTGCCTCTACAAGTATCCCCACCCCTGGTCCTACTAGCAGTCCCTACCTCTACAAGAACCCCCTGCCTCTACAAGTATCCCACCCCTGGTCCTACTAGCAGCCCCTACCTCTACAAGAACCCCCTCCCTCTACAAGTATCTCCACCACTGGTCCTACTAGCAGTCCCTACCTTTACAAGAACCCCCTGCCTCTACAAGTATCCCCACCCCTGCTCCTACTAGCAGCCCCTACCTCTACAAGAACCCCCTGCCTCTACAAGTATCCCACCCCTGCTCCTACTAGCAGCCCCTACCTCTACAAGAACCCCCTGCCTCTACAAGTATCCCACCCCTGCTCCTACTAGCAGTCCCTACCTCTACAAGAACCCCCTGCCTCTACAAGTATCCCACCCCTGCTCCTACTAGCAGCCCCTACATCTACAAGAACCCCCTGCCTCTACAAGTATCCCACCCCTGCTCCTACTAGCAGCCCCTACCTCTACAAGAACCCCCTGCCTCTACAAGTATCCCCACCCCTGGTCCTACTAGCAGTCCCTACCTTTACAAGAACCCCCTGCCTCTACAAGTATCCCACCCCTGGTCCTACTAGCAGCCCCTACCTCTACAAGAACCCCCTCCCTCTACAAGTATCTCCACCACTGGTCCTACTAGCAGTCCCTACCTTTACAAGAACCCCCTGCCTCTACAAGTATCCCCACCCCTGCTCCTACTAGCAGCCCCTACCTCTACAAGAACCCCCTGCCTCTACAAGTATCCCACCCCTGCTCCTACTAGCAGCCCCTACCTCTACAAGAACCCCCTCCCTCTACAAGTATCCCACCCATGCTCCTACTAGCAGTCCCTACCACTACAAGAACACCCTGCCTCTACAAGTATCCCACCCCTGCTCCTACTAGCAGTCCCTACCTCTACAAGAACCCCCTGCCTCTACAAGTATCCCACCCCTGCTCCTACTAGCAGTCCCTACCTCTACAAGAACCCCCTGCCTCTACAAGTATCCCATCCCTGCTCCTACAAGCAGTCCCTACCTCTACAAGAACCCCCTGCCTTTACAAGTATCCCCACCCCTGCACCTACTAGCAGTCCCTACCTCTACAAGAACCCCCTGCCTCTACAAGTATCCCATCCCTGATACTACTAGCAGCCCCTACCTTTACAAGAACCCCCTGCCTGTACAAGTATCCCACCACTGCTCCTACTAGCAGCCCCTACCTCTACAAGAACCCCCTGCCTCTACAAGTATCCCACCCCTGCTCCTACTAGCAGCCCCTACCTCTACAAGAACACTCTGCCTCTACAAGTATCCGCACCCCTGGTCCTACTAGCAGTCCCTACCTTTACAAGAACCCCCTGCCTCTACAAGTGTCCCCACCCCTGCTCATACTAGCAGCCCTTACCTCTACAAGAACCCCCTGCCTCTACAAGTATCCCACCCCTGCTCCTACTAGCAGCCCCTACCTCTACAAGAACCCCCTGCCTCTACAAGTATCCCACCCCTGCTCCTACTAGCAGTCCCTACCTTTACAAGAACCCCATGCCTCTAGAAGTACCCCACACCTGCTCCTACTAGCAGCCCCTACCTTTACAAGAACCCCCCGCCTCTACAAGTATCCCACCCATGCTCCTACTAGCAGCCCCTACCTCAACAAGAACCCCCAGCCTCTACAAATATCCCAACCCCTGGCCGTACTAGCAGTCCCTATCTCTACAAGAACCCCCTGCCTCTACAAGTATCCCATCCCTACTCCTACTAGCAGTCCCTACCTCTACAAGAACCCCCTGCCTCTACAATTATCCGACCCATGCTCCTACTAGCAGTCCCTACCTCTACAAGAACCCCCTACCTCTACAAGTATCCCATCCCTGCTCCTACTAGCAGCCCCTACCTCTACAAGAACCCCCTGCCTCTACAATTATCCCACCCCTGCTCCTACTAGCAGTCCATACCTTTACAAGAACCCCCTGCCTCTACAAATATCCCACCTGTGCTCCTACTAGCAGCCCCTACCTCTACAAGAACCCCCTGCCTCTACAAGTATCCCACCCCTGCTCCTACTAGCAATCCCTACCTTTACAAGAACCCCCTGCCTCTACAAGTATCCCACCCATGCTCCTACTAGCAGCCCCTACCTCTACAAGAACCCCCTGCCTCTACAAGTATCCCCACCCCTGCTCCTACTAGCAGCCCCTACCTCTACAAGAACCCCCTGCCTCTACAAGTATCCCCACCCCTGCTCCTACTAGCAGCCCCTACCTCTACAAGAACCCCCTGCCTCTACAAGTATCCCACCCATGCTCCTACTAGCAGCCCCTACCTCTACAAGAACCCCCTGCCTCTACAAGTATCCCCATCCCTGCTCCTTCTACATGTAGCAGTCCCTACCTCTACAAGAATCCCCTGCCTCTACAAGTATCCCCACCCCTGCTCCTACTAGCAGCCCCTACCTCTACAAGAACCCCCTGCCTCTACAAGTATCCCACCACTGCTCCTACTAGCAGCCCCTACCTCTACAAGAACCACCTGCATCTACAAGTATCCCCACCCCTGCTCCTTCTACATGTAGCAGTCCCTACCTCTACAAGAACCCCCTGCCTCTACAAGTATCCCCACCCCTGCTCCTTCTACATGTAGCAGTCCCTACCTCTACAAGAACCCCCTGCCTCTACAAGTATCCCATCCCTGCTCCTACAAGCAGTCCCTACCTCTACAAGAACCCCCTGCCTTTACAAGTATCCCCACCCCTGCTCCTACTAGCAGTCCCTACCTCTACAAGAACCCCCTGCCTCTACAAGTATCCCACCCATGCTCCTACTAGCAGTCCCTACCTCTACAAGAACCCCCTGCCTCTACAAGTATCCGCATCCCTGGTCCTACTAGCAGTCCCTACCTTTACAAGAACCCCCTGCCTCTACAAGTATCCACACCCCTGCTCATACTAGCAGCCCTTACCTCTACAAGAACCCCCTGCCTCTACAAGTATCCCACCCCTGCTCCTACTAGCAGCCCCTACCTCTACAAGAACCCCCTGCCTCTACAAGTATCCCACCACTGCTCCTACTAGCAGTCCCTACCTTTACAAGAACCCCATGCCTCTACAAGTATCCCACACTTGCTCCTACTAGCAGCTCCTACCTTTACAAGAACCCCTGCCTCTACAAGTATCCCATCCCTGCTCCTACTAGCAGCCCCTACCTCAACAAGAACCCCCTACCTATACAAATATCCCCACCCCTGGTCCTACTAGCAGTCCCTATCTCTACAAGAACCCCCTGCCTCTACAAGTATCCCATCCCTGCTCCTACTAGCAGCCCCTACTTCTACAAGAACCCCCTGCCTCTACAAGTATCCCACCTGGTCCTACTAGCAGTCCCTACCTCTACAAGAACCCCCTGCCTCTACAAGTATCCCATCCCTGCGCCTACTAGCAGTCCCTACCTCTACAAGAACCCCCTGCCTCTACAAGTATCCCCACCCCTGCTCCTACTAGCAGTCCCTACCTCTACAAGAACCCCCCACCTCTACAAGTATCCCATCCCTGCTCCTACTAGTAGCCCCTACCTCTACAAGAACCCCCTGCCTCTACAAGTATCCCACCCCTGCTCCTTCTTGCAGTCCCTACCTTTACAAGAACCCCCTGCCTCTACAAGTATCCCACCCCTGCTCCTACTAGCAGCCCCTACCTCTACAAGAACCCCCTGCCTCTACAAGTATCCCACCCTGCTCCTACTAGCAGTCCCTACCTTTACAACAACCCCCTGCCTCTACAAGTATCCCATCCATGCTCCTACTAGCAGCCCCTACCTCTACAAGAACCCCCTGCCTCTATAAGTATCCCCACCCCTGCTCCTACTAGCAGCCCTTACCTCTACAAGAACCCCCTGCCTCTACAAGTATCCCACCCCTGCTCCTACTAGCAGCCCCTACCTCAACAAGAACCCCCTACCTCTACAAATATCCCCACCCCTGGTCCTACTAGCAGTCCCTATCTCTACAAGAACCCTCTGCCTCTACAAGTATCCCACCCCTGCTCCTACTAGCAGTCCCTACCTCTACAAGAACCCCCTGCCTCTACAAGTATCCCCACCCCTGCTCCTTCTACATGTAGCAGTCCCTACCTCTACAAGAACCCCCTGCCTCTAGAAGTATCCCATTCCTGCTCCTACTAGCAGCCCCTAACTCTACAAGAACCACCTGCCTCTACAAGTATCCCACCCCTGCTCCTACTAGCAGTCCCTACCTCTACAAGAACCCCCTGCCTCTACAAGTACCCCATCCCTGCTCCTACTAGCAGTCTCTACCTCTACAAGAACCCCCTGCCTCTACAAGTATCCCCACCCCTGCTCCTACTAGCAGTCCCTACCTCTACAAGAACCCCCTGCCTCTACAAGTATCCCATTCCTGCTCCTACTAGCAGCCCCTACCTTTACAAGAACCCCCTGCCTCTACAAGTATCCCACCCTTGCTCCTACTAGCAGCCCCTACCTCTACAAGAACCCCCTGCCTCTACCAGTATCCCCACCCCTTCTCCTACTAGCAGTCCCTACCTCTACAAGAACCCCCTGCCTCTACAAGTATCCCATCCCTGCTCCTACTAGCAGCCCCTACCTTTACAAGAACCCCTGCCTCTACAAGTAGCCCACCCCTGCTCCTACTAGCAGTCCCTACCTCTACAAGAACCCACTGCCTCTACAAGTATCCGCACCCCTGGTCCTACTAGCAGTCCCTACATTTACAAGAACCCCCTGCCTCTACAAGTATCCCCACCCCTGCTCATACTAGCAGCCCTTACCTCTACAAGAACCCCCTGCCTCTACAAGTATCCCACCCCTGCTCCTACTAGCAGCCCCTACCTCTACAAGAACCCCCTTCCTCTACAAGTATCCCACCCCTGCTCCTACTAGCAGTCCCTACCTTTACAAGAACCCCATGCCTCTACAAGTATCCCACCCCTGCTCCTACTAGCAGCCCCTACCTCTACAAGAACCCCCTGCCTCTACAAGTATCCCACCCCTGCTCCTACTAGCAGTCCCTACCTTTACAAGAACCCCCTGCCTCTACAAGTATCCCACCCCTGCTCCTACTAGCAGCCCCTACCTCTACAAGAACCCCCTGCCTCTACAAGTATCCCACCCCTGCTCCTACTAGCAGTCCCTACCTTTACAAGAACCCCCTGCCTCTACAAGTATCCAACACTTGCTCCTACTAGCAGCTCCTACCTTTACAAGAACCCCCTGCCTCTACAAGTATCCCATTCCTGCTCCTACAAGCAGCCCCTACCTCAACAAGAACCCCTACCTCTACAAATATCCCCACCCCTGGTCCTACTAGCAGTCCCTATCTCTACAAGAATCCCCTGCCTCTACAAGTATCCCATCCCTGCTCCTACTAGCAGCCCCTACCTCTACAAGAACCCCCTGCCTCTACAAGTATCCCACCTGGTCCTACTAGCAGTCCCTACCTCTACAAGAACCCCCTGCCTCTACAAGTATCCCACCCCTGCTCCTACTAGCAGCCCCTACCTCTTCAAGAACCCCCTGCCTCTACAAGTATCCCACCCCTGCTCCTACTAGCAGTCCCTACCTTTACAACAACCCCCTGCCTGTACAAGTATCCCACCCCTGCTCCTACTAGCAGCCCCTACCTCTACAAGAACCCCCTGCCTCTACAAGTATCCCACCCATGCTCCTACTAGCAGCCCCTACCTGTACAAGAACCCCCTGCCTCTACAAGTATCCCCACCCCTGCTCCTACTAGCAGCCCTTACCTCTACAAGAACCACCTGCCTCTACAAGTATCCCACCCCTGCTCCTACTAGCATCCCCTACCATTACAAGAACCCCCTGCCTCTACAAGTATCCCACCCCTGCTCCTACTAGCAGCCCCTACCTCTACAAGAACCCCCTGCCTCTAAAAGTATCCCCACCCCTGCTCCTACTAGCAGCCCTTACCCCTACAAGAACCCCCTGCCTCTACAAGTATCCCACCCCTGCTCCTACTAGCAGCCCCTACCTCAACAAGAACCCCCTACCTCTACAAATATCCCCACCCCTGGTCCTACTAGCAGTCCCTATCTCTACAAGAACCCCCTGCCTCTACAAGTATCCCACCCCTGCTCCTACTAGCAGTCCCTACCTCTACAAGAACCCCCTGCCTCTACAAGTATCCCCACCCCTGCTCCTTCTACATGTAGCAGTCCATACCTCTACAAGAACCCCTTGCCTCTACAAGTATCCCATTCCTGCTCCTACTAGCAGCCCCTGACTCTACAAGAACCCCCTGCCTCTACAAGTATCCCACCCCTGCTCCTACTAGCAGTCCCTACCTCTACAAGAACCCCCTGCCTCTACAAGTATCCCCACCCCTGCTCCTATTAGCAGTCCCTACCTCTACAAGAACCCCCTGCCTCTACAAGTATCCCATTCCTGCTCCTACTAGCAGCCCCTACCTTTACAAGAACCCCCTGCCTCTACAAGTATCCCACCCCTGCTCCTACTAGCAGCCCCTACCCCTACAAGAACCCCCTGCCTCTACAAGTATCCCCACCCCTGCTCCTACTAGCAGTCCCTACCTTTACAACAACCCCCTGCCTCTACAAGTATCACACCCATGCTCCTACTAGCAGCCCCTACCTCTACAAGAACCCCCTGCCTCTACAAGTATCCCCATCCCTGGTCCTACTAGCAGTCCCTACCTCTACAACAACCCCCTGCCTCTACAAGTATCCCACCCCTGCTCCTACTAGCAGTCCCTACCTTTACAAGAATCCCCTGCCTCTACAAGTATCCCCAACCATGCTCCTACTAGCAGTCCCTACCTCTACAAGAACCCCCTGCCTCTACAAGTATCCCACCCCTGCTCCTACTAGCAGCCCCTACCTCAACAAGTACCCCCTGCCTCTACAAGTATCCCACCCCTGCTCCTACTAGCAGCCCCTACCTCTACAAGAACCCTCTGCCTCTACAAGTATCCCACCCCTGCTCCTACTAGCAGTCCCTACCTCTACAAGAATCCCCTGCCTCTACAAGTATCCCACCCCTGTTCCTACAAGCAGTCCCTACCTCTACAAGAACCCCCTGCCTCTACAAGTATCCCACTCCTGTTCCTACTAGCAGCCCCTAACTCTACAAGAACCCCCTGCCTCTACAAGTATCCCACCCCTGCTCCTACTAGCAGTCCCTACCTCTACAAGAACCCCCTGCCTCTACAAGTACCCCATCCCTGCTCCTACTAGCAGTCCCTACCTCTACAAGAACCCCCTGCCTCTACAAGTATCCCCACCCCTGCTCCTACTAGCAGTCCCTACCTCTACAAAAAAAACCTGCCTCTACAAGTATCCCATTCCTGCTCCTACTAGCAGCCCCTACCTTTACAAGAACCCCCTGCCTCTACAAGTATCCCACCCCTGGTCCTACTAGCAGCCCCTACCTTTACAAGAACCCCCTGCCTCTACAAGTATCCCCATCCCTGGTCCTACTAGCAGTCCCTACCTCTACAAGAACCCCCTGCCTCTACAAGTATCCCATTCCTGCTCCTACTAGCAGCCCCTACCTTTACAAGAACCCCCTGCCTCTACAAGTATCCCACCCCTGGTCCTACTAGCAGCCCCTACCTTTACAAGAACCCCCTGCCTCTACAAGTATCCCCATCCCTGGTCCTACAAGCAGTCCCTACCTCTACAAGAACCCCCTGCCTCTACAAGTATCCCACCTGTGCTCCTACTAGCAGCCCCTACCTCTAAAAGAACCCCTTGCCTCTACAAGTATCCCACCCCTGCTCCTACTAGCAGCCCCTACCTCTACAAGAACCCCCTGCCTCTACAAGTATCCCCACCCCTGCTCCTACTAGCAGTCCCTACCTTTACAAGAAACCCTTGCCTCTACAAGTATCCCACCCATGCTCCTACTAGCAGCCTCTACCTCTACAAGAACCCCCTGCCTCTACAAGTATCCCCATCCCTGGTCCTACTAGCAGTCCCTACCTCTACAACAACCCCCTGCCTCTACAAGTATCCCACCCCTGCTCCTACTAGCAGTCCCTACCTTTACAAGAATCCCCTGCCTCTACAAGTATCCCCAACCATGCTCCTACTAGCAGTTCCTACCTCTACAAGAACCCCCTGCCTCTACAAGTATCCCACTCCTGCTCCTACTAGCAGCCCCTACCTGAACAAGAACCCCCTGCCTCTACAAGTATCCCACCCTTGCTCCTATTAGCAGCCCCTACCTCTACAAGAACCACCTGCCTCTACAAGTATCCCACCCCTGCTCCTACTAGCAGCCCCTACCTCTACAAGAATCCCCTGCCTCTACAAGTATCCCACCCCTGTTCCTACAAGCAGTCCCTACCTCTACAAGAACCCCCTGCCTCTACAAGTATCCCACCCCTGCTCCTACTAGCAGCCCCTACCTCCACAAGAACCCCCTCCCTCTACAAGTATATCCACCCCTGCTCCTACTAGCAGCCCCTACCTCTACAGGAACCCCCTGCCTCTAAAAGTATCCCACCCCTGCTCCTACTAGCAGTCCCTACCTCTACAAGAACCCCCTGCCTCTACAAGTATCCCATCCCTGCTCTTACTAGCAGTCCCTACCTCTATAAGAACCCCCTGCCTCTGCAAGTATCCCCACCCCTGCTCCTACTAGCAGTCCCTACCTCTACAAGAACCCCCTGCCTCTACAAGTATCCCCATCCCTGCTCCTACTAGCAGTCCCTACCTCTACAAGACCCCCTGCCTCTACAAGTATCCCACCCCTGCTCCTACTAGCAGCCCCTACCTCTACAAGAACCCCCTGCCTCTACAAGTATCCCACCTCTGCTCCTACTAGCAGCCCCTAACTCTACAAGAACCCCCTGCCTCTACAAGTATCCCACCCCATGTTCCTACAAACAGTCCCTACCTCTACAAGAACCACCTGCCTCTACAAGTATCCGACCCCTGCTCCTACTAGCAGCCCCTACCTCTACAAGAACCCCCTGCCTCTAAAAGTATCCCCACCCCTGCTCCTACAAGCAGTCCCTACCTCTACAAGAACCCCCTGCCTCTACAAGTATCCCACCCATGCTCCTACTAGCAGCCCCTACCTTTACAAGAACCCCCTGCCTCTACAAGTATCCCACCCCTGCTCCTACTAGCAGCCCCTACCTCTACAAGAACCCCCTGCCTCTACAAGTATCCCCACCCCTGCTCCTACTAGCAGCCCCTACCATTACAAGAACCCCCTGCCTCTACAAGTATCCCACCCCTGCTCCTACTAGCAGCCCCTACCTCTACAAGAACCCCCATGCCTCTACAAGTATCCCCATCCCTGCTTCTACTAGCAGTCCCTACCTCTACAAGAACCCCCTGCCTCTACAAGTATCCCCACCCCTGCTCCTACTAGCAGCCCCTACCTCTACAAAAAAAACCTGCCTCTACAAGTATCCCCATCCCTGGTCCTACTAGCAGTCCCTACCTTAAGAAGAACCCCCTGCCTCTACAAGTATCCCACCCCTGCTCCTACTAGCAATCCCTACCTTTACAAGAATCCCCTGCCTCTACAAGTATCCCTACCCATGCTCCTACTAGCAGTTCCTACCTCTACAATAACCCCCTGCCTCTACAAGTATCCCACCCCTGCTCCTACTTGCAGCCCCTACCTCTACAAGAACCCCCTGCCTCTACAAGTATCCCCACCCCTGCTCCTACTAGCAGCCCCTACCATTACAAGAACCCCCTGCCTCTACAAGTATCCCACCCCTGCTCCTACTAGCAGCCCCTACCTCTACAAGAACCCCCTGCCTCTACAAGTATCCCCATCCCTGCTCCTACTAGCAGTCCCTACCTCTACAAGAACCCCCTGCCTCTACAAGTATCCCCACCCCTGCTCCTACTAGCATCCCCTACCTCTACAAAAAAAAAACCTGCCTCTACAAGTATCCCCATCCCTGGTCCTACTAGCAGTCCCTACCTCTACAAGAACCCCCTGCCTCTACAAGTATCCCACCCCTGCTCTTACTAGCAATCCCTACCTTTACAAGAATCCCCTGCCTCTACAAGTATCCCTACCCATGCTCCTACAAGCAGTTCCTACCTCTACAATAACCCCCTGCCTCTACAAGTATCCCACCCCTGCTCCTACTAGCAGCCCCTACCTCTCCAAGAACCCCATGCCTCTACAAGTATCCCACCCCTGGTCCTACTAGCAGCCCCTACCTTTACAAGAACCCCCTGCCTCTACAAGTATCCCCATCCCTGGTCCTACTAGCAGTCCCTACCTCTACAAGAACCCCCTGCCTCTACAAGTATCCCACCCCTGCTCCTACTAGCAGTCCCTACCTTTACAAGAATCCCCTGCCTCTACAAGTATCCCTACCCATGCTCCTACTAGCAGTTCCTACCTCTACAAGAACCCCCTGCCTCTACAAGTATCCCACCCCTGCTCCTACTAGCAGTCCCTACCTCTACAAGAACCCCCTGCCTCTACAAGAATCCCCTGCCTCTACAAGTATCCCTACCCATGCTCCTACTAGCAGTTCCTACCTCTACAATAACCCCCTGCCTCTACAAGTATCCCACCCCTGCTCCTACTAGCAGCCCCTACCTCTACAAGAACCCCCTGCCTCTACAAGTATCCCACCCCTGCTCCTACTAGCAGCCCCTACCTCAACAAGAACCCCCTGCCTCTACAAGAATCCCCTGCCTCTACAAGTATCCCTACCCATGCTCCTACTAGCAGTTCCTACCTCTACAATAACCCCCTGCCTCTACAAGTATCCCACCCCTGCTCCTACTAGCAGCCCCTACCTCTACAAGAACCCCCTGCCTCTACAAGTATCCCACCCCTGCTCCTACTAGCAGCCCCTACCTCAACAAGTACCCCCTGCCTCTACAAGTATCCCACCCCTGCTCCTACTAGCAGCCCCTACCTCTACAAGAACCCTCTGCCTCTACAAGTATCCCACCCCTGCTCCTACTAGCAGTCCCTACCTCTACAAGAATCCCCTGCCTCTACAAGTATCCCACCCCTGTTCCTACAAGCAGTCCCTACCTCTACAAGAACCCCCTGCCTCTACAAGTATCCCACTCCTGTTCCTACTAGCAGCCCCTAACTCTACAAGAACCCCCTGCCTCTACAAGTATCCCACCCCTGCTCCTACTAGCAGTCCCTACCTCTACAAGAACCCCCTGCCTCTACAAGTACCCCATCCCTGCTCCTACTAGCAGTCCCTACCTCTACAAGAACCCCCTGCCTCTACAAGTATCCCCACCCCTGCTCCTACTAGCAGTCCCTACCTCTACAAAAAAAACCTGCCTCTACAAGTATCCCATTCCTGCTCCTACTAGCAGCCCCTACCTTTACAAGAACCCCCTGCCTCTACAAGTATCCCACCCCTGGTCCTACTAGCAGCCCCTACCTTTACAAGAACCCCCTGCCTCTACAAGTATCCCCATCCCTGGTCCTACTAGCAGTCCCTACCTCTACAAGAACCCCCTGCCTCTACAAGTATCCCATTCCTGCTCCTACTAGCAGCCCCTACCTTTACAAGAACCCCCTGCCTCTACAAGTATCCCACCCCTGCTCCTACTAGCAGCCCCTGCCTTTACAAGAACCCCCTGCCTCTACAAGTATCCCCATCCCTGGTCCTACAAGCAGTCCCTACCTCTACAAGAACCCCCTGCCTCTACAAGTATCCCACCTGTGCTCCTACTAGCAGCCCCTACCTCTAAAAGAACCCCTTGCCTCTACAAGTATCCCTACCCTGCTCCTACTAGCAGCCCCTACCTCTACAAGAACCCCCTGCCTCTACAAGTATCCCCACCCCTGCTCCTACTAGCAGTCCCTACCTTTACAAGAAACCCTTGCCTCTACAAGTATCCCACCCATGCTCCTACTAGCAGCCTCTACCTCTACAAGAACCCCCTGCCTCTACAAGTATCCCCATCCCTGGTCCTACTAGCAGTCCCTACCTCTACAACAACCCCCTGCCTCTACAAGTATCCCACCCCTGCTCCTACTAGCAGTCCCTACCTTTACAAGAATCCCCTGCCTCTACAAGTATCCCCAACCATGCTCCTACTAGCAGTTCCTACCTCTACAAGAACCCCCTGCCTCTACAAGTATCCCACTCCTGCTCCTACTAGCAGCCCCTACCTGAACAAGAACCCCCTGCCTCTACAAGTATCCCACCCTTGCTCCTATTAGCAGCCCCTACCTCTACAAGAACCACCTGCCTCTACAAGTATCCCACCCCTGCTCCTACTAGCAGCCCCTACCTCTACAAGAATCCCCTGCCTCTACAAGTATCCCACCCCTGTTCCTACAAGCAGTCCCTACCTCTACAAGAACCCCCTGCCTCTACAAGTATCCCACCCCTGCTCCTACTAGCAGCCCCTACCTCCACAAGAACCCCCTCCCTCTACAAGTATATCCACCCCTGCTCCTACTAGCAGCCCCTACCTCTACAGGAACCCCCTGCCTCTAAAAGTATCCCACCCCTGCTCCTACTAGCAGTCCCTACCTCTACAAGAACCCCCTGCCTCTACAAGTATCCCATCCCTGCTCTTACTAGCAGTCCCTACCTCTATAAGAACCCCCTGCCTCTGCAAGTATCCCCACCCCTGCTCCTACTAGCAGTCCCTACCTCTACAAGAACCCCCTGCCTCTACAAGTATCCCCATCCCTGCTCCTACTAGCAGTCCCTACCTCTACAAGACCCCCTGCCTCTACAAGTATCCCACCCCTGCTCCTACTAGCAGCCCCTACCTCTACAAGAACCCCCTGCCTCTACAAGTATCCCACCTCTGCTCCTACTAGCAGCCCCTAACTCTACAAGAACCCCCTGCCTCTACAAGTATCCCACCCCATGTTCCTACAAACAGTCCCTACCTCTACAAGAACCACCTGCCTCTACAAGTATCCGACCCCTGCTCCTACTAGCAGCCCCTACCTCTACAAGAACCCCCTGCCTCTAAAAGTATCCCCACCCCTGCTCCTACAAGCAGTCCCTACCTCTACAAGAACCCCCTGCCTCTACAAGTATCCCACCCCTGCTCCTACTAGCAGCCCCTACCTTTACAAGAACCCCCTGCCTCTACAAGTATCCCACCCCTGCTCCTACTAGCAGCCCCTACCTCTACAAGAACCCCCTGCCTCTACAAGTATCCCCACCCCTGCTCCTACTAGCAGCCCCTACCATTACAAGAACCCCCTGCCTCTACAAGTATCCCACCCCTGCTCCTACTAGCAGCCCCTACCTCTACAAGAACCCCCATGCCTCTACAAGTATCCCCATCCCTGCTTCTACTAGCAGTCCCTACCTCTACAAGAACCCCCTGCCTCTACAAGTATCCCCACCCCTGCTCCTACTAGCAGCCCCTACCTCTACAAAAAAAACCTGCCTCTACAAGTATCCCCATCCCTGGTCCTACTAGCAGTCCCTACCTTTAGAAGAACCCCCTGCCTCTACAAGTATCCCACCCCTGCTCCTACTAGCAATCCCTACCTTTACAAGAATCCCCTGCCTCTACAAGTATCCCTACCCATGCTCCTACTAGCAGTTCCTACCTCTACAATAACCCCCTGCCTCTACAAGTATCCCACCCCTGCTCCTACTTGCAGCCCCTACCTCTACAAGAACCCCCTGCCTCTACAAGTATCCCCACCCCTGCTCCTACTAGCAGCCCCTACCATTACAAGAACCCCCTGCCTCTACAAGTATCCCACCCCTGCTCCTACTAGCAGCCCCTACCTCTACAAGAACCCCCTGCCTCTACAAGTATCCCCATCCCTGCTCCTACTAGCAGTCCCTACCTCTACAAGAACCCCCTGCCTCTACAAGTATCCCCACCCCTGCTCCTACTAGCATCCCCTACCTCTACAAAAAAAAAACCTGCCTCTACAAGTATCCCCATCCCTGGTCCTACTAGCAGTCCCTACCTCTACAAGAACCCCCTGCCTCTACAAGTATCCCACCCCTGCTCCTACTAGCAATCCCTACCTTTACAAGAATCCCCTGCCTCTACAAGTATCCCTACCCATGCTCCTACAAGCAGTTCCTACCTCTACAATAACCCCCTGCCTCTACAAGTATCCCACCCCTGCTCCTACTAGCAGCCCTTACCTCTCCAAGAACCCCATGCCTCTACAAGTATCCCACCCCTGGTCCTACTAGCAGCCCCTACCTTTACAAGAACCCCCTGCCTCTACAAGTATCCCCATCCCTGGTCCTACTAGCAGTCCCTACCTCTACAAGAACCCCCTGCCTCTACAAGTATCCCACCCCTGCTCCTACTAGCAGTCCCTACCTTTACAAGAATCCCCTGCCTCTACAAGTATCCCTACCCATGCTCCTACCTCTACAAGAACCCCCTGCCTCTACAAGTATCCCACCCCTGCTCCTACTAGCAGTCCCTACCTCTACAAGAACCCCCTGCCTCTACAAGAATCCCCTGCCTCTACAAGTATCCCTACCCATGCTCCTACTAGCAGTTCCTACCTCTACAATAACCCCCTGCCTCTACAAGTATCCCACCCCTGCTCCTACTAGCAGCCCCTACCTCTACAAGAACCCCCTGCCTCTACAAGTATCCCACCCCTGGTCCTACTAGCAGCCCCTACCTTTACAAGAACCCCCTGCCTCTACAAGTATCCCCATCCCTGGTCCTACTAGCAGTCCCTACCTCTACAAGAACCCCCTGCCTCTACAAGTATCCCACCCCTGCTCCTACTAGCAGTCCCTACCTTTACAAGAATCCCCTGCCTCTACAAGTATCCCTACCCATGCTCCTACTAGCAGTTCCTACCTCTACAAGAACCCCCTGTCTCTACAAGTATCCCACCCCTGCTCCTACTAGCAGTCCCTACCTCTACAAGAACCCCCTGCCTCTACAAGTTCCTAAAATTAACCCATACCTCTACAAGTACCTCATGCTCAAGACAACAGCCCTTATATCTACAAGAGCTCTCTCTCCCTGCAAGTAACCTCTGTTTGGTGCCCCTACAATAAAACCAAGCTCCAGCAAGTAGCCTTATCATTACAAGTAAACCCTGTCTCTATTAATGTCCCTACAACAATATTTTCTTTTCAATTTCTTCTTACTCAAGTAAGTAGCACCACCTGCCTCTGCAATAATTCACTGCAACTGTCAATAACTCTTGATCAAACAAATAACCCCTGCCCTTAAAAGTAACCAAAGCATCGATGAACACCTCTTGACCAAACAAAGTCCCCGAGTTACTGGTAACTCCTGCATTGAGTAATACCTCTTGACCAAACAAAGTCCCCGAGTTACTGGTAACTCCTGCATTGAGTAATACCTCTTGACCAAAAGTAGTCCCTGAGTTACTGGTAACTCCTGCATTGAGTAATACCTCTTGACCAAAAGTAGTCCCCGAGTTACTGGTAACCCCTGCATCAATGAATAACTCTTGACCAAAAGTAGTTCCCGAGTTACTGGTAACCCCTGCATCAATGAATAACTCTTGACCAACAGTAGTTCCTGAGCTACTGCTAACCTATATTTACATATATATGAATGTCACATACCCGTTCACATTCCACGGCTATATCATTAATACTGAACGTAATGGTGGGAGGGTCCTTTAGCAACCAAGGAATTTTTATGTCCTTAGAAACAGTGAATATCCAGAGGCAGTAAGCATGCCATGTAGACACTCCCGGGCCCGAGTAAGACCCGACTGATCCACGTGTGATGTTCTCAACGATAAGACCATGGTCGCAGCTCAGGTAGCACTTTCCACCATTCCTATAAAATATACAAAATACAATCAATATAAACAATATTAACTTTATGACTTTAAACACAGATTAGAGATTTTATTTTTGTTCTAATATAAAGCATTATTTTTTTGCCATCGAGGGCTAAAAGATGATCAGTTAACCTTACCACTTTTTCATGGGATCCTGTAAGATCAACCAGTACTCAAGTACACCTATCTCAACAAGTAACTGATAACTTTCCCACTCGATATAGTGGTGAAATTCAAATGACAATGAAACACAATATCGTTTATAGAAATCATCACGGAGAATGTGAACCAGCAGAGATTCGAACAAGCGACCCTAGGACTGAGAGTAAGATATGTTAATGACTGAGCTAAGGCCATCCTTACAAAATATATTGTTTGCCATGCACCTACCTACTCACTCAAAATTGCAGCTACCAAAACAGTTTTAATGACTTTCAAAGCATTTATTCTGTTTTCATTATTTCTGTCCCATTTTTTTTTTAAAATGACTACTGTGAAATTATTTATTTTCGTGGGTATTAAATTTCGTGGTTTCCACTTCAAAGACATATTCGTGGGGACTTAAATTCGTTGAAAACCAATTTAAAAAATTTTTTTTTTTTTTTACACTTTCGACATCACATAGTGCGTCCCAGTTGTTAACATTTGCTGTAATTCACACATCGCGCGTCAGGATTTATTGCACCCCGCTGTGCCAATAACAGTTGACACATGCCAATTAGTACCCTAATATACAAATACGAAAAAGAAATAATTGTTATGCAAACACCAGGTGAGAAAGAAGAAGAACGACATCTAATCCAGAAAGGGTTTCAGAACGCAGGCCTGGTGTTAATAACAATAGTGCCACGTCACATGACAGTGAAAATGGACAGTAAATTAATGTGCAGTGTCTTTTAAGAGATTTGTTTGTTTTATTCATTAAAAATGTATCACCATATATTTAATCATAAAATAAAACAAGTTTAGAAGATATTACTTCACTTGAAACTTGTGTTTTAGTTTTCTTTGTACGCACACATACTGTCCTTTTACAATAATTTACACTTTTTTTACAATGTTTACCGTAGGCCTATACGTCACATTGTTTCAACTCAATAGGATTTTGCTGCAAGGTGACGGTCTATTTTTAGCAACTCTGACATTTGATTATAACACATCTCGCTACACACACACGTCTATGAATTAAAGATGATATGTGTAATAAAAAAATTCTTGCACTATTTACAAAATCATCAAATAAATATTGATGCAATATGACGAAAGAAAATATATAAATAAAGGATAGATTATTTACCACAATGCGATGCACGTAGGCATATGAAAAGAGAGGTAATGTATATTGACAGCATTGCATTATTGCGTAAACTAAGTTTGTGGGTATTTGATTTTGTTGTCTAGGCTTCCCAGGAAATCCACGAAAATTAGTACCCCACAAAAATTAATGATTTCAAAGTATGCAAAATCAAAATATGGCAAAAAAAAAATAGAATTAGCCACCTACCTACCCACATGAAAAATACTGGGTCGGAGCACAGCAAACAAATATTTTTTTAAGGATGGCCTAAGAAAGTTTGGCTGATTATAAATTAAGCAGAACAGGTCACATAAGTCAGTATAAAAGCTGCAGATCATGACGTTATTGTGGCGTTGACGGATGAAACTAAGGAAGTCAGAGTAACCACATCTGTCCACTCAAGTGATCACTGTAACCTCTCACTTGTTTGTAGTATCTTACCTTGGATCTCCATAGTAACCCTTCTGACACGCCTCACACCACAGCCCCTCTGTGTTGTCAACACAGAAACAATCCCCCGTGGTGTTGTGGCACAGACCACGCCCTTTATCCCCATGGTCATTACATTTACACGGAAAACAACCTGAAACACACAAACATAACCAGATATGCTATTATGAAATTAGATATACAATACAGGAATAAAAGTATATAGAAAAATAAAATCTTCTTAAATGAAATCAATGTTTGTTTGGATATTTATCATCATTTTAATGCCATCGAGGGCTAAAAGACAATCTGTTAATCAAACAATTGTTTCCTCGAATCCTGGCAGGTTAACCAGTTCTCGAGCACATGCATCTCCACAGTAACTGATAACTTAACCACTTGAATCTGTGGTGAAATTGAATGAAAATAAGATGCAATGTCGTACATCAATCATGACTGTGAGGTGGGAGAAAATAAAATCTGATATACAGTATTAAAATAAAACCTGGCAAATCAGATATACAGTATTAAAATAAAACCTGGCAAATCAGATATACAGTATTAAAATAAAACCTGGCAAATCAGATATAAGGAATCAGATATACAGTATTAAAATAAAACCCGGCAAATCTGACATAATGAATCAGATATACAGTATTATAATTAAACCCGGCAAATCTGACATAAAAAATCGGATATACAGTATTAAAATTAAACCCGCCAAATCTTACATAAGGAATCAGATATACAGTATTAAAATAAAACCCGGCAAATCTTACATAAGGAATCAGATATACAGTATTAAAATAAAACCCGGCAAATCTTACATAAGGAATCAGATATACAGTATTAAAATAAAACCCGGCAAATCTTACATAAGGAATCAGATATACAGTATTAAAATAAAACCCGGCAAATCTTACATAAAGAATCAGATATACAGTATTAAAATAAAACCCTGCAAATCTTACATAAGGAATCAGATATACAGTATTAAAATAAAACCCGGCAAATCTTACATAAAGAATCAGATATACAGTATTAAAATAAAACCCGGCAAATCTGTCATAAGAAATCAGATATACAGTATTAAAATAAAACCCTGCAAATCTTACATAAGGAATCAGATATACAGTATTAAAATAAAACCCGGCAAATCTTACATAAAGAATCAGATATACAGTATTAAAATAAAACCCGGCAAATCTGACATAAGGAATCAGATATACAGTATTAAAATAAAATCCGGCAAATCTGACATAAGGAATCAGATATACAGTATTAAAATAAAATCCGGCAAATCTGACATGAGGAATCAGATATACAGTATTAAAATTATACCTGCCAAATCTTACATAAGGAATCAGATATACAGTATTAAAATAAAACCCGGCAAATCTTACATAAGGAATCAGATATACAGTATTAAAATAAAACCCGGCAAATCTTACATAAAGAATCAGATATACAGTAATAAAACCCAGCAAATCTGACATAAGGAATCAGATATACAGTATTAAAATAAAACCTGTCAAATCTGACATAAGGAATCAGATATACAGTACAAACATAAACAAGATGAAGTACAGTGGATAGTACTATAAAATCAGACTTGTATACTGGAAAGTTTAAATTCATTAAACATTCGAGTCTAAAACCCAGACCCAAACTCAGAATTGATGATTTTAAAAAATTTTAATAGTAAAATAATTTATTTAAAAGGTTGTTTTTTTTATAAATATTTAATGATAATGTACAATGGAAATTGATTGTTTTTCTAAAGTTGTTTTTAATGCAAATTACAAAATTTCAGATTTTGAGTTCGAGTCTTTGATGAATCTGGGTCCAAATATTCAATCTGTGAACATACCTCTAAATAAAGAATCAGACATTCATATATAAAATTAATATATTAACATCAGGCATGTCAACATTGGATTGATTACTATTGGAAATCAGATATTCCACTAAAAGTTTGACAATCGAGTTTACCTTCAGGTTTTGTTGGGTCACCAAAGTGGCCGGTGAGGCACTGGTCACAGTAAGGGCCAGTTGTACTGTTGAGACAAAAATCACACTTTCCGGTGCCATTATCACACATGCTGTGTCCGTTACACTGGCAGTCTGTACCACAATCTACACCTGTCCATCCAAGGTCACAGTCACAGATGAACTCTTCGTCTTCCTCCAGACAGACACCGTTTACACAGGCAAAGTAACACCTGGGGATATACATATTCAGTTATACCTAGGGACATAAACACACACTTATACCTAGGGACATAAACATACAATTATACCTAGGGACAAAAAGATACAAACAGCTATACCTAAGGACATAAACATACATACAGTTATACCTATAGACATAAACATACAGTTATACCTAGGGACATAAACATTCAGTTATACCTAGGGACATAAACACACACTTATACCTAGGGACATAAACATATAGTTATACCTAGGGACATAAACATACAGTTATACCTAGGGACATAAACATACAGTTATACCTAGGAACATAAACATACAGTTATACTTAGGGACATAAACATACAGTTATACCTAGGGACAAAAAGATACAAACAGCTATACTTAAGGACATAAACATACAAGTACATACAGATATACCTACGGACATAAAAACATACAGTTATACCTAGGGACATAAACATACAGTTATACCTAGGGACATAAACATACAGTTATACCTAGGGACAAAAAGATACAGTTATACCTAGGGACATAAACATACAGTTATACTTAGGGACAAAAAGAAACAAACAGCTATACCTAGGGACATAAACATACATACAGTTATACCTAGGGACATAAACATACAGTTATACCTAGGGACATAAACATACAGTTATACCTAGGAACATAAACATACAGTTATACCTAGGGACATAAACATACAGTTATACCTAGGGACAAAAAGATACAGTTATACCTAGGAATATAAACATACAGTTATACCTAGGGACATAAACATACAGTTATACCCAGGGACAAAAAGATACAAACAGCTATACCTAGGGACATAAACATACATACAGTTATACCTAGAGATATAAACAAACAAACACTTATACCTTGGGACATAAACGTACCGTTGTACCTAGGGACATAAACATACAAACAGCTACATGTACACCTAGGGACATGAAAATACAAATGATAACAAAAAGCAACATTAATTAAGATCATTATATCACTTGTCATAGAGGTGAGAGGTAAAAGACCATTAGACCACTTGGTCATAGAGGTGAGAGATAAAGGATTATATGACCACTCAGTCATGGAGGTGAGAGGCAAAAGATTATTTGACCACCTGGTCATGGAGGTAAGAAGAAAAAGATTAGTTTATCACTTGGTCATGGAGGTGAGAGGTAAAAGATTATTTGATCACTTGGTCATGGAGGTGAGAGGTAAAAGATTATTTGATCACTTGGTCATGGAGGTGAGAGGTAAAAGATTATTTGATCACTTGGTCATGGAGGTGAGAGGTAAAAGATTATTTGATCACTTGGTCATGGAGGTGAGAGGTAAAAGATTATTTGATCACTTGGTCATGGAGGTGAGAGGTAAAAGATTATTTGATCACTTGGTCATGGAGGTGAGAGGTAAAAGATTATTTGATCACTTGGTCATGGAGGTGAGAGGTAAAAGATTATTTGACCACTTGGTCATGGAGGTGAGAGGTAAAAGATCATTAGACCACCCATCCACTGACAACCCTCATTATCAGTTGTCAATAGTTTTATCATTATAGTACTTAGACGGAATAATCATGTATGAACATACGTTCTCTCACACCGGTCATGTCCATCCCCCTCAAAGCCTCTATTACACGTGCAGTTGTATGACGTGGCGGTGTTGGTACATGTGGCATTTCTATGACATTTTGCTAGGCCAAGCTTACACTCCTCCACATCCGGACATTTATTGTACGACCAGTCTGCCGGCTCCATGTCATTCAAAGCATCATGCACGTTACTAACAATGGCCGAACATGTTGTATTGCCATAGGGACCTGTAACAAAAAGCAATAAGTTCAAAGTTAATCATCCTTGAGAACTTGATATTTGGCAGGACTGTTTTAATAAAGGTTTAACACGTTACAGATTATACGTGACATCAAGTTTTATTGGTGAAGGAAGATCTCAGAATGAATCTGAGTAGAACAACCTTCCATCTGTTAGTAACTGACAAACTTTCTCAAATCAAGTTTTTAGACTGAGCTTGGCTAGGAAACTTGGACACAGTTCAAAAGAAACACCAACGACTTCACAAAAAGTGATTTAGATTAGAGTTTAAATTATTCTATCAATTTGTGAGTTATCATAATGTAAGATCATTTTTATTTTTAAATTCGAGACCCATAGTTGATTGATTGAATATTTAGCGACATTTTTATGCCATTGAGGGCTAACAGACAATCAGTTAACGTAACCACTATTTCCTGGGATTAACCAGCACACATGGAGCACACCCCATCTCCGAAAGTAGCTGATAACTTTCCCACTTGAATCAGTGGTGAGAGACAAATGATAATGAGACACAATGTCGTATATCAATCATCACGGAGATTGTTGCTGGGCGGGGATTTGAACTCACAACCTCTGGATTGATAGTCAAATACGAAACCGACTGAGCTAATCGGGCCCGGCATACGGGTGTTAATTTGAACTTTGGGTAATATCCTTATAAAGGGACCACAGCATAGGAAGAAAGACATTTGTATTAATTTCCACAGATGATGTCTCACACAAAGGGGATTATCCATAGTGCGTTATAGGAGTTAGTGAAGTAAAAACACACCTGCAAAATCTCCTTCAAAGCACACGCCGACAGTTGGGTTGACGGTGTTTCCACACCAGCCGCAGCTGAACGTCTCCAGACACTGGTTACATGTGCGTAGCGCTGAGCAGTTTCTGCATGTGTAGGGATTGTTGCTATTGGCCACCTCACTGTCTATCCACTCTGTGCACTGACCATGGCGATGCCGTGACACGTAATCATAGAAAGGCAGGCATGTGCGCAGGTTCTCACACCAAGCACACTCACTGATGTTCAAACATGAACTACATGTGGTTCGTCTGAAACAAAAAGTGACATAGTGACATCATAACATTGTTAGGAATATTTCAATATTAATTGCCATTTTATGCGATCGAGTGCTAACAAACAATCAGTTAACCTAATCACTCTTTCGTGGGATCCTGAAAGGTTACCCAGTATTCAAGCACACCTTTCTCCATAAGTAAATAACTTCCCCTCTTGAATCAGTGGTGAGCGATGAATGACAATGAGATGCAATCATTATGAAGACTGTGGCCAAGTGGGGATTGAATTCACAAACCCTTGATTAATAGTCAGAAGCGCTACCAACTGAACTTTCCGATCTGACTGAGCTTATCGATTCGACTGAGTTTACCAATCTGACTGAGCTTACCAATCTGACTGAGCTTACCAAGCCAACTGAGCTTAATGGGCTGATTGAGCTTACCGGGCCAACTGAGCTTACCAAGCCAACTGAGCTTACCTAGCCCGGCACAGAGAAAAACAGTCACAGCAGCAAAATCTTAAGTTTTAATAAAACTATTATTAAAGATTATCAGTACGTGAAGTATTCATTGAAGGACGATAAATATGGTAGTTTAATTAACAACTCTTAAAATAATTTATGGATGGAATCAGAAAACTAGTAAACATCAGATGTGCAAATAACCGTCTAAAACTGATGGACACATACAAATATTGATATGTTAAAGAGCTGGAAACACTCGGGCCATGGAGGAGTAAATAACATGACTACTTACTCGTGACAGCTGGCAGGACACTGTGCTGGTTCCTGTACTGCTAGTTCTTTTGACACCCGGAATCGTCGAACACAGCAGACATAATCCTTCACCCACTCACATAAAGGATCCTGCAATCATTATTTATATTATATGATTCTATAAAAACATGTCACTACTCATAATGTCAATATCTATCATGTATGTGCAACTGACATGTAAATCCATGGTTACAACATGTCACTATCTGTCATTTAGGTGCAACTGACATGTAAATCCATGGTTACATCTTATATTTATCTATCGTGTAGGTGCAACTGACATGTAAATCCATGGTTACATCATGTCACTATCTGTCATGTAGGTGTAACTGACATGTAAATACATGGTTACATGATGTCACTATCTGTTGTTTAGGTGCAACTGACATGTAAATCCATGGTAACATCATGTCACTATCTATCGTTTTGGTGCAACTGACATGTAAATCCATGGATACATCATATCACTTTCTATCATATAGGTGCAACTGACATGTAAATCCATGGTTACATCATGTCACTATCTATCATGTAGGTGTAACTGACATGTAAATTCATGGTTACATGATGTCACTATCTGTTGTTTAGGTGCAACTGACATGTAAATCCATGGTTACATCATGTCACTATCTATTGTTTAGATGCAACTGACATGTAAATCCATGGTTACATCATATATAACTATGTATCGTGTAGGTGCAACTGGCATGTAAATTCATGGTTACATCATATTACTATATATATCGTGTAGGTGCAACTGACATGTAAATCCATGGTTACATCATGTCACTATCTATCAAGTAGGTGCAACTGACATGTAAATCAATGGTTACATCATGTCACTATCTGTTGTTTAGGTGCAACTGACCTGTAAATCCATGGTTTCATCATGTCACTATCTATTGTTTAGGTGCAACTGACATGTAAATCCATGGTTACATCATGTCACTTTCTATCATGAAGGTGCAACTGACATGTAAATCCATGGTTACATCATGTTACTATCATTTAGGTGCAACTGACATGTAAATCCATGGTTACATCATGTCACTATCTATCGTTCAGGTGCAACTGACATGTAAATCCATGGTTACATCATGTCACTATCTATCAAGTAGGTGCAACTGACATGTAAATCCATGGTTACATCATGACACTATCTGTCGTTAAAGTGCAACAGACATGCAAATCCATGGTTACATCACGTCACTATCTCTTGTTTAGGTGTAACTGACATGTAAATCCATGGTTACATCATGTCACTATCTATCATGTAGGTGCAACTGACATGTAAATCCATGGTTACATCATGTCACTATCTATCATGTAGGCGTAACTGACATGTAAATCCATGGTTACATCATGTCACTATCTGTTGTTTAAGTGCAACTGACATGTAAACCCATGGTTACATCCTGTCACTATCTATCATGTAGGTGTAACTGACATGTAAATCCATGGTTACATCATGTCACTATCTATCATATAGGTGCAACACACATGTAAATCCATGGTAACATCATGTCACTATCTATCGTGTAGGTGCAACTGACATGTAAATCCATGGTTACATCATGTCACTATCTATCATGTAGGCGTAACTGACATGTAAATCCATGGTTACATCATGTCACTATCTGTTGTTTAAGTGCAACTGACATGTAAACCCATGGTTACATCCTGTCACTATCTATCATGTAGGTGTAACTGACATGTAAATCCATGGTTACATCATGTCACTATCTATCATATAGGTGCAACACACATGTAAATCCATGGTAACATCATATCACTATCTATCGTTTAGTTGCAACTGACATGTAAATCCATGGTTAAATCCTGTCACTATCTATCATGTAATGCGACTGACATGTAAATCCATGGTTACATCCTGTCACTTTCTATCATGTAGGTGCAACTAACATGTAAATCCATGGTTACATCATGTCACTATATATTGTTTAGGTGCAAGTGACATGTAAATCCATGGTTACATCATGTCACTATCTATTGTTTAGGTGCATGTGACATGTAAATCCATGGTTACATCATATCACTATCTTTTGTTTAGGTGGGAGTGAAATGTAAATCCATGGTTACATCATGACACTTTCTATCATGTAGGTGCAACTGACATGTAAATCCATGGTTACATCATGTCACTATCTATCGTGTAGGTGCAACTGACATGTAAATCCATGGTTACATCCTGACTTTGATCATGGCTATCCACTGAGCAAGGTCACCGCAAACCATTTTCAAGATAAAAATGTTCATGTTAAGGGAGTTTCATTTTAATATATATCAATACATCAATCCAAAATTTTTAAGTATCTTCATCAAAATAACAAAAGAAAAAGATTATTTTTACTTTACCGCTAGAAAAATTATATAAGTTAGGTTGCGGAAACAATCAATTTTAGCATTTTTGACTAATTAAAAGGCCATGACTATGAAGATAATGGTCCCTATTGGCTGGTTATCAAACTTGGCCTAGATATTATAGAAGTACACACTTTGTGTAAGTTTGTTTCAGTTCTGATGAAAAATACTCTAGTTATTGAACGGAAACGAAAAACTTGACGCCGCCTATACGCCGCCGACTTTGCTAATCTCATAAACAGGTTTTCAACTTTGAAAAACCTTGTTAACCCTTTGCTCCATAAGCATTTTCTTGGACTCTTCCAAATTGAAAGCATTAATTCACCACGTATCAGCAATGGGTGAATTATGTTTATATATACTGACAGAGTGGAAAACAGTGCACGAAGTGTTCAGATTGCTCGTTACGAGCAAACTGAACTCTTCCTGCACTGTTTTCAAAGGCATTCTCAGATTGGTGTGGGAAAACGCGTATCTATGGAGTAAAGGGTTAAGAAATTACACAAAACAAATACAGAGATATATTCACAGATATTTCCTTACTGACGACGTAAAAAACGTGTAGTTGTCAATATCCCTCGCCATGGCATATTTTACAAAGATGTTTCAAGTATTGAAATGTAAAAACTAAAACTCCCTCATAGCAAAAGGCACTACTAGACCACTAGGTTACCATGTATACAAAGTTTCGTTAAGTTATCTTGGTTTTCGAGTTATGCTCAGGAAATAGTTTGTATATTGGCTATTTGTTTCCATGGTAACAGAAATAAATATTGAAAATGTTAACTCCCTCATATTCAAAGGAACTACTAAACCACATTTATAAATAGCCGATATGTATACAAAGTGTCTTGAAATTACCTTTAACGATGTTGGAGTTTAATATCCATGCGTAATTGCTGAATGGCACAACATGACATTACCTGTGTGCATGACTGACACTCCACATGATCGGGACAGACCGGACAAATTGACGGCTCTGTGATCAGAATCTTCTCTTTGTTGTCCCCGCTACACTGAGAACCCTGAGTTATGTTCCGAGGCATACACGTGTCGTCCGGGTCACACCAGCCACACAGGGCATCAGTCATACAGGCCAGACAGTTGGTATGGTTACTGCATCTGCCATCACTATACGGTTCCAGGAACTCATAACTGAACGGGTGGTAGTTGTGCAATGTCTTACCTGGAAAATACAGCAAGTGTGCTGAGATTTTCTTCATAAATTCATATGCCTTGATAAAGAATATTTATGTTTCATTTTACATCTGAAATAGGGCAATATATTCCAATATTACACGACTTACCATTCTGGAACATTTCATTTAATTCCCCTATTACAACATTTGCCATTCTGAACCATTCCTTTCCAATATTGCACAAGTTACCATTTTAGAACATCCTTATTAATTACCATACAAGACAACTTACTTTTCCAAAAAATTCCATACAATTCCAATATAAAACAACTAACCATTCTTGAACATATCATTCCAACATAACACTGCTTACTATTCAAGAACGTTCCATTACAATGGAACATGACTTACCATTGTGGAACATTCCATTCCATTCCAACTCCACCTTGTACATCTGTGATCCTGGATTCATTTGTTCAGAGAATTTTGGGTACTGATGCTCCCCTTTTACATCTAGGTAATACTTGTTACCACGGGAACGGTTTGGAAACAATGAAGAGTTGTCCATCCGACAATCAAACTCCTTGGGAAATGGTTTAGAGGTTTTCATAGCATCTTTGCCAATTTTAGCTACAATCTCCTAAAAAATATATAAATATTATAAATTCTGTTAAAGCTATCATCACAAAAAACAGGGCATTGGTGTAGTGGATAGTGTTAGCCAGGTTGCGAGTTCATTACCTGCTCAACCAGATGCCTCTCATAAAGAAAGCAACACTCTCATACATAACACTGCCATAACATGGCCATTCTTTACCTCCTATAACATTGTCTTAATTAACCTCATACAACATAACCTTTTTTTACCTTATATAACATTGCCTTCTTTACCTTCAATAACATTGCCTTCTTTACCTCATATAACATTGTCTTTCTTTACCTCCTATAACATTGCATTTCTTTAACTCCTATAACATTGATATTCTTTACCACATATACATTGCCTTTTTTTACCACATAAAAATTATAACAGTATCTTTCTTTACTTCTATAGCATTGCCTTTCTTTACCTCCTACAACATTGCCAATCTTTACCTCCTATAACACCTCCTATAGCTTTGCATTTCTTAACCTCCTATAACATTGCCGTTCTTCCACCCCCCCCTTCCCTCCCACTTATAACATTGCTTTTTTACCTCCTATAAAATTCCTTTCTTCCCCCTTATAACATTGCTTTTTTACCTCCTATAACATTGTCTTCTTTACCTCCTTAAACATTGCCTTTCTTCACCTTTTTTAACACTGCCTTTTTTATCTCCTATAACATATCCTTTCTTTACCTTCTATAACATTGCATTTCTTAACCTCTTATAACACTGCCTTTCTTTATCTCCTACAACATTTCCTTTCTTCCCCCTTATAACATTGCTTTTTTACCTCCTATAACATTGTCTTCTTTACCGCCTATAACATTGCCTTTTTTTAACCAAATATAACATAACCTTTCTTTACCTCCTATAACATAGTTTTTCTTGATCACTTGTTATTACATCTGCTACTTACTGGTTTGGTTGTTGTGGCATCTCGACTGAGGCCGACTTGGACGGCGATGTTCTCTGTGACAAGTCTGAGCGTATAAATCACAGAGTCGTTAACCAGCAGACGTATTGTGGCATTGAGTGGGTGGATAAAGCCTATCCAACGTATTAGGTCCCAGAATCCAGTTTTCATATAAATATGTCGAAACGTCTCATGCTCATCCGTCTTCCGGATAATGTGAACCTTCAGAAAATATACTATACAGTTGCCTTCTGGGATCATTATTATGAAAAATGTTTAAAAATGTCATCATTTTTTGTCTTGAAATGATTTTTAATATCTAATTTTTTTTATATTATTGTTCTGTATATATGCTCAAGTCTTCATGATCTAAAACGAGGCAAATTTATTTATTTTTTTTTTTTAATTGGCTAAGTTTCTTTGAACTTTGAAAGAAAAATGAAATGTATGAGGTGAAGTTTCAGCCATCCTGTCCCTGGATTATGGTAGGCAGACATTGTATAATTACCTCATCTGGCTGCAGCATGTTAATGGTTGGTCTGTATTTGATAGCCTGTAATCCTGCAGGGAAGTCTTCTATGCTGCACTGATCAATCTGACTCAGAGAGGCGCTTCTTCCATCCCACCAGACAGGCTTCGTCATGTGACTACTGGTACCAGCACATGTACCTTTAGGCCCTGGATAGAAAGGAATAATGAAGATTACATGACTATTTCAAGTTTTCAAGGATGCCTGTATTACAATCACTCAGAATTACTAACTTAGAAACAGGAGGGTCATATTGGCTTGATAAAGCTCACCTGTTGCATATCAGACCATATTAATGTAAGAGTATTACAAAACTTTATCTTCACAAGTCTAAACTCTTTAATGTTTACAAAAACATTTGACCCCGATTTAAAAATCATCCTTGACTTGGTATGTAACAACTCTGTACGTTTGCTGAAAATCTTTCAAACAAGGCAGGGGAAAACAACCAATTCAGTGAAAAATATATTTTTATCTTAGACTTTAACCAAAGATATAAATGCCTATTGTTGAGAATAAATGAGTTATGGCTAACATTAGTCTATTGCAGTCCCTGATATCTCCTAAATCAGGTCTGTATACCCCTCAATGAAAAAGCAGGGAATTCCATGCCTGTCCCACAATGCAAAGCATTTGAACTCTTACTAAGAGTTGACATCATTGGAACACTCTCCAAAGCAACTGACCAATCAACATACTAAAATGTGCACAAATGCCACTGCTATGTAACAGACCCAATCAGGAGAGCTTGGAACATACTTAGCCGAGGAGAGAAATGTTCAGTATAGAGAATCAGTGAGTTATGGCTAACATGCTAAGCCAAGGACGGAAGAGTCAATTGTAGAGAATCAGTTATTGTTTACATGCATAGCCTAGGATGGAAGAGTCAATTGTAGAGAATCAGTGAGTAATTGCTTACATGCTTAGCCAAGGATGGAAGAGTCAATTGTAGAGAATCAGTGAGTTATGGCTAACATGCTTAGCAAAGGATGGAAGAGTCTATTATAGAGAATCAGTGAGTTATGGCTAACATGCTTAGCTAAGGATGAAAGAGTCTATTGTAGAAAATCAGTGAGTTATGGCTAACATGCTTAGCCAAGGATGGAAGAGTCAATTATAGAGAATCAGTGAGTTATGGCTAACATGCATAGCCAAGGATGGAAGAGTCAATTGTAGAGAATCAGTGAGTAATGGCTAACATGCTTAGCCAAGGATGGAAGAGTCTATTATACAGAATCAGTGAGTTATTGCTAACATGCTAAGTCAAGGATGGAAGATTCTATTATAGAGAATCAGTGAGTTATGGCTAACATGCTAAGTCAAAGATGGAAGTGTTTATTATAGAGAATCAGTGAGTTATGGCTTACATGCTTAGCTAAGGATGGAAGAGTCTATTATAGAGAATCAGTGAGTTATGGCTAACATGCTTAGCTAAGGATGGAAGAGTCTATTATAGAGAATCAGTGAGTTATGGCTAACTTTCTTAGCTATGGATGGAAGAGACTATTATAGAGAATCAGTGAATTATGGCTAACATGCTTAGCTAAGGATAGAAGAGTCTTTTATAGAGAATCAGAGAGATATGGCTAACATGCTTAGTCAAGGATGGAAGTGTCAATTATAAAGAATCAGTGAGTTATGGCTAACATGCTAAGTCAAAGATGGAAGTGTTTATTATAGAGAATCAGTGAGTTATGGCTTACATGCTTAGCTAAGGATGGAAGAGTCTATTATAGAGAATCAGTGAGTTATGGCTAACATGCATAGCCAAGGATGGAAGAGTCTATTAGTAGAGAATCAGTGCAAAGCCAAGGATGGAAGAGTCAATTGTAGAGAATCAGTGAGTTATTGCTTACATACTTAGCCAAGGATGGAAGAGTCAATTGTAAAGAATCAGTGAGTTATTGCTTACATGCTTAGCTAAGGATGGAAGAGTCAATTGTAAAGAATCAGTGAGTTATTGCTTACATGCTTAGCCAAGGATGGAAGATTCAATTGTAGAGAGTCAGTGAGTTATTGCTTACATGCTTAGCCAAGGATGGAAGAGTCAATTGTAGAGAATCAGCGAGTTATTGCTTACATGCTTAGCCAAGAATGGAAGAGTCAATTGTAGAGAATCAGTGAGTTATTGCTTACATGCTTAGTCAAGGATGGAAGAGTTAATTGTAGAGACTCAGTGAGTTATTGCTAACATGCATAGCAAAGGATGGAAGAGTCTATTATACAGAATCAGTGAGTTATTGCTAATATGCTAAGTCAAGGATGGAAGAGTATATTATAATGAATCAGTAAGTTATGGCTAACATGCTTAGCTAAAGATGGAAGAGTCTATTATACAGAATCAGTGAGTTATTGCTAATATGCTAAGTCAAGGATGGAAGAGTATATTATAATGAATCAGTAAGTTATGGCTAACATGCTTAGCTAAGGATGGAAGAGTCTATTATACAGAATCAGTGAGTTATTGCTAACATGCTTAGCTAAGGACGGAAGAGTCTATTATAGAGAATCAGTGAGTTATGGCTAACATGCTAAGTCAAAGATGGAAGTGTTTATTATAGAGAATCAGTGAGTTATGGCTTATATACTTAGCTAAGGATGGATGAGTCTATTATAGAGAATCAGTGAGTTATGGCTAACATGCTAAGCCTAGGATGGAAGAGTCTATTATAGAGAATCAGTGAGTTATGGCTAACATTCTAAGCTATGGATGGAAGAGTCTATTATAGAGAATCAGTGAATTATGGCTAACATGCTTAGCTAAGGATAGAAGAGTCTTTTATAGAGAATCAGTGAGATATGGCTAACATGCTTAGCCAAGGATGGAAGTGTCAATTATAGAGAATCAGTGAGTTATGATTAACATGCTTAACCAAGGACTGAAGAGTCTATTATAGAGAATTGGTGAGTTATGGCTAACATGCTTAGCCAAGGATGGAAGAGTCTATTAAAGAGAATCAGTGAGTTATGACTAACATGTTTAGCCAAGGATGGAAGAGTCTATTATAGACACCAGTGAGTTATGGCTAACGTGCTTAGCCAAGGATGGAAGAGTTTATTATAGAGAATCAGTGAGTTATGATAAACATGCTTAGCCAAGGATGGAAACGTCTATTATAGAGAATCAGTGAGTTATTGTTAACATGCTTAGCCAAAAATGTATGAGTCTATTATAGAGACATGGGTAACATACTTGATCTTTGTTGACAGCTCGCTTCCTTCACACACCAGTTACACGGCTGAATGTACGTCCATCTCTGCGGGGAGTCATCAACCAGTGTCGCACCTTGACCTTGACTCAGACACTCCAGACACGTGGACAGACGGCCACAGATCCCCGGGCAGGCAGCTATCGGGTAGTATGTTGTTGTACCAAGGCAAAGCTACAATTTCACAATAATTTCTTTACATCTAGCAAACTAATAGCATGGTTACATGATTATAAAATATCAAAGCTCTGTCACAGTTTCTCATGGCAAGTGGTTAAGGAGCTATCACTAACCTGGCACTGCTGGGGTCAATGGTTAAAGCCAAGCCTGGTCCAGATGGCTTACAGTGAGACTGTTTTATTTAGGAAGCCCAGCAGTCCAACTATGTTTATTATAAGACTCAGCTTTTTCTCCATGAAAAATGGTTGAAAATGAAGTGAAACCTTCCCACAAGTCTTCCTGTCAGTTTCTAAAATGAAGTTAAGCCTTCCAACCAGTCCTCCCATCAGTTTATAAAATAAAGTGAAACCTTCCTACCAGCCCTCCTGTCTGTTTATAAAATGAAGTGTAACCATCCCACCAGTCTTCCCGTCAGTTAATAAAATGAATTGAAACCTTCCAACCAGTCCTCCTGTCAGTTTATAAAACGAAGTGAAACCTGATAACCAGTCCTCCCGTCAGTATCTAAAATGAAACCTTCCCACAAGTCTTCCTGTCAGTTTATAAAATGAAGTGAAACCTGATAACCAGTCCTCCCATCAGTATCTAAAATGAAACCTTCCCACAAGTCTTCCTGTCAGTTTATAAAATGAAGTGAAACCTGATAACCAGTCCTCCCATCAGTATCTAAAATGAAACCTTCCCACAAGTCTTCCTATCAGTTTATAAAATGAAGTGAAACCTTCCCACCAGTCCTCCCGTCAGTTTATAAAATGCAGTGAAACCTTTCCACCAGTCCTCCCATCAGTTTATAAAATGAAGTGAAACCTTCCCACAAGTCTTCCTGTCAGTTTATAAAATGAAGTGAAACCTTCCCACCAGTCCTCCTGTCAGTTTATAAAATGAAGTGAAACCTTCCCACAAGTCTTCCTGTCAGTTTATAAAATGAAGTGAAACCTTTCCACCAGTCAGTTTACAAAAGACTTACAATATAACTAAACTGTGTAAAGGTTTTACCAGTAAAATCTTAAAAAACACAAACAAGAATGCATTTCTGCACAAGCTTAATGTTGAAGGATTATAAAAGACAAGACAGAAAGTACAAATGGGACAAACCGTTGTTTGTGATCGATGTATGCAGCCGCCTTTGTTTGTAGTTGTTATGTTGTTACAGTAGTAGCAATCAGGGTTGTAGCCACATTTGTCGATCCTCGTGTAATTGACACAGTAATCGAGATCTAGCACAGCCTCAGACTGAAATACAGACAATTAAAACAATACATCATGTAGCCACATTTGTCTATCTTGGTGTAGTTGACACAGTAATCTAGATCTAGCACAGCCTCAGACTGAAGTACAGACAACTAAAACAATACATCATGTAGCCACATTTGTCGATCCTCGTGTAGTTGACGCAGTAATCTACATCTAGCACAGCCTCAGACTGAAAAACAGACAACTAAAACAATACATCATGTAGCCATATTTGTCTATCTTGGTGTAGTTGACACAGTAATCTACATCTAGCACAGCCTCAGATTGAAATACAGACAAATAAAACAATACATCATGTAGCCATATTTGTCTATCCTCATGTAGTTGACACAGTAATCTACATCTAGCACAGCCTCAGACTGAAATACAGACAAATAAAACAATACATCATGTAGTCACATTTGTCTATCCTCGTGTAGTTGACACAGTAATCTACATCTAGCACAGTCTCAGATTGAAATACAGACAAGTAAAACAATACATCATGTAACCATATTTGTCTATCGTCGTGTAGTTGACACAGTAATCTACATCTAGCACAGCCTCAGATTGAAATACAGACAAGTAAAACAATACATCATGTAGCCACATTTGTCTATCCTCGTGTAGTTGACGCAGTAATCTACATCTAGCACAGTCTCAGATTGAAATACAGACAAGTAAAACAATACATCATGTAGCCACATTTGTCTATCTTGGTGTAGTTGACACAGTAATCTACATCTAGCACAGCCTCAGATTGAAATACAGACAAATAAAACAATACATCATGTAGCCATATTTGTCTATCCTCGTGTAGTTGACACAGTAATCTACATCTAGCACAGCCTCAGACTGAAATACAGACAAATAAAACAATACATCATGTAGTCACATTTGTCTATCCTCGTGTAGTTGACACAGTAATCTACATCTAGCAAAGTCTCAGATTGAAATACAGACAAGTAAAACAATACATCATGTAGCCACATTTGTCTATCCTCGTGTAGTTGACACAGTAATCTACATCTAGCACAGCCTCAGATTGAAATACAGACAAGTAAAACAATACATCATGTAGCCACATTTGTCTATCCTCGTGTAGTTGACACAGTAACCTACATCTAGCACAGCCTCAGATTGAAATACAGACAAATAAAACAATACATCATGTAGCCACATTTGTCTATCCTCGTGTAGTTGACACGGTAATCTAAATCTAGCACAGCCTCAGAAAGAAATACAGACAAGTAAAACAATACATCATGTAGCCACATTTGTCTATCCTCGTGTAGTTGACACGGTAATCTAAATCTAGCACAGCCTCAGAAAGAAATACAGACAAGTAAAACAATACATCATGTAGCCACATTTGTCGATCCTCGGGTAGTTGACACAGTAATCTACATCTAGCACAGTCTCAGATTGAAATACAGACAAGTTAAACAATACATCATGTAGCCACATATTGAAAGATAAATTAAATTTTCAATTTTCAATTTAGTGCACAGATTTAATTTAAAATAAAGTAACTGTATTAATAATCCATCCGTTTCATTACATAAAATATGCGTGTCAATAATCATGTTGTTTGAATAGTTTTTATTAACTGTAAACACAAACTAGATGCTAGTATATTGCTGGGGTTGTTATACATAACAGTTTGTTTCTGATCTTTCTGCATGCCTCAAACATGAGTAAAACTCCATTAAAAAGGAAATATTACTCGTGATCAAAAGAGCAACATAGAGACAATAGGAAACAGCCATAGCGTACATTAACTAAAACTGTGTCACGCGTATTATATGTTGAAATGTAATTCAACTTATTGAACTTATTCATGTTTATACTGTTTACATTTGATGAACTTCATAATGTAAAAACAGTTGTAAAATAAACAAAGGTAGCTCGGCACACATGTCAGTAACAGTTCCAGTATTTTACTTTTGTTTTCTTGATCGAGGTAGGCATTGATCCAGTCACACAGGGCTTATGTATAAGCGCATATCAAATATAAGCGCATAGTTTAGTGGTTCAGTATAAGTGCTTACCAGTAATAAGCACATGAAAGTGTCACTTAAATTAATATAAGCATAAACGCTTATTTACCAGATTCTACAGTATGTCAATTACAATAATAGACAAAACCTTTATGTCAGTGTGACATTTTTTTCAGCATTGTTTCAGGGAGCTATTTCAAAAGAGTACATATGCGTCCGAATAAATAAGCTACAGATTTCTAAGCTGCCTTTTAGACTATTGTGTTTTTATTTCTTTTGTCGCTGAAGAATAAATATTTCTAACGAGTGAATATATAATAATACAGTTTAAAAAACACCAACATGTAAAAACCGTTAGTTAAAATTTAATACCGACAATTCGGCATATCGCCTTAATCATGATTTAATAAATATATAAACACAGGAAGTCATGTCACATAACGTGACGTTAAAATAGCGGGAAAAAACAAACGAGCCGCGTCGCTTGAAATTCGACTCAAAGAATAATTCATCCAGGAGCCAAACACGCGACAAGACGCGGCTCATATAGAATATTGTCGCAAACACAAGTACATGAAATATCGGATCGAAACGATACTTAAATTCCTATAAATAGTAGTAAAAAAGAGAAATAGGAACAAACGATAGCACATATAACTGTTCAATGAAAGCATCTCTACATATCATATAGCTCTTTTGCATTTAGTCCAAATGGATACAATGTTTGTAATTTGTGAAACCAATAAGTTTCCTTACACAAACGATCAAAGTTATTACTAACAATGTCGAATGGCATTAATGAAAAATCTTCCATTGAATGAGCATCAGTGTTAAAATGCGTTGCGACATTAACTGAAAACGTTAAATCTGAGAAACTTCTTTTATCAAAACGGTGAATATTCATACGTTTTGATACATTTTGATTCGTTTGTCCAACATACTGTACTTGACATTTTTTTACATACCTATAACAAGATATATAACATTTTTTTAGATGTGCAATCGGTATTACAACGTATACCAAATTTATCACCAGTAACGTAACTAGAGATACTTGAATCTTGTACAATATTGCAACAATGAGAGCATCTACGCCTATTACATTTAACAGAACTAAATGTACGTGCGTTATGGCTTGTAAATTAAGATTGTGTCAAAATGTCTTTTATATTTTTTGGACATCTGTACACTACAATAGGTTTGTATGCATGTAACTGTTTAACACTCTCATTGTTAGACAATTTTAACAAGTCCCAGTACTTATTAAGAAAACCACCTATATTAGGTAATGAAGTGTTATAATATACAGTGAAATGTACCACATCACTGTTTTGTTTAAACTATGCTTAAGGGCGTCGGTTTGCGAAATAGTGTCACTTTATTTAATGCCGAGTCAACAACAGAAGGTGGGAAATTACAGTCAATAAAATGTAGCCACAATAATATACTTGTGCGGCCACAATAATGTACTTGTGCGGCCACAATAATGTACTTGCGCGGCCACAATAATGTACTTGCGCGGCCACAATAATGTACTTGCGCGGCCACAATAATATACTTTTGTGTGGCCACAATAATATACTTTTGTGCGGCCACAATAATATACTTGTGCGGCCACAATAATATACTTGTGCGGCCACAATAATATACTTGCGCAGCCACAATAATATACTTGTGTAGCCACAATAATATACTTGCGCAGCCACAATAATGTACAATAATATACTTGTGCAGCCACAATAATATACTTGTGCGGCCACAATAGTATACTTGTGCGGCCACAATAATATACTTGCGCAGCCACAATAATATACTTGTGTAGCCACAATAATATACTTGCGCAGCCACAATAATATACTTGTGTAGCCACAATAATAAACTTGCCCAGCCACAATAATGTACAATAATATACTTGTGTAGCCACAATAATATACTTGTGCGGCCACAATAATATACTTGTGTAGCCACAATAATATACTTGTGTAGCCACAATAATATACTTGTGCGGCCACAATAATATACTTGCGCGGCCACAATAATATACTTGCGCGGCCACAATAATATACTTGCGCAGCCACAATAATATACTTGCGCAGCCACAATAATATACTTGTGTAGCCACAATAATATACTTGCGCAGCCACAATAATGTACAATAATATACTTGTGTAGCCACAATAATATACTTGTGCGGCCACAATAATATACTTGTGCGGCCACAATAATATTCTTGTGCAGCCACAATAATATACTTGTGCAGCCACAATAATATACTTGTGCGGCCACAATAATATACTTGTGCGGCCACAATTATATACTTGTGCGGCCACAATAATATACTTGCGCGGCCACAATAATATACTTGCGCGGCCACAATAATATACGTGGGCGGCCACAATAATATACGTGGGCGGCCACAATAATATACTTGTGCGGCCACAATAATATACTTGTGCGGCCACAATAATATACTTGTGCGGCCACAATAATATACTTGTGCGGCCACAATAATATACTTGTGCGGCCACAATAATATACATGTGTAGTAACAGAGTCCTTCAGAACTAATGATTTAACATGAAATGAACATTTATAGCTTTGGTAGTCCTGTACTGTTTTGTAATTACAAAATATCTATTTTTTGTGAATTCCAATCTTCAACTTACCGTAGGCGGAGCTACGTAAGGGGGAAACTTGAAAGCGATCAGATCTCCGCGGACATATCCTGAGTAGCCACCAGCAATCAGTAGTAAGTTACCATAGGCTGCCACGGCAACGTGACTCACACGACCTTGACGTTTCATTGTCTTCCGATCCTCAGTGTACTCTGTCAGATAAACAAACAGGAGTCAAATCTCAGGCAGATGATTTGTCTGGGAGGGAGGACAGTAAAAGTATTATAGAAGTCTGTTGTTGTTGTATGGTGTCTACTTGAGACAGTATTTTGAGTGCTTTTACACTGAAGAATCATGCCGCAGACATATGGTATGATACCCGACCCAGTGACATTATACCGACACCGAGTCAACCAGACCTAGAACTATCCCGAGTGCCAAGTGAGAAACCTTCTAGAACCATCTTTCAAGTGTTTGGTCCGACTCGGCCTTGGTTCGAACCCACAACCTTCCACTTGCGAGGGGTATAATCTATTCCTCAACCACTGCTGCGATATATAGAAGCAGTGTTTCTTTTGATGCAATTAAATTTCAGTTGACGCAAAATGTCAGACGCTCTACCGACTGCGCTAATCGGCCAGGCAAATGTTAAGAAGAATACAGATTATAAATGTATAAAAAAATAATTCTGCATAATCTGTTTCCAAACAATAACATATAAAATTAATATTTTCAGTGTTTTCTCCAGACCGCATATCTTGTGTTTTTGACGCAATTAAATCTCATTTGACGCAATCAAGTTTGTTCAGTGCGTCCACTATGATGCCGACCTAACACTGCTGCGGTATATAGAAGCAGTGTTTCGTTTGACACAATTAAATTTCATTTGACGCAAAATGTCAGACGCACTACCAACTGAGCTAATCGGCCAGGTAAATGTTAAGAATACTAATTATAAATGTATAAAAAATAATTCTGCATAATCTGTTTCCAAACAAAACATAAATGTTTTCAGTGCGACACCAACCTTACACATATTTGTTTACCTATAATCAGCAGATCACAGATCATCTGTATTTTTAAGTTTGCATCACAGTGGACACACTGAATGAACTTGATTGCATCAAATGAGATTTAACTGCATGAAAAACGCAAGAAATGGGGTCTGGAGGAAACACTGAAAACATTTATAAATCTGCTGTATTCTTCTAACAGTCACCTGACCGATTAGCTCAGTC
The DNA here is from genome assembly GCA_029582155.1 of Panopea generosa. Lineage (NCBI taxonomy): Eukaryota > Metazoa > Mollusca > Bivalvia > Adapedonta > Hiatellidae > Panopea > Panopea generosa. The sequence continues at coordinate 38,097,989 of CM055905.1, forward strand.
AGTAGTGCATCTGACTATAAATCCAGGGCTTGTGAGTTTGAATCCCCGCCGTCTGGTCTCGATGATGATTAATATATGACATCGAGTCCCATTAGCATTCATCTCTCACCACTGATTCTAGTGGAGAACTTATCAGTTACTTGCAGAGATGGGGTGTGCTCGAGTACTGGTTAATCTTTCAGGATTCCAGGTAACAGTGGTTAGGTTAACTGATCATCTGTTAACCCTCAATGGCATAAAAATGATGCTAAATATTCCATCAATCAATCAATCTTCTAACAATCAAGTTAAGATGAACACATTTCAATGCTTATTGACTGTAAATTTAGAAGAGGTTCAAGTCTTCAACATTTTGAGAAAAAACAGTGTGACTGGGCGGAAATGGTGAAAAAATCAAAGCTTTAGCAAACAGGAAAATAAAGCGTTACACTGTTAAGATTATGACCCGACATGTTCCAACCATAAATTATCAGATATTACAATAATATTTCATGTACAGTGATTTTATCCCCTTATGTAAGGAAAAAAAGAAGAAGAAGAAAAAAAAACACATTTTTTCCTCAAATCTGAAAAAAAACACTATGATTTTTCAATAGGGAAGTAGCCTAATATCGGCCTCTGTTTAACAAGATAAAAAAGCGCTGCATTTGAATGAGTGAGACATGTATGACGATGGTAGTTACTTACTGCCCATAAGATGGTCTATCCTGACCCAGGTATGACACCCCAGATGGTAGAGGTACATATCAAAATCATAACAAAGTTCCACGTCATGGTGAATGTGTGTATTTCCTCCATAGATGATCATGTAATTGCCCATTATGGTGGCCGAATGGAACGATCGCTGAAACGGAATGTTTTGTGCTTCACCATCAATGTAATAATTAATTTGAGACCAGATTCTGTTCTCTGTGTGGAAGAGATGGAGATTGTTTGTGTGTGAGCCATAGCGCGGCTGGTCCTGCTGGTTGGAGTAACCCCCATAGATTAGCAGAGATTTAGACTCCTTGTGGTACACAGTTGAATGTCCGACTAGCCGCCGCTTTGACGATTTCCCAGCCAGAGGTATTACTTCCTGCCATTCTTCTGGGTCAGATCCGCTAATTTTATACATGTCCGACCAGAATTGCCCATTGCTTGTTTTCCCGCCAAATAAATAAACATCGGTTTCAACAACTGTGAGAGTATGTCCGGAAAGTTTACGTGGTTGCACGCTGCTGTTTTCAGCGCACAAGTTCCACTCTTCAGAAGTGACGTTAAAATACCACAGCTCATTACTATATGAGCCATTGTCAAGTATTCCCCCGTACATATAAAACCCGTATCCAAACTGTGCTATAGCATGTTCATATCTAGCACTAGGCCACGGCTGGGACTGATTAATGCTCTCCCACTTGTTTGTATCAAAACAGAACCTCTTGAGATCACTTGCTATATAGTTCAGTGTAAACCCACCAAATATATACAGACAGTTGTTCTGTGGTACCAGAGTCCCGGCGTGGGCTGACCGAGACTCGAACCCCGTACCGCTGGGTGAGACATTGTACCAGTACTCGCTACCCTCGGTGTCATTGAGCGAAATATTGCACATATACCCTGAATATCCTAAATCACATTTACAATACGACGACAGCAAGTCATCTGTTGCTACACACTGCCCATGCTCCCCGCAGCTGTTGGGGCACTGGTGTACTTCACAAGCAAGCCCGGTGAGGCCCTGGAAGCACAGGCACTTGTGGTCAATGCAACTGCCATGGTTTGAACAGTTGTACGGACAGTCTTGTATGGAGTAATGAGCCTGGAATCCCTTACGTTCATAGTTCCGATCACTGAATAAATACACCAACATCTGCAATAGAACGTCAAAAGGTAAACATACAGGTATACGTGAGAGTTGGTTTATATTTATAATCTTCTAAATACTATATCTATATGATATTACAAGGCCAAAAATAAACACGAATCTTGTGTATATATATCTACATTTACACAAGCATATTTATTTTATGGTCCAAAATTTCAACTATACTGTATATAAAAGTTATTAAAGATCCATAAAAATTTCCATCCATAATTGTACCAATAAAATTTTATAGACAGTGTACAAGTTAGGTGAGGTGATTACTGGTGCCAATTATGGCTATTGGGTTTCTATTGATATTGCATGTTACTACTGTGATACTATTGATATTGCACATTACTTTTGTGAAACTATTGATATTGCATATTACTATTGTGATACTATTGATATTGCATGCTACTCTTGTGATACTATTGATATTGCACATTACTATTTTGATACTATTGATATTGCATGCTACTCTTGTGATACTATTGATATTGCACATTACTATTGTGATACTATTGATATTGCACATTACTATTGTGATACTATTGATATTGCATGCTACTCTTGTGATACTATTGATAGTGCACATTACTTTTGAGATACTATTGGTATTGCATGTTACTCTTGTGATACTACTGATATTGCACATTACTATTGTGATAATATTGATATTGCACATTACTATTGTGATACTATTGATATTGCATGTTACTATTGTGATACTATTGATATTGCATGCTACTATTGTGATACTATTGATATTGCACATTACTATTGTGATACTTTTGATATTGCATGCTACTCTTGTGATACTATTGATATTGCACATTACTATTGTGATACTATTGATATTGCATGCTACTCTTGTGATACTATTGATATTGCATGCTACTCTTATGATACTATTGATATTGCACATTACTATTGTGAAACTATTGATATTGCATGTTACTATTGTGATACTATTGATATTGCATGTTACTATTGTGATACTATTGAATTTGCATGCTACTCTTGTGATACTATTGATACTGCACATTACTATTGAGATACTATTGATATTCCATACTACTCTTGTGATGCTATTGATATTGCATATTACTATTGTGAAACTATTGATATTTCATGCTACTCTTGTGATACTTTTGATATTACATGCTTCTATTGTGGTATTATTGATATTGCACATTACGATTTTTATACTATTAATATTGCATGCTACTCTTGTGATACTTACAAAATTGCATGCTTCTCTTGTAATACTACTGATATTGCATGCTTCTCTTGTAATACTATTGTTATTGCACGCTACTCTTGTGATACTACTGATATTGCACGCTACTCTTGTGATACTTACAATATTGCATGCTTCTCTTGTAATACTACTGATATTGCATGCTATTCTAGTGATACTATTGGTATTGCATGCTACTCTTGTGATACTATTGATATTGCTGTTCTTGTTTTTGTATGGTGTTTAGCGTCACTTTCAACAATTTTTCAGTCATATTGAGACGGTGTCTACTTGAGAAAGTATTCTGAGCGCTATCATACTGGAGTATCATGCCGCAGACACATGGTATGATACCCCACCCAGTCACATTATACTGACATCGGGCCAACCAGACCTAGAACTCTCCTCGAAATGCTGAGCGTCAAGCGAGGAAGCTTCTAGTACCATTTTTAAAGACTTATTGATATTGCATACTACTCTTGTGATGCTATTGATATTGCATATTACTATTGTGATACTATTGATATTGCATGCTACTATTGTGAGACTATTGATATTGCATGTTAGTATTGTGATACTTTTGATATTGCATGCTACTACTGTGATACTATTGATATTGCATGCTACTCTTGTGATACTATTGATATTGCATGCTACTACTGTGATACTATTGATATTGCATGCTACTCTTGTGATACTATTGATATTGCATGCTTCTATTGTGATATTATTGATATTGCATGCTTCTATTGTGAGACTATTGATATTGCATGCTACTATTGTGAGAATATTGATATTGCATGCTACTATTGTGATACTATTGATATTGCATGCTACTATTGTGAGACTATTGATATTGCATGTTAGTATTGTGATATTATTGATATTGAATGCTACTGTTGTGATACTATTGATATTGCATGCTACTACTGTGATACTATTGATATTGCATGCTTCTATTGTGATATTATTGATATTAAATGCTACTGTTGTGATACTATTGATATTGCATGTAACTATTGTGAAACTATTGTATTTGGTATATTGTAAAGATAAAATAACTTACCTTGCCAGACCTAGCTATGACTGGGTCCGGTAAATGATTCCCGCTGAAACTTGCCAGCATTGGATCAGTGTAGGAATCCCCGTCAAAAATGAAGAGAAAATCGTAGGAGCACTCGGTGTTGAGGAATTTAAATTCCAGATGTATGGTCTTGTCCGAGGATTGAGCTGAAACAAAAAATTTGATAAGTTACTTAGAAAACTGTATAGATACAGAAATTAACAAACTTAAGCTATCATTAATATAGGACAGCCTGATTGGGAATGCAGTGTTCAATCTAGACCCTGCCATTGTGTCATTGGCTTCTTTAAAACACAAGTGATGCTTTTTAACAACTCCCAGGTTGAATTGGTTCACTAAAAATATCACCGATGTTCATTTTTTCACATTTTTATACCAATTTTACACCTGTATCATTGATTTTAATGTTATTTATGATTTTAAACAAACTTGATGCATTTTTCTAAAAAAGAAATGTTAACATTTACGGTATAAGTATTTTTTTTAAAATAGATGCACGCCATCGGTAAAATGATCCATGCCCGAGCACATTATTTAGGAAAAATACTGTAATCAGTTTCGCTATCTCAAATATCTCTAAAACTACAAATTGGGAGGGGGAGTGACATAGAGTGTGAGGAGGGGGGAGGGTGAGGAGGGGGAGTGTGAGGAAGTGAATGAGGAGGGGGAGTGTGAGGAGGGGATGGGTGCATTACAATTTAACTACAGTTGCCATATAGTTGTTGCAGCACCTTTGCACTCTAACAGCAACTATATCCACTACTGTGACCGCCAGTCTCTAGCTGACAAATCAATACTATCGTAGTCATCTATTCTCCATGCTGCACTTGTACCAATATCTCCTCTTGAAGAAATGTGCATGATTCACACAAAGTCTCCAACTCTCTCTCTCTCTCACTCTCTCTCTGAATCATCAATGTTTGAAATGGTTTTTTTTTTAAATGCTATTGAACATGGTTGACATTGCATGATGAATTATATTTTTATCTAAGTACTGTAAATGGTTTCAAAGTCAGTAAAAATGTTGTTGTAACTGCAACTTGATTGGGTCAGTAGGAGCAGAGAAAACAAAAAACAAACATTTTAAGTCCAATTTCGAACACATTTTAGTTAGAATCTAATTTATTCTTTTTTCTTAATGGGGTTTAATGCCATTTTCAACACATTTCAGGTTAATATATATATATATATATATATATATATATATATATATATATATATATATATATATATATATATATATATATATATGTCACATCCACAGGAGATCTACAGGAACCTAATTTTAAAGATGGCAGATAATTTCAGAAAACAATCTTTAAAACTACCATTCTTCAGCAGTTAACAGACAAAATTCCTCACATAAACTATTTGGATTGTACTCGGTTTGAACCCACAACCTATGAGGTGAAAGGTCAGTAATCTTGGTTTCAGTTGACCTGACGTGAGCAGTCAATCAAACAATTAGATAATCCTATCAGTATAAATCGATATTGGTTGCTACCCATCATACTTACTTGGACGGACAAACAATGCCACATGGCCAGAGCGTGAAGCGATTGTCGCCCTCATGTCTGGTCAATAGTTCAGAGCCTTTTTTTCTGGAAATTGGGAAGAGGCCCAAGCCTTCGAGATTGGGAAAAAACAATGATATTGAGGGTAAATTGGGAAGTTTTTAAGGCTTTAGCAAACTGGAAAAAAAAGTGTAACACTGTTAAGATCACGTTCTAACCATTAATTATCAGATATCACAATAATACTTCATATCCAGTTGTTTTTTTTATCCCCTGATGTAAAATAAATTATAAAAGAGAAGAGTATTCCCACTAACTCAGGCTTCATATTTAGCCGAAAGACTGGTTGTTTTGTTTGCTTCAATGACCAAATTAGGCATTAAACATTTTCCTTCTAACCCTCCAACTTTAGCCCCCATTCCCATGCCAACACTGAACATATATCATTTTCTACCAATATAAACAACAAAAACTATTTTATAAATAAACAAATATTATTTTCCATCAACATGAACTACAAATACTATTTTTCATAAAAATAAACAAATATCATTTTCCATCAACATAAACAACAAATGCTATTTTTCATAAAAATAAACAAATATTATTTTCCATCAGCATGAACTACAAATACTATTTCATAAAAATAAATTATTTTCCATCATCATAAACTACAAATACTATTTTCATAAAAATAAACAAATATTATTTTCCATCAACATAACTACAAATACAATTTTTCATAAAAATAAACTATTATTTTCTATAAATATTTATAAACATCAACTATTATTTTTTTCACAAATATAAAATAACAATTAGTATTTTCCACCAAAAAATAATGTTTTTCCATCCATGCAAAAAAACTAAAATATTTGTTATTAAAATACACACCTTCTAAAAGATAGCCAGGGCTGAAGCTAAACTAAGCTAAGTAAACATAAATAGAACATGCAGAAAAGTAAGCTGACTTAAATGTCTTTGTTATATCTTGTTAACATATATTCATGAAGTTTTAATGGGAATGTATATAATGCTATAATGTCTTAAAAAAAAAAATTATTTTTTAAAATGGTTAAAACACATCTCATTAGCATAGATAAATAAAATCCAAATGGCTTAGTATGTCAAATATACCAAAATTTGACAAAATTGCTATTTAAATCAAAGTGGTAAACTTGAAATGAACCCCTAGTTATAAATCAGGGTTTCCCCCAGAGTCATAACATCATGTCATATGCGACATCCCTTCAAAAGATTTGGTTGATTAGCGACATCCCTTAAGTGGCCTGACATGCCTTCCCAACCATTGCAACTACCATTAGATAATCCCATTACACAAGCCCATCAGTAATCAAACAAGTGACCCCGTGATCAATTAACCTATTTCACAGACCTGTCCATCACTCACAAGTGTGAACTGGAGGTGTGTACAGGTAAGCCAATCAGAACGAGTCATTTGAAGGTTACTCCGCGTCAATATAGAATGTGATGTCACGTGAAATTTCTTGATCCGAGATTGTTTTTCACAAGATTTAAAATCGTTCACGACCATATTTCAGATCAAGAAAACTAGAAATAGATCGCAGTGTATTGTAAGACCCTTATGCAAGTAAGCAAAACAAAGAAATTGTAAAGGGTTTTCTCAGCATCTTATTTCAACAAAACTAGAATAAAATCCCCACTTAAAATGGTTCATTTTGTACATAAATTGAAAAAAAAATACGAAAAGACACCCGGATGTAACATGTTGCCTACCGGATGTTAACAAATTTGAGAAACCCGGTCTAAAAGTCGGCGCCTTCAAAAGTTGGATCCTAAAAAATCGGTGCATTGGTTATAGCGGTCCCGTTTATTAGGGATGTTACTAATGTTTTCTTTTATAAAATTTATATTTATTTGGAAATACACTGACACCTAATGAAAATTATAGAACCAAACATCAAAAATGCAAACTCTAAATTGTATTAACTTTGAAATATGACAAGTTGTTCATTTATAAACACTCCTTTACTATATTTTTATGGCAATAATATTCTGATATAGGATAGAAACATATATCTGAAATGCACATTAATTAATGGATAGTTGGATACCCCCAGTTTCTTAGCATCTTTTTACAACAAATAAAATCCCCACCTAAACTGGTTTAAATTTTTAACATTGATTAAAGCGTTTTTGTTCATTGGAAATACCTGGATGTGGTGACGGTCGAAATTGGTTACTGTGGTCCCATTTATGCAGTATATTTGGGGAATAGGGAAAAAAATTTTTTTAAGAAGGATCTATTTGTGTTTATATACTTTTATAATTGGTAATCATTTGGAAATACACAAATACTATATGAAAAATATAATTTGCTTCTATATTGAATCAAACATTAAAATATATAAATTGTAACTGACAAATATAACAAGTCATCAAGGACTTGTATAGAATAGGATAGGAAACTTGTATTGGATAGGAAACTTGCATCTCCAGATTAAATGTTGATGAAATAGCACACAAAGGATCAATTATTTGGCTAGATATTGAAGCTTGAAGGAAAATGTATCATAATTAACTTGTCGTTATTTTAGCTGCAGTATAGATATTTTGTAATCAAAAGTGTTTCAGCAATTTTAAACACAAATTTCTTGGAATGGTATTGTTTTGATGAGAATATCTCTCTGCAATGCAAGATTTTTTAAATTGAATTTTGAATTGGAGTTAAGATAATTGAAAACGAGATATGGTGAGATTTTGTGTAAATACAAGAGCGTTTACAAAATCTCAATCAGTTGCCTTTCCTTCTCTATATAATTCCTTGAAAAAAGTTTAAATTTCTTTGTACTCATTTTATTGCAGCAATATTCTAAATAGTAGCACATACTTAAAAATGCACCATTCATGAATGTCAAACTTAAAACACTGCAGTTGTTACGAGACAACCCAAACACTGCGGTTGTTACAAGACAAACACTGTGGTTGTTACGAGACAATCAAAACACTGCGGTTGTTATGAGACAACTCAAACACTGCGGTTGTTAAGAGACAACCAAAACACTGCAGTTGTTATGAGACAACCAAAACACTGCAGTTGTTACGAGACAACCCAAACACTGCAGTTGTTATGAGACAACCCAAAAGCACTGCAGTTGTTCGAGACAACCCAAACAGTGTATCATTTACAGCACTGTACTACAATCTCTTTTTATAGTATGCAGTTGAATGCATTAGCAAATCAAATTTTATGACCATTTTATACAATTGTGTAAGTATGATCAATAACAGAGGAGCTCTTTCATATCGACAAATCAGTTTTGGGTCTGCTGTAGATGAAAGTAAAGTGAAAGACATAAAGTCAAATTACAACATCAATTTAATATAAAAATAGTTTTTGAACATCTTGTTCGCTCAATTTAATGAAAATTGCACGTCCCTCTATTGGCATTTTTGCATCACCACATACCTTGGAATAAAACTAAGCAATTTATGGATGCAGCTTTCAACTTCAATCTAGGAATGCAATTAATGGGCCTCTTCAGGGGAAAACAGTGGGTCATTCAGAAAAAAGGGGCCATCAAAAAAAACACAGATGTGGGTTGGTTGACATGTATTTTTATGCCAGTTTTTGTATCAGTTTGATTATTTTTCACAGAGTTATGGCCCTTTGATTCTATCTGTGAGCAAATTCTTGTCTGGCTATTTCTCTACAACCCAACGTTGGAATTTTATGAAACTTGCTAGGATGCATCACTACCAAGTGGAGATCTTTGTGTTCCCGTTCGATGATTTTTCACAGAGAAATGGCCCTCTAATTGAGTCTGTGACCAAATTATTGTCCGGTCTATTTCTCTACCTCTGGTTGGAATTTTATGAAACTTGCTGTTTGTGTTCCAGTTCGATGATTTTTCACGTAGTTGTGGCTCTTTCATTCTGTCTGTGACCAACCTCTTCTCCGCTCTGTTTCTCTGCAACCTCTGGTTGGAACTTTATGAAACTTGCTAGGATGCACGATTACCAAGTGGAGATGTGCATATTGTCTTCATGACGCTATTTCGCTACAACCTCTGGTTTTAATTTTGTTAAACTAGCTAGGATATGCACATATTGTCATTTTCTTCCGGTTCAATGATTTGCGAAGAGTTCTGTCAAGTGCAGAGCCACATATTGTTCCTGCTATGCAGTTTAGTAATTTTCAACCAAGTAGCCATCAGCACTAACGGAATATGATACAGAGTCAAACACTCACTTGGGGAGCATCCATCGGTTCCACAGATATTTTACTGTTTTAATGAGTGTCAATGCCTGCGTTATTTCATTACAGTAATTTTTATTTGATCAGTAACCAAGCTCCAACTACAGTCAAACCTATTTTAAGCAGCCAGCCAAGGGAAAGGGCCAAATTGGCCGCTTAAGACAGGTGGCTGCCTACTACAGGGTCATCAATTTTCACCCAGATTAGCAAAGTATTTTTGTATATTGGCACAATTTCACAACCTCAACACATTCATCCAAAGTCAAACACTTCCGTTTTGGTGGCAGGGTTAATACGCTGACAATCAAAACATTTATGCTTTAAGTCACAATAAATCATTTCCAAATTTTATATTTTTCCACAATTAGCACTTTTTACAAGTGTGAACTTAATGAATTAATTCCCTATCGTTCGTTAAAAGCACGAACAAACTGCCATTCTAATTATCGTCTCAAAAACGTTAGCTTCTTTAATCTTTTTATATGCCGACCTTTTCACAGTTAACGTGTTTACACAAAACACTTTGATCTGATCTGTCTATTTTACCAATGACGCGAGCTAAAAATAGAGATGTGAACATTATCATGCACTACACTCGTGTTTGAGTCGGAAAAATTGCGATTATGTAGAACACAATGACAGCTTTGTTTGGTTTGAGTCTGAAAAATGGCGATTATGTAGAACACAATAACAGCTTTGTTTGGTTTGTTTACCGGCAATTAAGAAAGGTTAAACTAAAAGAAACTTATTTTAAATTAATGATATATTATAATTATTTGATTTATTTGGTTTTTAGTACTTTAATTAAATATTAATTCTGTGGCCGTAATGAAATTTTTATATGCCAAGATATATATTTTACAGTACAATTTGTTCATTTGGTGGCCGTTTTAGGAGGTTTTTAATGACTTTGGGACCAAAAATGTTGGCTGCTGGCCGCGTCGACCAGGTGACCGCCTATTGCAGTTAAATTATATAGTAAATTTCGACGGGAGGGTCTGAAACTGGCCGCTTAAGGCAGGTGGCTGCTTATAACAGGTGACCGTTAGTACAAGTTTGACTGTATTCACTTACTTCTGTTATACATAATTATTCATTTTGGGAACTGTCAATATTCTATTTTTAATTGACAGTCAGAATAAAAACTGGATTCATTTGATCGATTACGGAAAAATATGAAATAATCCGAAAGAACTCTAAATGCTGAGCGTCAAGCGAGGAAGCTTCTAGTACCATTTTTAAAGTCTTTGGTATGTCCCGGCCGGGGAACGAACCCACGACCTTCCGCATGCGAGGCGGACGCTCTACCACTAGACCATGTCGCGGTCTTAAATAATTATAACAAAAATATATGTTAACGACTCTAGTACATGTAAGATGTAGTTTATTTGGAAATACCGGTATAATGGATTATTTCCAGTAATCAACTGATTGCAAGATAACTTTCAAATGAAACTTATTTTTGGTATGGAAACATATTTACGCAACTATAAAATCATAAACCCAGTCAATGCCCATTTACTTTGTTTTAAAAAGATTTTCTGTTTACTACTCCAAATAAATTTCAATCGGGCCATTCTTAAAAAAGTATTTGTTTGCTGTGCTCCGACCCAGTATTTTGTATGTGGGTAGGTAGGTAGCTAATTTTTTTTTTTTTTTGCCAAATTTTAATTTTGCATGGTCTTTGTAAAGAAAAATGGACAGAAACTTTTCTGAAAGCATGAAAAAAATTAAACACTTTGAAAGTCAATAAAAAAGTTGAGTGAGTAGGTAGGAGCATGGCAAACAATTTATTTTTAAGGATGGCCTCGCTATGTTGAGAGTGTCTTTTAAGTGTAGTCATCTACAATACTCCGGTTTGTGTATTTTATCATTTGACAGAAATGCTAACACAGCAAGTTATTAAATTCCTTTCATTCCCATATCATTTCACTTAATTTTTTTCAATTAGTTTTCAGGAAATTTCTGTTTTACTGTTTAAGATTTGCTGGATGGGGAATGTGTCAGTGCCTATGTCAAGCAGATCAGTTTTCATAAAATTTGAGATTGGACTTAATCTATCTTTTGACAGCCCCCCAAGTTTGCAAAAAATGAAACAAAACAGAATAACAACCTTAAAGGGAGTTTATCAGGATTTTTTCCAAATTTTAAAACTGGCTAAAATCATTTTTTCCTAATATATCATGCCTATATATGTACATATATACAGTGTTTTCTCCAGAGCGTGTTTCTTGCGTTTTTGACGCAATTAAATCTCATTTGACACAATCAAGTTAATTCCCTGTGTCCACTATGACGCAACCTTAAAAGTACAGAAATTCAATTTACGCATATTTGTTTCGACAAGCTGGTTTCAGAGTTAGTTTCCAATACTAGCTGTTTTGGCAGATCACATAGTCTGATTCAGGGAAACCCCGGTCACGCTGTTCTACTAAGTTACGCAAAAGCTTTAATTGGTTATTAACGCTATATTGATGCAATCGCATAGATGATTATGATTACATACATAATTTTCCGCAAAGCAATATTATAGTTTGAAGACAACAACTGTGAAAACAAACGTATGCTGCAACAATAGCGCTGATATATACCCAGTTTTAGGTTGTTAATGTGAAAATCGTGAAACTTTTCAAGAAAGTTGTTTAAAATGTACGGACGTTACTCTATCTGAAAACCTTGTTATTTTGTTTTCTATAAGGTCTGAGACGCGAAAATTTTGAAAAGTTCATGGCCCTGTGGCCACAATCATAAAAAATATTTTCTAGTTGTTTTAACTTGTTGTCAGAAGTGAAACATTCGTTTGAAGTAAATTGTTTTGAAGTTATCAACTTAAATTGCAGCTTTGATTGAGAAATTTGTGTAAAACATTAAGTTAAACTGTTTTAGTAAATTATGTATTTTTTACCACCATTTATTCAAGTTGATTTAGTTAAAAACTATTCAACTGATGACCCCCAAATTTTGAAAATTACCCCCATATTTTTAGCCAGTGGATCATCAGTGACCCCCAAAAAATTTGGCCTGGAGAAAACACTGTATATATACTCACTTATCCCATATTGCTAAAAGGATATCTATTTAAACATACCAAATGAATAGATTGAAAAAGGATTTCCTGCGTAGGGTCCAGTGCTCCAAGAAAAAAAAAATTTGGGACTAGCCCAGGGCAAGTAGATTGAAAAAATCTACTTGCCCTGACTGAAAAATAACTTGCCCTGATCAACGGTTCACATGCCCAGATTTTTATTACCAATACACCTTGCGGTATAATATGAAATATGTAAACATAGACTTAAATGTATTCATTTTATGTAGGGTAAGCTCCCCATAACATTATGCATGTCTAAATCACAAGTTTTAGAGTTTGAATAAGACTGGGAGAAGTGAGAGAAATTCGGGAGAACTGACTATGTCTCTATCAGTATGTTGTACTTAATCTTTATTAGCATAAAAAAGATGCTAAATATTCAGTCAATCAATCAATCAATCAATCGTTCTTTATTGACTATCATTTCTGTTCTGTTGATTCAGTGGCAGTGTGGGAGCAGGAGTATATTTAAAACATTATTTTAAATATCTTTCTCTTGTTTTCTAATTATTGCTGTCACAACATACAATAATGGCAATGCCAAGTCTACAAAGCTATTCAATCTATCCAAGAGAACTTGGCAATATGATAAATGAATGCAATTTATGATAGCCTTCAAATATCTAGAAAGTGCAACTAGTCAACTATATTTCAAATATTAAAAAAAAACCCACATAATTCATCTTAATTGTTGTTTTCAATACCATATTTAGATCATGCAAAAAAAAAATATGCTGAAACTACACAACCAAAAAGCAATGTTTATTACTATAATAATACCCCACCCACATTTTTCTTTACCGTAAACTCAATTTCAATATCAACTCTCACGTTTTCACAGAAGAAAATTTATATACATACAGTTCCAATTATTGTAAATCTACGAAACACTTATAAAATTACCAGAACCTAACGCTGACATTTTACATAACGCGATCGATCGCAAATTATCTGCAAAAACATTACCAGATTTTAGAAATCGTTACCATTTTGGCAAAGGGAGGTAATTTTATACTCTTCATAATGGAGAATTTGAGAAACACCCGTGAATTACGTCATCGTCTTTTTTTTTTAGTCTTTGCTCGGGTAGGTGGTAAGAAACTTGTTTACCTTGGGCGTAGATATCCGACCAATCAGTTATTAAAAATAGATTACTTTATAGTCAAAGCTATCCACCAATCACATTAGAGTAATTAAAATAGATAAATGAATATGCATGAGAGGTTTACCGAAGTCGCATTATCGGGCATGTGGTATGTGGTATGATAAACACCGCAGGGGTCAATTGTTTATACTGATTAGTTACGGTCATTAAACAACAGTTTGACCTGTGTCGTTTCGAATAGAGATATTTGCAGACCTGTGTATTGTGAAAACTAGCTTGTCCGATTTTTTAAGACAAGCCCGACGGGCAAGTAACTTTGAAAAAGGCACATGCCCGGATCCAGATTTGACAAGCCCCGGGCATCGGGCTATCCTATTCTTGGAGCACTGGGGTCATGCACCTAGGTTAGACTAAAATGAATTTCCTACTTAAAATTTAAAAAACTTAATTTGTGACATATCAAATGAGTCCCATCATTTCATTTTGATTTCGTCACACTGGTTGACATATTACAGAAGTTGTTTCACAATTGAAAAGACGATGTGAAGGTCATCAAGCAATATTTAAGTGCTGTCTATTTTAAGAATGGAGAATTTTTTTCAAGTTTACCCATATTTTTTATCAATCGTAATAGTCAAACATCAATTTCCCTGCAATTCCATTGGTTAAATAACAACTAGGTAACAATTTTCTGCTGATGCTGCAATGAGAAGAATCATCCAGAATGTAAGCATAGTATATGTCATACTGAAACTCAATCCATAAATCTAGGTTGATTTTTAAGGTAGTTTATCTGTGGGGGCAGAATGCTATAAATGTCTTAAAAATATACACCTCTAATATTGAAAACATTAATTCGCCACGTATTAGCAATGGATGAATTATGTTTATATTAACTGACAGAGTGGAAAACAGTGCAGGAAGTGTTCAGATTGCTTGTTATGAGCAATCTGAACTTTTCCTGCACTGTTTTCAAAGACTTTCTGTGATTGGTGCGGGAAAACGAGTATCTATGGAGTAAATGGTTAAAATAGATGATTTGATATTAAATCCACCAAAGTTTGACAAAAACATTATTTTAATCTGAGTCCTTCAATTCAAACTTGGCCATTGAAAACACGATGCAATCATAACCAATGTCCGTCTGAAATTTGCTATTGTACAGTACTGGCTCAAATACCCAAAGATAGATCTTAAATTTGATTCAAAGTGGCTTTAGTGCAATCATGTCCAAGATTTTTTTTCAACACTCTTCTAGCGCTTTAATTAGGTATGGTATGTCAAAGCATGCCATATTTTGGATGGATGTAAATTGACATTTCTCTCCTATAGGTTATAATCACACCATGACGCAGATCTATGACGATGTAAAGTTTATCTATCTATACTGCATCATCCCCTTGCAGGTATAACATGCAGATGCAAGTCAGTGCAGTATAAGTGGATAGAAGAGTAAAAACAATGTTCCATAAGATCAAATAGTGAAGATAAAAAGATAAAGCTGTCACTGTTAAAAGAAGTACAAGACTCAGAGTGGGAAACTGTTCTTCTTCTTCTTCCATAATCACACTCTTGGGCATTGTCGCACAATTTGATTGTTAGGCTTGCATATGAGTGTACAGGATTAAAACCGATTAAATCGATACCCTCATCCTAAGGTGCAGAGATAAGCCTTTCCCTGAATGCCTCTTGGGTGTCCAGTGCTCCAAGAATAGGATAGCCCGATGCCCGGGGCTTGTCAAATCTGGATCTGGGCATGTGCCTTTTTCCAAGTTACATGCCCGTCGGGCTTGTCTTAAAAATCGGACAAGCTAGTTTTCACAATACACAGGTCTGCAAATATCTCTGTTCGATACGACACAGATCAAACTGTTGTTTATAGGCTGTAACTAATCAGTATAAACAATACGACCATGGTACACGTTTCTTACCACCTACCCGGGTAAAGACAAAAATTAGACGATGATGTATTTCGCGGGTGTCTCTCAAATTCTCCAGTATGAAGAGTATAAAATTACTTCCCTTTGCCAAAATGGTAACGATTTCTAAAAGCTGATTAGGTTTTTTGCAGATAATTTGCGATCGATCGAGTTATGTAAAATGTCAGCGTTAGGTTTTGGCAATTTTATAAATATTTCGTAGCGTTACAATTATTGGAACTGTATGCATTTAAAAAAAATTCTGTGAAAACGTGGAAGTTGATATTTAAATCGAGTTTACGGTAAAGACAAATGTGGTAGGGGTATTATAGTAATAAACTTATTGTTTTTTGGTTGTGTAGTTGAAGCGTATACTTTTCTTTGGCATGATTTAAATATAGTATTGAAAACAACAATTAAGATCAATTATGTGGGGGGGGGTTTAATATTTGAAATATAGTTGACAAGTTGCACTTTCTAGATATTTGAAGACTATCATAGACTGCATTTATTTATCATATTGCCAAGTTCTCTTGGATAGACTGAATAGCTTTGTAGGCTTGACATTGCCATTATTGTATGCTATGACGGCAATAATAAGAAAAGAAGAGAAATATATTTAAAATAATGTTTTAAATATACTGAATCGACAGAACAGAAATGATAGTCAATAAAGAACAAAGATTAAATACAACATAATAAGTTGGGCATACTGATAGATACATAGTCAGTTCTCCTGCAATTCTCTCACTTCTCCCGGTCTTATTCAAACTCTAAAACTTGTGATTTAGACATGCATAGTGTTAAGGGGAGCTAACCCTACATAAAATTAACACATTTAAGTCTATGTTAACAAATTTCATATACCGCAAGGAGTATTGGTTATAAAAATCTGGGCATGTGAACCGCTGATCAGGGCAAGTTATTTTTCAGCCAGGGCAAGTAGATTTTTTCAACCTACTTGCCCTGGGCTAGTCCCAAATTTTCTTTTTTTTGGAGCACTGGTGTCAGCTGTGGCAATGCGCTCTTGAAGACTGTTTCAGTCAGATGCCTGTGGGGAAGAAAGAGTGCCAGTAGATGTCAACTCTGCAGAATGGGACCAAGAATTTCAGTGAATTGCCTCTAGCATTCATGGATGCTGGTCAGATGGGCGCTGATGGGACATTTATGCTTGTTGTCTTGTAGTCGCCGTGACTGCCAGTCTGAAGCGATCAAGGTCTGGTAGCAGCACAATATGGGCTGGCAGATAGATCCACTGCATAATCACAAGGGGAAAGAATGAGTTTTTATAGTCAGTTCATGCCAGTATTTGTCTGATGTGGAGGCTGCGGCAATCTTCATGGAATGCTGTGCATATGGAGGCAACGAACCATTTTGAAAAAAAGAGACACAGCTATATAACCATGGTATCAAAGTTGAAGTGCCTACATATATATGTCTAAATGTGTCTCCCGACTCAATTTATTCATGAAAAAAATCATAATTTTTTATAACACAATCGATAGACCCATTACTAATATGATGCGAAACGAAACCAAATAAAACAACTTGCCTTCAATGAGCCATTCACACCGAGCATAGTTTGGATACTCTTCGTCACCATCCGATATAATCCCTGTCTTGTTGGTAAGAAGTGTTCGTCCATTGCACGTGTCACCCAGGGACGGCAGGCACGCGAAGATGACACAAATTGCTATTATTGACCTCCTCCGCATCTCTCTCCTGTCAGAACTAGGACAGCGAGATGCGAGATCAACACATGGCGTTTAAGCACAATCTTCACATTATGTTACCATTTCGGTATGATCCCCACACAAAGACAACATGTTTAGTCCAATAAAGATACGTTTTTGTTTATTTTATGGGACTGTAGACATGTTAATATCGTAATTGTCAACACTTCACCGAAATCATCTGTTTTTCCTCCATTGTATTGAAATTATAGTGGGCCAAATGAAGAATATAGCTCTGATTGGTCAAAAATAAATTAATTGTGATCATTTGGATAACTTTGTATTTTTTCATCGTACCTATAATACGAGAAATACCGATTTAAAAAATCAGACGCGCAAATTATTAAACTTGTACCTCTATTAAGAAACCACTATCTTTGTTGCAGTCTTGTTTCTCATTGTTTGCCATAAGAAAATATTGGATAGGGACAGTGACAAAATTAATTAAATATACGTTGCTGAAATTTAGGATGACACATCTAGTATTTCTTTTTTGAACCTTTAATTTGTCTGAATATAATAATTATGATACCGAAGTAAAGCAGATAAAACTGTTAACAAAAGTAAGGAATTAAATAGAGAAGTCCTTTTCCCCAAATACCATCAGTTTATGGAACAGCCTTTCCCAGACATGTGTGAGCTGCCCTACTACGGATGGCGTCAGGAAGGAAGTGCCGTCAACAGCCCTCAGAAAGACAATCCTGGTCGGCACTATTTAAATTGTACCCCGTTGAATTTTCTACTTTTAAAAATCCCTGTATAAACTTTCTCTCACCACGCATACACCAGTACGAATATATACCAGATGGTATGCTGTACTTGATGGAAGAAGCAAAAGTAATTGACTTCGAGGAATTAGGCTTGAGAGAAATAACTTATTCCTTGATTTCTTTAAATTTAACTAAAAAGAAAGGTTTACCACCAAAATTTACAATCGAGCCATTTGTTTTATACCAAAATCACAAAAATGCTGGTCGGTTCAGGAGTTATACATATATTTTTTACAAAAGAAAATCTTGTTTAACTTTTCAAAAAGTTGTACAAGTGTATGATAATGTATGACAATATGTATTGGACTAATTTCAAAACATAACATTAATTATTATCTGATGGTGTGAAATATAAACCTAAACATTTTTAGAATAGCACCAAAATATAAAGATAGATCTACTTAGGTAATATGACAAATATTTCTTTAAAATGCACGGCAACCTATGGTTTTCTTTATAAATTCTGAAGGCGGACCAAAGGAACCTAAAATATAAAAAAAAAAGTGTAATTACCTCAACATAGCCTATTTTTTATGCCGAGTTTTGGGTTAAAATAACATATAAAAAGAGAATCTAAGAGAAAAGCTAATCTCCAGTGTATATTTTTACAGATTAAAATATCTGTTGTCCATTTTTATTATGCTGTTCATTTTTAGTTCAGTTTATCATATGTAGTCTATATTAATAACGTCATTTTATCAAAATTAACAAAATATTAGATTTTGACGTACAGGTACCATCCTTGAAATGAAATGGCTAAAGATACGATCACGGCAACATATCGTTTTCGTGATAAATTTCATCTTAGAAAATGATAAATATGTTGTTGTTGTTGTTGTTGTTGTTGTTGTTGTTGTTGTTGTTGTTGTTGTTGTTGTTTTAAATACAATGTACTAGTAACTGAATTAAAATCAAACATCTACGTATAAGCCTACATGCTTTTATTTGACAAGCAAATGTACTTAAGACAAAGTCATAAGTGCTATTAAGGACTTATGGAATTAATTCTTTTATGTCCTTGGTGCTATGAAGAAAACAAAAAATATTGCCTACGCCAAAGACGTATATAGAAGGACAGACAAGTCGTGTAAAGAAAGACAGACAAGTCGTATACAGAGGGACAGACAAACCTCTAAATAAATGCTAATAAAATAGTTAAGAATTAATAATTTGACAATTTTAATCATAAATAGATTTCACAGACTGGCAACCGATTTCGTACCTACATTAATATTTGATAATGGTTTAAACATGCAAAATGGTCTTGAATTAAAACATTGCAGTTGAACAGAGACATGTAATTAAGTCACTGAGATCAAGTATGGGGCCTAGATCCACTGTTGTTGTGTTTTTTAGTCACAGTATACACGTTTTGGAAGTGTAGTGTGCAAGAACCATAACTCTGCCTTGCTTTTTATTTTAATTATCTCCATTTATTAAATTTACATGTCCTGTGCATAACTCTTAAAGTGGCGAATGGAATTTATTCAAACTGCATACAAAGACAGAGGACGTTAAGGGGAAGCACAGTGTCTACGAACCATAACTCTGCATTGCCTCATTTTTTTCTCAATTATCACCATTCATCACTTTTAGTCTACTTGTCAGGGCCGCCGTTCTGCCTTTTTTTTTAATATACGCACAATGGGGAAGTTTACGGATTGGTTATCCCCATTCACTGTGAAAGGGGGCTTTAGACCCCTAAAGAAAATTTGATAGAAAGGACGGCAAATGACGGCATTTTTTCATAGCATCTCAAGCAAAATTTCTTCCAAAATTATTTAAATTTCAAGAAATACGTAGATCTATGGTTCTGATCTAAATTCGAATTCCAATAGCAGTAACAGCATATACTAAGTATATATACTGTATTTATTTGTTAACCACGGGTTTTATTAAAACATCAAGGAAATAAATCACAAAATAATTAAATTACCCACATATGTATATTACCGATGCACTTAGTCATAATTCTAATGTTTACATGTTTATAATTGTTCAACTGTTTTTGTGTTTAATTTTGAAAATAAATATTCTATTCAAGTATAAATTATATTTAAGAGAACTTTGTTACATCTGTCAAAATATTTGATTCTTGAATTTGTGACATCTTAATTTCTAAAGAGCAGTGCCAAATATCTGTCTTTTTTCCGTGCAAAGGTATCAACTATTGTTTCTGCGTTAAGTTCTTTATCCCGAAAATTGTTTAACAATCCCAGACTCGACACTCTTTTTGTTGTCATTGTACTTCTACTCTCCTCATGGTACTTAACAACCTTACCACAGATGTTGTTGAAACTGGCATGGTTAATAAAATATTAAGGTATCCCTCACAATGAGATTGAGGTCTACGTTAGCCAACACAAATGACTGCGCTGTCCGTTCTTTTGTCCGCGTTAATCAACTTCCACTGTTGCTTCCGCCTTCTGCATTCGTTCAGCCGGGCCCAATTAGCTCAGTCGTTAGCTCGTCTGACTATCAATCCGGTGGTCGCGAGTTCGAATCCCCGCCCGGCCACAATCTATGTGATGGTTGATATACGACATTGCGTCTCATTACCATTTGTCTCTCGCCGCTGATTCAAGTGGAAAAGTTATCAGTTACTTTACGGAGATGGAGTGTGCTCGAGTACTGGTTAACCTTCCAAGATCCCGGGAAACAGTGGCTAGGTTAACTGATAGTCTGTTAGCTCTCCATGGCATAAAATGACGCTAAATATTTAATCAACCAATCAATCAATCAACATTCGTTCTCAAACTCTTCTATATCACAAGTCGTATCTTTGTTGACGGCTACATGGCTATCATGAATCACCTACAGTAATGTCATTTTTTTTTAAATTTACATTTCTAAAATGTGTTTAACAATTTAAATTTATACCTAGTAATTAAAATAATTAAAATGAATTTACTGATATACGAGTACTTACTCAAGTAATACTTAGCATTTAAATTTGTATCTACTGCTATTAAGAATGGAGCAGCTTATTTTACTCTTCGTTATTAACCAAGGCTATATAACAAACACACACTGGTGCTCAATAGACTAAATATGCACATCATTGAAACTTTTACCATTATTGTTGTATTAAATATTCTCAAATAATGTTCAGATTTATATGGCCTTCCATACATGTAACGTAATGCGTGGAAAACGTTTTGGAATGAGGAAATGCGCTTTGAAATGTCCATCATCTTGCCGAAATCTTGATTCAAGTTCTGTTTTGAGATGGTCCAAGAATGTTAGATTTGTTGATTCTCCAATACTCAGATGTCGTTTCAGCTTGTACGTTGGGTCTTTGTTGTGCGCGTCCAGCTAATACACGCTGACGTGATGGTCCGACACCAACATCAGCTGCCAGGGAGACACCCCATACTAATGGGTCGTTCCGTTCACCAATTAATTGATAAGTTAGAACACGGGCTTCTGTTACGGCCTCGACAAGATCGCAGATTTTACGTTACAACAAAAAAAGAGAGTGGTGCACACTGCACAAGACGCTAACATGTGTTGAACAGCAACTAAAGTCACGATGAAATCGAATTTCAAAATGCAAGCTCTGCAGTTTGTCTCTTTAGAGTGTCAATGATGGGATAACTCATTCAAGGCAGACGCCACTACCATGAAAGTGGATATTAATGTTTGAGGGCATTTGCTCAAGCTGCCCATTTTGTCTCATAAAGTGACTGCAATTTTGTGTTTTTGTCCATTTCGTCACGACTTACAGGGTCTGCATTAAGATTGTTCTGAAATTGTAGCAGCTGTTTCGCAGAGTAGTTAAACGCGAAGGCGATCTCTTGGACTTTGTCCATCATGTTTCGTGCATATTGTTCTTTAGACGCATGAACGATCGCAATATTGAGACAGTGCACTTTGCAGGAAACTTTTAATAAGGGTTTAAATCTGAAGAAAGTACCTGCTAGGAAATTTGAAAGTTTGTGTACCCTCTCCCACTTTGATTATAACAAACCAACGCTATCATTGTCAAATACACGACCTACACATTTGTTGTCAAATACATCGACAAATGGCGGATCGATAGAATTTGAACATCCCGCCATGTTTAAATTTTCCGCGTTTACAAACTTGGAAAAAAAATGCATTCGGAAATGTTCGGTCCTGATAGACCGTTCGTGGAATAATGCTTAAAGGGAATTTATCTTGATTTTTCAAAATTTTAAAATTGGCTATAAACATTTCCCCCCAATATATCATGCCTATATATACTCGCTTACCCCGTATTGCCAAATAGATATCTATTTAAACATGCCAAAATTATATATTGAAATGGGGTTTCAAAACTTGGGCTACGCGCCTAGATTAGACTTAAATAGATTCCCCGCTCAAAATTGCAATATATTTTGTGACGTATTAAATGAGTAATGTGATTTTATTTTTATTTCAATTTTATCCGTTATACAGGTTTACCCGTAGTAAAAATTGTTTCATCTTAAAAAGAGTCTGAATGACGATGCGAAGGTCTTCTAGCAGTTTTTAAGTGATGTTTATTTTTAGAATTGGGAGTTCGTTTCAAGTTTATCATCACGAATTAAATAGCGATTTTTTGTCACATTTTGGTAGATTTTACTAAGCTGTTCGGATTTTATTTATTAATGATGATGTATTTTAACTATTTTAAAAACAATTTTATTTTGTAAGACATTTATAGCAATTTTCCTGATATACTCCCTTTAACAGAAGGAGCCTGACCGTTCATACATTAAACACATAATCATCTAGATGTCAAAGAGAAAACGTTGATTGGTCTTTTTTTTTTATAAACATCTGAGGTCTTTTCACCCCTTAAGCATCAACTTTTAGTGCATATTTCAAGTTATTTCCTTTTTTTTAAAAATCGCTGAACGGATTTCAAATGATACACACGTGCGTATGTGCGTATAACGATCGACGGGCCTGGACAGGTATTTAAGGAATGCTTGGATATGTGTTAGAATATCAGGAACAGGTCATTCAGGACAGCTTGGTTGTGTGTTAGATTATCAGGAACAGGTAATTCAGGAATGCTTTCTTGTGTGTTAGATTATCAGGAACAGGTACTTCAGGACAGATTGGTTGTGTGTTAGATTATCAGGAACAGGTACTTCAGGACAGATTGGTTGTGTGTTAGATTATCAAGAACATGTAATTCAGGACAGCTTGGTTGTGTGTTAGATTATCAGGAACAGGTAATTCAGGACAGTTTGGTTGTGTGTTAGATTATCAGGAACAGGTTATTCTGGACAGCTTGGTTGTGTGTTAGATTATCAGGAACAGGTAATTCAGGACAGTTTGGTTGTGTGTTAGATTATCAGGAACAGGTTATTCAGGACTGCTTGGTTGTGTGTTAGATTATCAGGAACAGGTAATTCAGGACAGCTTGGTTGTGTGTTAGATTATCAGGAACAGGTTATTCAGGACAGCTTGGTTGTGTGTTAGATTATCAAGAACAGGTAATTCAGGACAGCTTGGTTGTGTGTTAGATTATCAGGAACAGGTTATTCAGGACAGCTTGGTTGTGTGTTAGATTATCAGGAACAGGTAATTCAGGACAGCTTGATTGTGTGTTAGATTATCAGGAACATGTAATTCAGGACAGTTTGGTTGTGTTTGATTACCAGAAACTGGTAATTCAGGAATGCTTTCTTGTGTGTTAGATTATCAGGAACAGGTAATTCAGGACAGCTTGGTTGTGTGTTAGATTATCAGGAACAGGTACTCAGGACTGCTTGGTTGTGTGTTAGATTATCAGTAACAAGTAATTCAGGACAGCTTGGTTGTGTGTTAGATTATCAGGATCAGGTTATTCAGGACAGCTTGGTTGTGTGTTAGATTATCAGAAACAGGTACTTCAGGACTGCTTGGTTGTGTGTTAGATTATCAGGAACATGTAATTGAGGACAGCTTGATTGTGTGTTAGATTATCAGGAACAGGTAATTCAGGACAGTTTGGTTGTGTGTTGGATTATCAGGAAAATGTTATTCAGGACTGCTTGGATGTGTGTTGAATTATCAAGAACAGGTAATTCAGGACAGATTGGTTGTGTGTTAAATAATCAGGAACATGTAATTCAAGACAGATTGGTTGTGTGTTACATAATCAGGAACAGGTTATTCAAGACAGCTTGATTGTGTGTTAGATTATCAGAAACAGGTAATTCAGGACAGATTGGTTGTGTGTTGGATTATCAGGAAAATGTTATTCAGGACTGCTTGGATGTGTGTTGAATTATCAAGAACAGGTAATTCAGGACAGATTGGCTGTGTGTTAGATAATCAGGAACATGTAATTCAGGAAAGATTGGTTGTGTGTTAGATAATCAGGAACAGGTTATTCAGGACAGATTGGTTGTGTGTTAGATTATCAGGAACAGGTTATTCAGGATGGATTGGTTGTGTGTTAGATTATCAGGAACAGGTTATTCAGGACAGCTTGGTTGTATATTAGTTTATCAGTACTGCTTGATTGTGTGTTAGATAATCAGGACAGCTTGGATGTGTGTTAGATTATAAGGAACAGGTAATTCAGGACTGATTGGTTGTGTGTTGGATTATCAGGAAAATGTTATTCAGGACTGCTTGGATGTGTGTTGAATTATCAAACACAGGTAATTAAGGACAGATTGGTTGTGTGTTAGATAATCAGGAACAGATTTTTCAGGACAGCTTGATTGTGTTAGATTATCAGGAACAGGTAATTCAGGACTGCTTGGTTGTGTATTAGTTTATCAGGACAGCTTGGTTGTATATTAGTTTATCAGTACTGCTTGATTGTGTGTTAGATAATCAGGACAGCTTGGATGTGTGTTAGATTATAAGGAACAGGTAATTCAGGACTGATTGGTTGTGTGTTGGATTATCAGGAAAATGTTATTCAGGACTGCTTGGATGTGTGTTGAATTATCAAACACAGGTAATTAAGGACAGATTGGTTGTGTGTTAGATAATCAGGAACAGATTTTTCAGGACAGCTTGATTGTGTTAGATTATCAGGAACAGGTAATTCAGGACTGCTTGGTTGTGTATTAGTTTATCAGGACTGTTTGGTTGTGTGTTAGATTATAAGGAACAGGTAATTCAGGACTGATTGGTTGTGTGTTAGATTATCAGGACCAGGTAATTCTGGACTGCTTGGTTGTGTGTTAGATTATCAGGACTGCTTGGTTGTGTGTAAGATTATCAGGACTGCTTGGTTATGTGTTAGATTATCAGGACTGCTTGGTTGTGTTCAATTATCAGGACCAATTAATTCAGGACTACTTGGTTGTGTGTTAGATTATCAGGACCAAGTAATTCAGGACTGCTGGGTTGTGTGTTAGATTATCAGGACTGCTTGGTTGTGTTTTAGATTATCAGTAACAGGTAATTCAGGAGTCTGGTTGCGTGTTAGATTATCAGGACCAGGTAATTCGGGACTGTTTAGTTGTGGCTTAGATTATCAGGACCCAGTCATTCAGGACTGCTTGGTTGTGTGTTAGTTTATCAGGACTACTTGGTTGTATGTTATATTATCAGGACTGCTTGGTTGTGTTAGATTATCAGGACCAGGTAATTCAGGACTGCTTGGTTGTGTGTTAGTTTATCATGACTGCTTGGTTGTGTTAGTTTATCAGGACCAGGTAATTCAGGACTGGTTAGTTGCGTGTTAGATTATCAGGACCAGATAATTCAGGACTGCTTGGTTGTGGCTTAGATTATCAGGACCAGGTAAATCAGGACTGCTTGGTTGTGTTAGTTTATCAGGACTGCTTGGTTGTGTTAGATTATCAGGACCAGGTAATTAAGGACTGCTTGGTTGTGTGTTAGTTTATCAGGACTGCTTGTTTGTTTGTTAGATTATCAGACTGCTTGGTTGTGTGTTAGTTTATCAGGACTGCTTGTTTGTGTGTTAGTTTATCAGGACTGCTTGGTTGTGTGTTAGTTTATCAGACTGCTTTGTTGTGTGTTAGTTTATCAGGACTGCTTGGTTGTGTGTTAGTTTATCAGACTGCTTGGTTGTGTGTTAGTTTATCAGGAGTGCTTGCTTGTGTTAGATTATTTGGGCCAGGTAATTTAGGACTGGTTAGTTGTGGGTTTGATTATTAGGACCAGGTAATTCTGGACTGCTTGGTTTTGGGTTAGACCATCAGGTCATTGGTTATTCAGGACTGCATAGCCTTTTGTATATTTTGCATGATCAGGAGATATAGGATTGCTTAGTTTTAGGCAAGATTCTCATCCGGGTACGGTGACTATTATACCAACACCGGGCTGACCAGACCTAGAAGATCCTTTAAATACTGGGCGCAAAGCAAGGAAGCTTTGTACCATTTTTAAGTCTTTGGTACGACTCGGCCGGGATCAAACCCATGACATTCCACATGTGAGACGGATGCTCTACCACTAGACCACTGCTGCAGTTCATGAGCCTATAGATGCACTATGTACAGTGGTATAAACTAAGCCAACAGAAATACAAATTGATACAAACAACAGTTTATTGAGAATAATAATTACATACAAAGTAAAACATTAACAGACAGGTCATGTCCACATATCTGATGTAAAATAAACAACAATAAATAACTCACGAAACAGTGACAATGACCAACAAAACAGAAATTCCAAATATATACCTTGTTATTTTTTTAAGGCTGAGCAGTTTTAATAGTAGTCAAGTTCTTTGTTTGTAATACCTCAGTAAGTAATGTATGTATAAACCTCCTATCATTATGTATAATGTGACATAATATACTACACACTTCAATAATTTCCTGTGATTTTAATGGTTGGTGCTCTTAGATTTGAGGGTATTTAAAACTACAGGCACGGTTACCAAGTTTTTGCGTTCTTTATGTTATTTGTTAACATGGGTGATGTCAGCATAACCAGTAGTTAAAGTAATAGATAACCAATTATTTAAATTGACTATTTAATTGTAAAATGTCAAAAATATAAAGATGTCTTAAATTGAAAAGTTTGACGATTTTGTTTAATTTTTACTAGAATTCGGCTAGTTCAGTTTGAACACAAGTCACTCAAATAACTTGGTTTGGCGAACAAATTTTATGGCTAAAACATAAAAGAGTGCTAAAACAGGGTTTATTATACTGTAATTTTAAGATTTGCGACCGAATATGAGTTTATTTAATGGTCGCAAATTTGTTGTTTAACCTCAAAATTACAGTATACTTAACCCTATAGCGAGCAATAAATCAAGTTTTATCAAGTTCATGAAATTTATCTGGCAGAACATATAATAAACCTTTGGTTTAAACATACACACATATATATATATAAAAATATATATATATATGTGTGAGTGTGTGTGTGTGAATAATACAATATTAGGATTAGAACAAAAAATAAATCTTATTCTTTCGGATAATATAAATAACTTCCAACACCCAATAATATCCAAGAAATTGATTTTTTACTTGGTTTTCTTGCCTTAAATTAGTGACCAAGATGTTGTGATTGAAGCCAAAGCTGGTTTCCAGTCAGTTAAATAATATTCTACATGTAGCTCCAACTGAACCTTGCACTGTTCAGTTTCTTTTTATTTATTTTTTTGGAAATGGATGAAAGGCGTCATATTTCACAAACTTGTGACCATATAGGACAAATTGTGTAACATTTCATTTGTGTCAGTTTTCATCAGCATGATTGAAAGAATTCCAAGGAAAATTAATGATTATGCAATGTGCAGAACCATAAAATTGTTTCTGTTTTCTCACAGTCTCTTTACAAGGCCGAGCTCATTTTATATTGTGAAAATATGAGCTTTCACACAGTAGTAACAGAAAGGACAAACGTTCATTCACAGAACAACATGTTCATATGCAGAACAGCACGTTCATACGCAGAACCAAGCATTCATTCACAGAACAACACGTTCATACGCAGAACAACGTGGTCATTCACATAACAACACATTCATACGCAGAACAACTCATTCATATGCAGAACAACACGTTCATTTACAGAACCACACGTTCATACGCAGAACAACACGTTCATACGCAGAACAACACATTCATACACAGAACAACACGTTCATACACAGAACACATTCATGAACAGTACAGTAGATTTGATGTGTCAACAAATGTAAAATTCCATTTCAACATTACCGTGTGTTTTATTTTCCTCGAATGAACACTTTAGGCAGGTTAAACTGAGGTATTCTGAAAACAATAGCCATGACTACGGAGATTCACAAATCATCCGGAAAGTCAAACAAAGTTACTAGTATAAATGGAGAGTTCATAGTTATGATGGGACATATCCAACATATTTGTTTGTCCGTCCATCCGTCTGTCTGTGAACTGGTGCAACTGGCTGGTGCCCTGGTCCCAAAGAAATTGTATAAGGTCAAGCTGACCTTCAACAGGAAGTGACCCTGAAAAATAAAGAAACATCTTAGCGTAAAGATCGGTCAATAGAGACTGAGGGTAAAATTCTCATTACAAGCCTGTCAAAATATGTCAAAACCCACTAAGCTTTAATTATAAGATTGATAAGGTTTTATTTAAGGATTAAAACCTGAATTTTGAGTTTTCATCACATGATGAAAACTCAAAATTTGGCTTTTAATCCTTATATTTACATTATATATTCAAACTATTTTAGATTAAACTATAACATTTTTACTTTTGATATTTAAAAAGCAAATTATACGCATTAAACCGCAAAGCCAATGTCATGAATGTAACGGCGACATTGCTAACATACTGAATAAGAGCACACATTTGTATGACAACATATGGCAAACGTCACATGGAACTAATGGCAACGTGACGTCTCACCAGCAAAACAAAATCGTGCAACCAATGAAATGCAAACTGGTCATTTTTAGCTCCACACAGCTGCAAGTGTTTTTCAGTAAATCTATATAGTTCATTTATGCCGATTGCAGTGGGAATGTAAATATTGTAACTTCAATGTTTCGATTATTCAGGTTATTTAAACAGAATAACATCAGAAATAAATCTAATGTACACTGGCAGATTAATTGGAGTTGGGCAGGGAAAACATCCAGTTTCCCATGACATCACTGCAAGATTCCTGCAATATTGCTTTAAAATGACAGCATTTACAGAAACTCGTGAACTCTGCATGATCAAAACTTCTGACTCAATGATAGAAGCACTGGAGGATTTTGAAGCCAACATGAAACAATACAATTCATCAATTTCACTAATATCACCACCAAAATCACCATCGTCATCATTATTTTCATAATCATTTTATACACAACCACCAGATATATCTTACCAATTTATCATCTCTCTGCTACATCTATTCTGTGATATCATTTTACTTCTTTAGACTTGTCTTCTTTTCTCTTAGCTGCTTTTTCTTTTGCCTGTTATAAATGTAAAATATATATTTCAATTGAATACCATCTCGAATACTGCGTACATTGTATAAATGTTAAATTCTACTGAGAGCAACAGTAATATTGTCCCCTTGAATTATTTATCTGAAGGCTGATAAAAAATTTTTTTATTTGTATCAACAGAACACCAGATAAATTTATAAACATGTTTCTCAACTTATGTATAATAAAACCATTCCAACATGGCTACTCAAATTTCTATATGTTCATGAAAAACATTCTAAACAAAATCAAAACAAAATTCTAAACAAGTTTAACAAATTATTTTTCAATTGATACACAAAACTGCTTATCCCAAAAACTTACATGGGAATGTATGTTAAGCTTGCATGTTTAACTTTACCTGAGTTATTCCCCTTTATTAACTGTAAAATTATGCTTTAATCAACATTCCTGATTTGTTCATATTTGCACACAAGTTTTAATGAACATGAGTTATGGCCCTTTTTCAAAAAAGTAATATTGTTTTATCTTACTCAATATGTCAATCCAATTCTTTTAAAATTGATACCAAGGTCGATTTTTAACAGCGTTGCAAGTCATTGTATTTCAGCCTCTTGCATATGCTACAAGAGTTACGTTCCCTTATTTATCGTAAAATTACTATTTCATTCAACATCTGCTCAATATCAAATAAATGCTGTCGGTTTCTTTTCAAAATTGTACAAAAGGTTGTTTAGCACTAAATTTTGCATGATATTTAATTCCAACACTGTATATAAAATTTACATGGGTTACACGCCTTTTTGTATGGCTGGGTGGATGGCGGAAAATTGTTTCTGTTAAATGACGTTTTCTTAAAGATATACTGATGATTTTTTTCACTGACATGAACAGCAACCTTGTGATTGGTTCCGAGGTATATCAGATCTAGGTAGATCACTGTTACTTAAAAAAATGAAAATATGAACTTTCACACAGTAGTAACAGTAAGGAGGACAAACGTTCATTCACAGAACAACACGTTCATACGCAGAACAACACATTCATAAGCAGGACAACCGTTTCATATGCAGAACAATGCGTTCATACATAGAACAACACATTCATTCACAGAACAATACGCTCATACGCAGAACAACGCTTTCATACACAGAACAACACGTTCATACGCAGAACAACTCATTCATATGCACAACAACACGTTCATACGCAGAACAACTCATTATTACGCAGAACAACACGTTCATATGCAGAACAACACATTCATATGCAGAACAACACATTCATATGCAGAACAACTCATTCATACGCAGAACAACATGTTCATACGCAGAAAAACAGTTCATACACAGAACAACACGTTCATACGCAGAACAACAGTTCATAAGCAGAACAACGCGTTCATACACAGAACAACATGCTCATTCACAGAACAACACATTCATACGCAGAACAACTCATTCATATGCAGAACAACGCGTTCATATGCAGAACAACACGTTCATTCCTGAAGAACACGTTCATTCATACGCAGAACAACACGTTCATACGCAGAACAACACGTTCATATGCAGAACAACACATTCATACGCAGAACAATAGTTCATACGCAGAACAACGCATTCATATACAGAACAATACATTAATTCACAGAACAACACGTTCATACGCATAATAACACATTCATTCACAGAACAACTCATTCATACACAGAACAACATGTTCATACACAGACCAACGTGTTCATATGCAGAACAACACGTTCATATGCAGAACAACATGTTCATACACAGAACAACAGTTCATATGCAGAATAACACGTTCATTCACAGAACAACTCATTCATACACAGAACAACACGTTCATACACAGAACAATGTGTTCATATGCAGAACAACACGTTCATATGCAGAACAGCGCGTTCATACACAGAACAATATGCTCATACACAGAACAACACGTTCATTTACAGAACAACGTGTTCATATGCAGAACAACACGTTCATACACAGAACAACACGTTCATTTACAGAACAACACGTTCATACGCATGTATAGGTTCCGAACATTAAATGGAAAACTTGGATTGATTTTTAGGTCAAGGACACCAGATTTCAAGGACAACAATATTAGATAAAATAACTCACCTTTTCTACCATGGGAACTAATTGTCCTTTTTCTGCTAAAATTTTCAATAATTCCATAATAAAGGGGAGGTAATTGTGTTTACGACGAATGTTTTCGATCTGTAACAAATTGAAAAGATTATTAATTAGAATTGTTTCAACAAAAGATAAGGATCAAAAATTAAATTACTCTTTTCATTTGAAGAGGCCCAAATGATATAACTACTAATTCATTTACGACATTCCACGGGTCAGGTCTAATTAAAATATCGTGATTATAGGGAGTTTAATTAAATACTTGTTTTTGACAAATAACAATGGTATTTTGTACTAGACAAATCCAGTCACAGTTTATACTAAATATTGCAAGGCCATCTTTAAAAAATAAATTGTTTACCGTGCTCCTACCTACTCACTCAAAACTGCTGCTACCCAAACACTTTTATTGGCTTCCAAAGAGTTTTTTTTTTATGATTTCTGTCCATTTTTGTCTAAAATGACTATAAAAAATTAAAATTTGGCAAAAAAAAAAAAATAACTACCTACTTACCAACATGAAAAATACTGGGTCGGAGCACAGCAAACATATATTTTTTTAAAAATGGCCTTATTGATTTGAAAGGTCGGGTTTATTGATTTGAAAGGACGTAAATACTGGTTATGTCCCTGTAATGCTGGTCTGGCTTACAGAGGTATTATATCTGACAGCTTGTTGATAAGTAGATGTGCCAGGCGGTTTCAGGGAAACATAACAATCATTTAGCAATTTTCTTCAACTTTACATTTAGCCAAGATATAATTTCAGGAGAGATTTATTTCTGAAATTTCTCATGAATCTGCAGCATAACCACACGTAAATATTTCTTCTTTTATAAACTTTCTTGTTGTATAGTGTTCTGTATATCAAGGCTGTAAACTATATCTGTCCCTGTTAAACCACAATTTCTCCTTGTTTAACCATTTCATTTGTTTGGTCCACATTTTCTTTATCTAACCTATGTTTTTTTACTATATTTTAGGTCCATGTTCTCTCTGTTTAACCATAAATTTACTGTAAGCATTAACAGTATATGACGACATTGGCCTCACACTTCCCACTTTGACCGACAACTAGATATTTTCACAATATTTTTTTAATGTTGCATCAACAATGCAAGCATAGTTTAACGCCATTTTCAGCAAATTTCACGTTTATATAATTATGGCATAGTGTGAAATCATTTATTTTCGTGGGTATTAAATTTCGTGGTTTCAACTTCAAAGTTATATCCCTGGGGTCTTAAATTCATTGAAGCCCAATTTAAAAAAATAAAAATAAAAAAAATAAAGTTTATACTTTTGACATCGCATAGTGCATTCCGGTAATTAACCTCTGCTGTAATACACACTTTGCTCGTCAGGGTTTATCGCAACCCGCTGTGCCAATAAGAGTTGACACATGCCAATTAGTACCCTAATATACAAGTACCATATTGAACTAATTGTTATACAAATCAGAGGAGAGGAAAGGAGAAGTATGAGATCTAATCCAGAAAGGGTTTCAGAAGGCAGCCTGCTGTAAATAACAATAGTACGTTCCACATCACGTTACTGTGATAATGAACAGTAAATGAATGTGCTGTAACTTTCAAGAGATTTGTTTGTTTTATTCATTAAAAATAATCAACAAAAGAAACAACAGAATTAAATAAACAAGAGTTGTCAGAAGTCAACAAAGCTTGCCCCTGGGTGTCTAAGTCCTAAAAGGGCCATAACTGTGCCAAAATGCAATCCATAGTTATGGTTTTGTGTCTGTGTGTGTTCCATTGATGATAGTGAACACACATGCGAAGTTTCATTCATATCCAATGAGTGGTTGTATAATAGATATCTTAAACGCAAAAGTTTAACCCGGGTGTCTACAGAGGACGCCGGGGTCACGGCAATAGCTTTTCTTGGACTTTGTCCCGGCGAGCTAAAAATACCACTAAATAAAAGATATTACTTCACTAGAAACTTGTGTTTTAATTTTCTTTATATGCACGCATACTGTCCCTTGAAATGTTTTACACTTTTTTTACAATGTTTTACACGTTTTTTACAATGTTTACCAAAGTCTAGATACGTCACATTGTTTCAAACTGTTTCAACTCAACGCATTTAGCTACAAGGTGACGGTCTATTTTTAGTACCTCTGACATTAATATTTTGATTGAAATATACACACGCAGTGGGGTAAATTATTACACATATCACTACACACACACGTCTATCAGTGGATGTACGTAAAATTAAAGATGATATGAGTATAAAAAATTCTTACACTGTTTACAAAATTATCAATGTAAATATTGATGCAATATGACAAAAGAAAATATATAAATAAAGGATGGATTATTTACTACAATGCGATGCACATACTACAGGCATATGAACACAGAGGTAATTTATATGTTGACAGCATTACATAGCGTAAACTAAGTTCCTGAGTATTTGATTTTGTTGTCTAGGCTCCCCACAAAATCCACAAAAATTAGTACCCAACGAAAATTAATGATTTCACACTATCCAGTTTTATTGATCGAGGAAAAACCCAGAATGAATCTGAGAAGAACCACCGTCCTTCCGCAAGTACCAGGCAAACGTTCTCACATCAAGTTGTTGGACTTAGCATGACTCGAATCTATTAACTTAGTGGGAAAATAAGTGATCTTGAGACATGGCCTTAGACCACTCGGCCACAGAGGACCCCTCATTTACATAAATAAAATGTAAATGACCTTTGACATAATAAATGTAAATGACCTTTGACATAATAAATGTAAATGACCTTTGACATAATAAATGAACTCTGTTTGCAGGATACGGAGGAGGAGGAAAGAAGAGTAGTTTTTTCCAGTATTAAGAACCGAAGTAT
This sequence comes from Panopea generosa, assembly GCA_029582155.1. Taxonomy (NCBI): domain Eukaryota; kingdom Metazoa; phylum Mollusca; class Bivalvia; order Adapedonta; family Hiatellidae; genus Panopea; species Panopea generosa. The sequence goes on from CM055905.1 coordinate 38,132,867, forward strand.
CAACAATGGATTAACAGTTCAGTGCTTGTGATATTTGTCTGAAAATGATCTTGCTTGTAATCCTATTTTTTTATGTCTTTATATTAGACAGGTGGTTCCTTGAAACTAGTCAATTACTGGTATATCCAAATATCTGAGAGTGTGTCAATCTGCCCCTACCTTGTATTTCTTCATCTTTCTTTCTTCTTCACTGATCAGCATCTGTAGCTGACTCACTTGTGATTTTATCAAATCTGTTTCCATGCCACCAGTCTGAAACACACAAATAATAGAAATTAACGTTATAAATCATTGGAAATAAACACCATAATTTTTTTAAGAAATCTTGTTTTTGTTGTTTTTTGTTGTTTTTAAAAATACACGTTTCAAAAATTAAATTGGGAGAAATGAAATACATGCATGAGGAAAAACTTTATTGCTCAAAGACAAAACAAGGGGTATGAGAGATGGATCAAACAGAATGAATCTGAGCAAAGATAATCAACATTCCTTTAGCAGCTAGCAAATCATTTTCAGTTGAACGATCTCAGCTGTTACAGGAACGTGTTATAGATGGACGGACAGACGGAAATCACAATAAAGATACAGAAAGGAAGATAAAAGGAACATACATGTATTTTTTTGTTTTACATTTATCATTTATATTTTTCAGGTGACCTGAAACAATAATTTCTCACTAGTTTGTGATGGTCGTCAGGATTATGATGTAGGCGCATGAAAACAGCATAATGTCGTCATTTATATGTTTAGACCAGTCAGAAAGTAGCTGACATTTTATGTATAAGGCCAACAGCATGTTATGAATCAGAAGTGATATTACACCAGGTTAATATCAAAAATATATCATGGTTTTACAACACTCTTGCAGTGTAAATGTAACAATTAAGTTTATTTTACCTCAATTTTATGTTAAATTCCCCATACCTGTTTTAATAGTGCCCGGTAATATTGCCCAGCAAAGTAATAACAAATGGGCGTGCAGCTTAAACATGAAGCCATTGTTCAAAAATCTCCAACACAAACTGCTCAATGTGTTGAAGTATTGATTTGACAATAATTTCATCCATCGCAATTTTACACTGAAATTTGCCAACCAAAACCGTATTGTTTTTATAGATCTATTTGCTGGGCCCAATTAGTTCAGTCAGTAGAGTGTCTGACTATCAATCCAGGGTCTGCGAGTTTGAATCCCTGCTGGGCAACAGTCTCCTTGATGTTTGATATACAACATTGTGTCTCATTATCATTCATCTCTCAACGCTGATTCAAGTGAAAAAGTTATAAATTTCTTGCGGAGATGGGGTGTGCTCGAGTACTGGCTAACCTTTCAGGATCCCAGGAAACAGTGGTTACGTTAACTGATCATCTGTTAGCCCTTGATGGCATAAAAATGAAGCTAAATATTCAATCAATCAATCAAATAGTAGATTATAATATTTAATTTGGGGAAAAATTAATTAATTTTATTTACCAATAAAAAAAGACCATTACATATTACATAATCTAACTGTATTCAAATATTTGGCTGAAACAAGCTTCCTAAGCAATTGACACAAATCTCTGTACATACATGTTACTGCTTAAGATATATTTTTCTGTATGATAATATAAATATTACATTCCTGGGAGGGTGTTATTGAAAAGTGTCAACCTGAGAAAATATAATATTGACCTTGACGTTGCCTCAGTCGATATATTTTTTTCTCTGGTTGACAGTCAATATTAGTTTTCTCAGGTTGACAATTTTCAATAGTGCCCTCATAGGAATTTGATATTTATATAATATGCAATGACTTACTGACCTCCATCTGTGCACATAGGTCCTGTAATCTCCTCTCATAGCAGACTTTCCTATCTGACACTATAGCCATCAGATTGAAATGGATTTCACCTGCACTGTATCTGAAAAAGTGTCCAGAACCCCAGATAATTGGTTTGATAAGAGAGTAATTTTAGCATCGAAAAGTGTCCAGAACCCCAGATAATTGGTTTGATAAGAGAGTAATTTTACCACCAAAACGTGAAGGAATTTTTTCTCTCCAAGATTTCCAAAAATGTGAGTTTATGGGCATAAAACATGCAGGTTTTTTTTTACTTTAGGCCGAAATTCAGTTACTTCCCAATTCAAAAACTGATTTTTTTCACAGAGGCCAAAACAATTCCCAAAATGAAAAAAATTAGGAAATTTTTTCTTACAGTTAATTATAAAGAGAAGGAAAGGCAGCTCAATGATATTTAGTGAATGCTCGCATATTCACACAAAATCGTGCAATATCTCGTTTTCAATTATCGTAACTTCCATTCATCTCTGGAACACAATCATACATTGCAGAACAAAATTCTCATCAAAACAAAGCTATTCTCAGCAATTTGTGTTTAAAATTGTTGAAGTACTTTTAATTTCAAACTCTGTATAAGGTAGCTTACATAACAACAAATTACGATTTTTTTTTTTAATTCAAACCTCAATGTCTTTAATTCAAGATAATTTTTCATGATTGAAACATTTTATATCATCTAAGATTACATACAACTTACATTTTTTATACAAGAAATCAGTTGCCTGTTAATTATGAATGATTTACCAAATACTTAATCAAAATTCAAATACATAAAACATTGGTCCTGTATTATAATAAATCGCAATACAAAATTCATTGTGGTATGCAGCCCGTCTCTTCATTTCCTTAATTGTTTGTTGGATTATGATGAAACCTTGTATAAAAGTATCAACCAAACTTGTAGAAAGTGTAAACTTTGCACAACCAAACTTGTAGAAAGTACAAACTTTGCACAACCAAACTTTATACTTTCTACAAAGTTCCATCATAGTCTAACAAACAATTAAGGAAATGAAGAGCTAGGATACGTATCACAAAGAATTTTGTATTGCGGTATATTATGATACAGGACCATTGTATCATGTATTTGAATGCACCTTTTAGTTTTATCAAATTTGACCTGCTGTTTAAATACCGAAGTATACAACAATAAACTTTGAATAAAACAACATAACTTCATCAATAACTGACTTGAGCTGTCACAAATTAGACCATGCTGAGTTATAAATGCTAATTGAGTAATTTGAATTTGCAATTTTACATTTATTTTTTCATGAAAATCAGTTTGTTGGTAAATAAAATTAACGTCATATACAACACATTTCAAGTTATATTTATTGGTGGAGGAAGGTCTCAGAATGAATCTTGAGTAGCCGGCAAGTAACTGGCAAACTTGTTTTTGAACAATGCTAGACTCAAACCCATGACCTCCGCTGTGAAGTAGGGGATCTAGAGATGGTAGCTAACACCATTTGACTACAGAGAACCCCTTGGATATAACGTACCAAGTTTTAGTTTGCAGATGTTTCTATAATATCATGTCATTGTGTTTACACGGGTATTAAACATGACATTTCATTACTGTCCTGACCCCATTTGACATCCCTTGGCCTATAATCACTTTACCCCCCCCCCCCCCCCCCCCCCCATGATACCATGATATATTACACAATGTTAATGGACATGGGACTCCTTCATTGTTAGACAAACGACCAAATGGAAATGGGCACTCCTTTATCGTTGGACAAATAACCAAATGGAAATGGGCACTCCTTTATCGTTGGACAAATAACCAAATGGAAATGGGCACTCCTTTATCGTTGGACAAATAACCAAATGGAAATGGGCACTCCTTTATCGTTGGACAAATAACCAAATGGAAATGGGCACTCCTTTATCGTTGGACAAATAACCAAATGGAAATGGGCACTTCTTCATCGTTGGACAAATAACCAAATGGAAATGGGCACTCCTTCATCGTTGGACAAATAACCAAATGGAAATGGGCACTCCTTTATCGTTGGACAAATAACCAAATGGAAATGGGCACTCCTTTATCGTTGGACAAATAACCAAATGGAAATGGGCACTCCTTTATCGTTGGACAAATAACCAAATGGAAATGGGCACTCCTTTATCGTTGGACAAATAACCAAATGGAAATGGGCACTCTTTCATCGTTGGACAAATAACCAAATGGAAATGGGCACTCCTTCATCGTTGAACAAATAACCAAATGGAAATGGGCACTCCTTCATCGTTGGACAAATAACCAAATGGAAATGGGCACTCCTTCATCGTTGGACAAATAACCAAATGGAAATGGGCACTGCTTTATCGTTGGACAAATAACCAAATGGAAATGGGCACTCCTTTATCGTTGGACCAAATAACCCAAATGGAAATGGGCACTCCTTTAATCGTTGGACAATAACCAAATGGAATGGCACTCCTTTCATCGTTGGACAAATAACCAAATGGAAATGGGCACTCCTTCATCGTTGGACAAATAACCAAATGGAAATGGGCACTCCTTCATCGTTGGACAAATAACCAAATGGAAATGGGCACTCCTTAGCGTTGGACAAATAACCAAATGGAAATGGGCACTCCTTCATCGTTGGACAAATAACCAAATGGAAATGGGCACTCCTTCATCGTTGGACAAATAACCAAATGGAAATGGGCACTCCTTTATCGTTGGACAAATAACCAAATGGAAATGGGCACTCCTTTATCGTTGGACAAATAACCAAATGGAAATGGGCACTCTTTCATCGTTGGACAAATAACCAAATGGAAATGGGCACTCCTTCATCGTTGGACAAATAACCAAATGGAAATGGGCACTCCTTCATCGTTGGACAAATAACCAAATGGAAATGGGCACTCCTTCATCGTTGGACAAATAACCAAATGGAAATGGGCACTCCTTCACGTTGGACAAATAACCAAATGGAAATGGGCACTCCTTTATCGTTGGACAAATAACCAAATGGAAATGGGCACTCCTTTATCGTTGGACAAATAACCAAATGGAAATGGGCACTCCTTCATCGTTGGACAAATAACCAAAAGGGAATGGGCACTCCTTTATCGTTGGACAAATAACCAAATGGAAATGGGCACTCCTTCATCGTTGGACAAATAACCAAATGGAAATGGGCACTCCTTCATCATTAGACAAACGACCAAATGAACAAGGGACTCCTTCATCGTTGGACAAACGACCAACTTACCAACATACACAGCAACATTTACTAGTTGTGGAATATTTGTGAAAGATGCACTTTTTTACGAAGCTGACAGTCAAACAAGCAACCCCACCTCCTCCACCTTTCTAGAATTATGCACCTAGAGCACCAGTATATACACTATGTTGATTATCACTATTTCCAACTTATAACATGTTATATACGACGTCCAGTTTTATTGGTGGGTGGAGAAAGATCTGAGACAAACCAATCTCCTTTCCCATGTTACTGGCTTTGTGTCATCCATAAGTATCCCTCATGTGTGATATCAGAAAATACCAACCATGCATGATATCTCTAATTACTAATCATCTGTGATGTCCCTATGCACTGGCCATGTGTTAAGTCTTTAAAGACTGGCTCTGTGTGATGTCCCTCATCCAATTCTACCCAGTAAGGTTTGGAGCATCATACATCCAAGTTATAAAAACTTGCTTCATAAACAATGTAAAATAAACACGTTTCAGACTAAATAAAACGGACTGATAACAGACTGTAGGAAAAAAATCAGTTTAAACAAGGAGATATTAGTTACTTACTTTTGCATACGTTTCTCAAGAACTGGCTTCACGTGATTCAACCAGTCTGATCCATCGGGCACGGCACCTGCAGGTAAAAAATAAGTCAGAATTTGTTGTGTACTTCTCAACCCAATCTTTCTTAATATCCCTGTATCTGGACCATCCCTGTGATTAGACAGACTGTGAGACAGACTGTGATTAGATGACTGTGATTGGACTGACTGTGATGAGATGGACTGTGATTAGACAGACTGAGACAGACTGTAATTAAACACTGTGATAAGAGACTGTGATTAGATAGACTGTGATTAGACAGACTTTGATTAGACTGTGATAAGATGGACTGTGATTAGACTGTCTATGATTAGAGACTGTGATTAGATGGACTGTGATTAGACTGCCTGTGATCAGATAGACTGTAACTATACAGACCGTGATTAGACAGACTTTAATTAGACTGTCTGTGATCAGACAGACAGTAATTAGAATGACTGTGATTAGACAGAATGAGATTAGACAGACTGTAATTAGACAGACTGTGATTAGACAACTGTGATAAGACAGACTAAAACAGATTGTGATTAGATAGACTGTGATAAGAGACTGTGATTAGACAGACTGTGATTAGACAAACTGTGATTAGACAAATTATAAGTAATTGGCTGGCTGAGCGGGGTCTGCATTGTTTGTAAATAGTTTAATTAATGTCAGAATCAAGCTAAAGGTAACAGATCACTGGTTCATCTAGAATTACCCAAGAGAGAAAATAATGTGTGTTCTATGATTTCAAACTAATTATTACATATTGATTACATGTACAGTGTATTATTATAAACAAGTCTGCACAACCCAATTCAATCAAACTGGAAAAAGAAATAATCGCACACAAACATTCTTTGGAAACTGTTTTAAAAGATTTTGTATACCAAAAACTGATGTAATGGCCACCCTACAGAAGTCAGAGAGCATAGAAGCTTTGTTAATGGGGGAAAACACACTTGATTTTCAAACATTAAGCAGTAAAGGCTCAAATTTTAAACATTTTGGAGACAAACCTTTCAAATTGACTAAAAATATATCATGCCTATATATACTAACTGACCCCTTATTGCCAAAAGGATATCTATTTAAACATGCCAAAATAATATACTGAAAAGGGGTGTGGGGAGTGGGGGGGGGGGGGGGTGTAAAAGAGTAGATCTGCCATTGATACAGGTTTACATGTAGTAAAAATTGTTTCATCTTAGAAAGAGTCCGGATGGCATTATGCAGTATGCTGTCTATTTTTAGAATTGGGGTATTGCTGCATGTTTACTATTCCAATTTAAATATGGATTTTGTAACGTTTTGTGGATTTGACAAACCTAATCATTCGGATTTTATTTAATAATTATAATGAGATAATTTTTATCCATTGTAATAATTATTTCATTTTTCGAGACATTTATAGTGTTTTTCCCCCCCGATATATTGTCTTTAAAGGTTTAAGGAGAAAATAAATCAAAATTCAATATTTGTACTTGGAGAAGATTTCGTGACCACAAATCAAGGTAGAAAGGTGTTCTGGAAATGTAATGATTAGATTTGTGACATGGAGATAGATACAAACCCAGGTCTATGGGTCCATCTTTAAGTCCATCCAACTCGTACAGTCGTCCGTCGATGGGAAGGTATCCAACAAAATGGTAAACATCATCGTCTTTCTTGGCCATCTTCTCGTCAAACTCGAACATCTGTTGTCTGTAAGGAAACAATTACAAATTATTTCTGCAAGTGAACAATTACAAAATTTCCAGTTACTTCTGTAAGTAAATATATAAAATATTTTGTAACTTCTGTAAGTAAATAATTATAAAATATTTTTGAACTTCTGCAAGATAAATTTAGAGAGGGTGGGGTGGGTGTGTGTGTGTGTGTGTGTGTGTGGGGGGGGGGGGGGGGGGGGGGGGACACAAAAAGTTAATATGATGCCTCAATGTTGGTAACAGGGAGGAAGATTCAAGGCTCGCTCTCCATGTTCAAAAACAACAATAGAAATTACAGATTAAAAAATCAACAGATCTACAGAAATGCACGCATACTGTCCTTTTACAATGTTTTACACTTTTTTTTACAATGTTTACCTTTGGCCTATACGTCACATTGTTTCAACTCGATAGCATTTTGCTGCAAGGTGATGGTCTATTTTTAGCAACTCTGACATTTGATTGAAGTAGAGTAAATTATAACACATCTCGCTACACACACACGTCTATGAATTAAAGATGATATGTGAAATGAAATATTCTTCAAGTAAATATTGATGCAATATGACAAAAGAAAATATATAAATAAAAGATGGATTATTTACCACAATGCGATGCATGTAGGCATATGAAAAGAGAGGTAATTTATATTGACAGCATTACATTATTGCGTAAACTAAGTTCGTGAGAATTTGATTTCATTGTCTAGGCTTCCCACGAAAAATTTGTACCCCTTGAAAATTAATGATTTCACAGTAAGCTACAACCTTGATAGCTTCAGAACTACAGAGTTTCAGCAAACCAGATCCAGTAATCAACCTTGATAGCTACAGAACTACAGAGTTTCAGCAAACTAGATCCAGTAATCAACCTTGATAGCTACAGAACTCAGAGTTTCAGCAAACTAGATCCAATAATCAACCTTGATAGCTACAGAACTACAGAGTTTCAGCAAACTAGATCCAGTAATCAACCTTGATAGCTACAGAACTACAGAGTTTCAGCAAACTAAATCCAGTAATCAACCTTGATAGCTCCAGAACTACAGAGTTTCAGCAAACTATATCCAGTAATCAACCTTGATAGTTCCAGAACTACAGAGTTTCAGCAAACTAGATCCAATAATCAACCTTGATAGCTACAGAACTACAGAGTTTCAGCAAACTAAATCCAGTAATCAATCTTGATAGCTCTAGAACTACAGCGTTTCAGCAAACTAGATCCAGTAATCAACCTTGATAGCTACAGAACTACAGAGTTTCAGCAAACTAGATCCAGTAATCAATCTTGATAGCTACAGAACTACAGAGTTTCAGCAAACTAGATCCAGTAATCAATTTTGATAGCTACCGAACTACAGTTTCAGCAAACTAGATCCAGTAATCAATTTCTCATTTTTCATACATTGCATGAGCTGATTTAATTACAAATATGAGAAAAATTATAAAATAGATCAAAATCCCAATAAATGTTGTTGTATAGTGTTTAGCGTTGCTTTTAACAATTTTTCAGTCATATCGCAATAGTGTCTACTTGAGGCAGTATTCCAAGCCCTGCCACACTGAAGTATCATGCCGCAAACACATGATATGATATCCAACCCAATCACATAACGACGTCTGGCCGACCAGACCTAGAACTATCCTCTAAATGCTGGGCAAGGTAGCTTTTAGTGTAATTGTTCAAGTCTTTGGTATGACCCAGCCAGAGATCTTATCCACAGCATTCGGCATGCAACGTAGATGCTCTGACAAAATCTCAAACAGATTCAAAGTGTGATCTTAAATATTGACGTAAGGGTCTGGGTCTTGTGTGCGACACATGTCATACTGATCATTTTTAAAACCCATCCGTGACAAACATAATTGCTTCTTTTTCTTGCAAACCAAACACTGAATAACTGTTTTCATTTTATCCATTACCGTATTATCTTGTTTTCCTATGATAGTTTTTAAAGATGTAAAATCTGATATATAAACTACATCATAAATTTTTTTGAACGTCACAACATAATAGTTCAAACCAAAGAATCTTATCTCGACACTCAGTTGAGATAGAATTTTTTTGCATACCTACTGGATAAGGATATCTGTACATATTTCTATCTCACCCTGGGGCCGAGATTTGTACACAGTGATGTAACCATCTATGGCATGACAGTAAGAATAGATGATGCAAAATATAATGATGACTATATTTTCAATGTGGTTGACACACAACAAAAATTAATCCATGTAAGAGATAATCTTATTCAATATGCAATTTTTCTTTATCAAATCCTCCCATGGTAAGAAGCAGAACAAAAGAGATTGATGAAATCCCTACCTGTCGAAATTCCGTCTGCTTCAGTAAAGTATTCTAAATGATAAGCTTCTTTTTTTAGGAGAGTTTATCAGTTTAATACAATGAAAAACTTGGATGTTGAATTTTTAATGTTTAAAGCATAATACTAATGAGAAATGCGTCCATGGGACACAGATGCCCCAACTTTGTAACTACATTGTAGATGGCAGCTATCGCAAATTTCAGCAAGTTTGACTATCGCAAAAGGTCAGAGACCGTCAGCCAATCAGAGTCCAGATCATCTAATTAATATGTGCCGATTCTGTCCATTATCGAACATGACCTGGGTCTTGATGATATAAAGCCACATATCAAGTTTCATCAAAATCGATCCAACAATAAGGATTTCAGAGTCCAGATCTCTAATTAATATGCGCCAATTCCAATTGTCAAACTTGACGTGGGTCTTGTTGATATAAAGTTAAAGATAAATTTTCATCAAAATCGGTCCATAAATAAAGACTTTAAAGGTAGGAAACTATCAGCCAATCAGAGCCCAGAACACCTAATTAATATAATTTTGACGGAAATTGAACTTGAGCTGTAGTTTATCACAATAGATTTTTCTACCAAATATAAATCAAATCCATTCAATCCTTCAAGAGAGCGGGGCGGTAGTGTAATGGATAGTGTCGGCTGCTCACACCAGAGATTGCGGGTTCGATCCCCAGCTCGACCCGATACCTCTCAAAAACAACACTCAGTACTGGTTCTACCCAGGAAGCGGACTCGAGAGCGGTTCATATAAGCTCTGAGTTTTCATTGCAATCGAGCTAAAATAAATTATTATAAACTAAACTTATTCTTACTAGGGTGATACATACCTTGAGAAACTGTTGTGTACCTGTTTGATGACATCAGAGTTACTCAGACTTAACCCACGTAACTGAAACAAGATTTTGGTATTGTTCATCAAGCTCTATTAGACCATTATAAATTAACTGCTGGATTATCATCCATATTTTTCTTAAAAACGGGGAGAGCAGGAAGATTTGTTTTTTAAAAAAAAATAAATAAATAAAATTTCATTTTTTTTTTTTAATGAAAATAAAATGGGTCTCAGTGGCATGAAAATAAGGGCGTGGGCGGGGATGATAATCCAGCAATCTAACTTATTATGGCCTTATGTCAAATTCAAATTTAATTGTAACAAAGTTTAAACGAATGTTCTGGCCAAGTTATTTATCTGTAAGGTTCAATGTCAACAGAAAAATTGCTACAAGGTTTTGTGTAAAACTACCCATAAACCAAACTTGGCGACTCAAGGTCAAACAGTCTGTGAGAAACAGAGCTCAATGTTTTCACACAGGAACAACAAAATATTAACGAAAGGATCAACTTTAAATAAGTACACTTGGGTTCCGTTATAACGTGGTGGCCGGGATCCACGAAATGAAATCGAGAGATATGAGGAACCGTGTTATAAATATCCCATGGGGCTGCACTTCATTATTTGACAATACTTTATCGGGTCGAAGTACCATAAACAAACACATTACAATTGTTTGTCGCGTATATCAATTAAAAGTGATATTGTTTATAACAATAAGAAGTTGTTTTCATGTCATTCTGAATTATCATTACCAAGGTGTAACTGATGCCCAAATACATGGTCACAGTTTTGAAAAAACGCAACAAGCTTGCAAACACATAGCAATTTAGTTGTGATTTTCAATCAATTATAATATCGTTTTTTTTTTAATAAATCTGGTTGAAAATGTCAATTTTAAATTTGGGAGCCATAGAAAAAACGCGTTATAACGATTTTTGTGCTTTATCAGAACATGTTATAATGGAACCCCCCGGAGTGTAAATACAGATATCCAGCCATTTTGTTTCTTTTCACAGATAGTGCACCGTGTATAGTGTGCACCCATGTTTATAGAGTGCACCCACATGTAAAGTGTGCACCCATGTTTATAGAGTGCACCCACATTTATAGAGTGCACCCACGTGTATAGTGTGCACCAACGTTTATAGAGTGCACCCACATTAATAGTGTGCACCCATGTTTGGAGTGCACCCACGTTTATAGTGTGCACCCACGTGTATAGTGTGCACCCACGTGTATAGTGTGCAACCACATGTATAGTGTGCACCCACATGTATAGTGTGCACCCACATTTATAGAGTGCACCCACGTGTATAGTGTGCACCCACATATATAGAGTGCACCCACATTTATAGTGTGCACCCATGTTTATAGAGTGCACCCACGTTTATAGTGTGCACCCACATTTATAGAGTGCACCCACGTGTATAGTGTGCACCCACGTTTATAGTGTGCACCCACATTTTTAGACCTAAATCTCAGGAAAAAAATATAAATCACAAATCTGTATAAAATGCGTATCATTTAAAAAAAAAAGTACTTACCGCAGGATCAAAATTCTGTGAAAATTCTTTGAATGATGTCAGGTTGACCCCTAGTTTGAGGTCAGAGTGTTGACAGTTAAGGAGAACACTGAGTATTGCCTGGGTTGCACATGCATTGTTGATTACCTGGAAAATATATAAAAGTTGTTTGGTTGTTTGTTAAGCGTAATTTTTATGCCATCAATCTAACAGTCGATCAGTGAACTTGACAACTCTTTTCTGGGATCCAGTACGCAAGCACACCCATCTCCGCAAGTCACTGATAACTGTCCCATTTGAATAAGACAAATGACAATGAGATGTAATGTTGTATAATAATCATCATGGAAACTGTGACATGGCCTGGATTCTAACTCACGACCCCTGGATTGATAGCCAGAGGTGCTACAGACTTGACTAACAAGGCCTGCATTATATACAAAAAAACACTTTATTATGTACCTTACATTAAACGTCGTTTACATCGTTCTGTATCATGCATGTTCATTAATTTTGATGACATCTCACTATGACAAATTCCATTTCAGAAACAATTTCAGGCTGTAATAATCATCTGCTGAATTGTAACCAGTCTCTTTGGTAGTCCTTAAAAAATAAATTGTTTGCCATGCTCCAACCTACTCAATAAAAACTGCCGCTACCCTAACTTTTTTTATTGACTTTCGAAGCGTTTAATTTTTTTCATGATTTCTGTCCATTTTCTTTAAAATCACTATGCAAAATCAAAATTTGGCCAAAAAAAAATCAACTACCTACATTCCTGCATGAAAAATATTTGGTCGGAGCACAGCAAACAAATATTTTTTTAAGGATAGCCTTGTAGTAGTTGTATTAAATCGCAAATATTATTTGCTGATATCACGTCCGTAGACATTAAATTAATAAACTGTGTGTAACTGCACAAGATGGCGGTCTGTTTGTAAGCCAGTATCAATTTCATTCTGTCTCTTAGCTTTAAAGGGATTATATTGGCATATTACCGCCAATTCCCTGTCCTAAATACACACGCCAAGCATGAATATACACTTATAACTTAGAGATATACGCGTCTAAAGTGTCTAGTTGCATAACCTTTTTATTACAAACATTGGGTTTCTAAAGCCACGTTTTTGTTTTTGTTTACATTCGCCATTTTCAACAAACCGCTTTCGGGTTTCCGATCAATCATCGGATAACATCGTGAAGACTAGTTCCCAATCTCGTTTTCAAGGCTTTGTTCGGGAAGTTTACGGAGTTCAATGTAAACATTGCGCAATACTTTATTGCGGGACGTATTTAAGTTTTTGCTGATATTTCACTACTGTTAATTTGACAACTCTCAAGTAAATAAAGGTTATAAGTCGATACATAAGCATTATTTTGTGCACACTGCATACAGGAAAAGTCTGGATTAACAGCGTGTTTGTGTTAATTGCCAATATAATCCCTTTAACATTTTCAATATTATTATACCTTTTTGGAAAATAGTTCAAACAACCATTTGTTTGTGTCCATGTGAGCTTTGAATTTTGATGTCGGGTAAGTGGTTCTAAAGTTAATACAACCCGTCGTGAATGTTGTTGTTTTTTTTGTTGTGTTTTTATACTTCATCTCATTATTTTCATACAACACCCAACTAAAGTTAACAAGCCATGTTTTTTGTTGTTGTTGTATTTTTAAACTTCATCTCAATATTTTCATACGACAACCAACTAAAGTTAACAAGTCATTTATCACTGAAACTACTTTTTTGCTGGTTTATGACCGCCAGTCAAACTGTCAGAGCCAAAATGTTGATCTTTATTTGTCCCACTTGCAGACGTGAAAAACACATCAGCTTTCTCTGCGGCATAGTTTTTCAGGGCTTCAAATTTCTTATAAAAATTACTCGTCCTCCCATTCCAACATTTTTTTTATTGAATGCTAAAAATCAAAGAAATATTAACGTCAATTTCTTATATCTTACTCATCCTGACCAAAAGTTGACTCGTCATGGCGAGCAGACGAGTGGCATTTTCCAGTCCTGGTTTTTGATTGCTTTACACATAATGCAGTCGTGGCTGTTCCATTTAAACATACATCCCACCCATGGACGACAAAATAATAAACTTTTTTCAAAATGGGGGGGGGGGGGGGGGTATTATAAAGAAAATATGAATCATCAAAATACAGTCTGCGCAAATGTCACCTAATCTTGTTTGCCCTACTTTTAAGTATGAAACTCGTGTACGAATCCACAAGACATCAGTCATGGATAAAAAAAACCAGGAAGAATGACAATTTTAGATTGTTCGGATTTTTTTTCGAAGTTGTGTGTGAAATATGTTTAAAGGTCATTTTGTAAAATATTGAAGCAAAGGTGCAATATTTGAGTGTCATGGAAAACCCTGTATACATGTTTAAGGTTGCGAATCAATCATACCTGCTTCGCGAAGAAAATCTTCTCGAGTCTGCTGTCCTGTACAACAGTGCCATCAGGCTCCGAATCTGGGACCCATTTAAACAGGAATATCAGTCCATGGACAGGTCTGAAAAATCACAGCACTTGGATAATATATGTCAATTAACAGCACTCAGATAATACATGTCAAATAACGGTACTCAGATCATACATGTCAATTAATAGCACTTGGATACTACATGTCAAATAGCAGCAATTGGATAATACATGTCAAATAACAGCACTTGGATAATACATATCAAATAACAGCACTCGGATTATACATATCAAATAACAGAACTCGGATAATACATGTCAAATAACAGCACTTGGATCATACATGTCAAATAACAGCAATTGGATCATACATGTCAATTAACAGCACTTGGATACTACATGTCAAATAACAGCATTTGGATAATACATGTCAAATAACAGCACTTGGATCATACATGTCAAATAACAGCAATTGGATCATACATGTCAATGATCAGCACTCGGATACTACATGTCAAATAACAGCACTCGGATAATACATGTCAATTAACAGCACTCGAATAATGCATGTCAAATAACAGTACTTGGATAATGCATGTCAAATATCAGCACTCGAATAATGCATGTCAAATAACAGCACTCGGATAATGCATGTCAAATAACAGCACTTGCATAATGCATGTCAAATAACAGTACTCGGATACTACATGTCAAATAACAGCACTCGGATAATACATGTCAAATAACAACACTCAGATAATGCATGTCAAATAACAGCACTCGGATAATGCATGTCAAATAACAGCAATCGGATAATGCATGTCAAATAACAGCACTCGGATAATGCATGTCAAATAACAGCACCCTGATAATGCATATAATAACAGCACTCGGAAAATGCATGTCAAATATCAGCACTCGGATAATGCATGGCATATAACAGCACTCGGATAATACATGTCAAATAACAGCACTCGGATAATGCATGTCAAATAACAGCACTCAGATAATGCATGTAAAATAACAGCACTCGAATAATACATGTCAAATAACAGCACTCGAATAATGCATGTCAAATAACAGCACTCGGATAATGAATGACAAATAACAGCACTTGGATAATGCATGTCAAACAACAGCACTTGGATATTACATGTCAAATAACAGTACTTGGATAATGCATGTCAAAAAACAGCATTCAGATAATACATATCAATAACAGCACTTGGATAATATGTGTCAAATAACAGCACTCGGATAATACATGTCAAAAAACAGCACTCGGATAATACATGTCAATTAACAGCACTTGGATAATACATGTCAATCAACAGCACTTGGATATTGCATGTCAAATAACAGCACTTGGATAATGCATGTCAATTAACAGCACTTGTTCACTACACTACATACTGGCCCCTTATAAATCTCACATTTCCTAACCCTCTGTTTACTGTACTGAACACATCCTAACGCTCTGTTTACTGTACTGAACACATCCCAACCCTCTGTTTACTGTACTGATCACTTCTCAATCATCTGTTTACTGTACTGAACACTTCCTAGCCCACTGTTTACTGTACTGAACACTTCCCAGCCCTCTGTTTACTGTACTGAACACTTCCCAGCCCACTGTTTACTGTACTGAACACTTCCCAACACTCTGTTTACTGAACTGAACTGAACACTTCCCAACCCTCTGTTTACTGAACTGAACTTAACACTTCCTAACCCTGTTTACTATACTGAACACTTCCAAACCCTCTGTTTACTGTACTGAACACCTCCCAACCCTCTGTTTACTGTACTGAACACTTCCCAGATTAAATTCTAACCCTCTAATGTTTACTAAACTAAATTAAGTCCAAACATGTGTTCTTTATATCTAGTACATCAATTAACCAGATACAAACTGTCAATCACACAAGTAAAAAATCCAATCAGATATTTGTTCCAGTACCACCATTTTCCTTAGACAAGCTGACAACATCTATGTAAACACTACATCATATTTACTTTGACAGGTGGATCAGGTTTAGTACTAACAAGGTCAAATGACCAGTGGGCAGAGCGATAGTTGTGTCAGGTTAATTTGTGGCTGTTTTGTTTACTACATGTGGTAAGTTATACCAAACACTGTCCCCCTTATGTCTGCTTACTTGAGGTTACTGAATGTTTCTGGATCGAGACTCCAAATCTCCTCTACCTGGACACCTTCACAACCTGCAAATACAATACCAGAAATAAGATATACTTAATTTAAAGAATAATTCATTTATATTATTGTCGTCCTCAAAATTATACCATTATGCACATTCCCCTTATGTTACAAGCCAGTAAATAGTCAACCGGTACTGTGAGTTACCTAAATATTTTTGACTATCCAAAATTATTTGAACTGGATGGCTGCACTTCCTAGGGTCTCCATTTCTAAGGGCACAGTCAAGGCTTGAAATTTCTTATAAAAGCTACTCGTCCTCCCTTTCCAACATTTTTTTATTGAATGCTTACAATCAAAGAAATATTAAGGTCAGTTTCTTAAATATTACTCGTCCCAACCAAATGTTCGCTCGTCATGGCGAGCGGACAAGTGGAATTTTCCAGCCCTGCACAGTGTTAGGGCCTCTAATGTTCCTGCTCTAGACAGACAATGTATCTCCCTTGACCAGAATCGGGCTGCTCCCAGCAACTGTCTCCTTTATCGTATCCTTTATTGCCGACCAATTTCAATTTCAGCGGGACCTTGAAACTCTCAATGAATGGTCACAAACATGGATGGTGAAACATAATACAGCTCAATGCCACCTACTGACTGAGCCAACTGAATCGCTTACATATATATCTCTTCTATTAGGTTACGTACACACTGTGACACAGGATAAAAGCCATGCAGAAGGCTTTGAACATTCTTCGTTCACAGCCTAAGTAGAGATTATTTGTTATTCTTTCGTCCATCAAACCAACTACAAAACATGATCCACGGTGTATAATTCACTTTACACCAACCGTGTTACAGAATAATTGAACGAAATAACGAATAACATAAAACAAGCAAGACTGTTTACATCATGTTGTACTCCACCCACTTTTTTTAAGCAGGCATCCATATTTAAATAAATATTTCAGTATGTCCGGCTGAAAGAAAATGGTAGATGATTTGAGATTAGTACCAAACTTACCAAATCCACGGATCAGTTCTGTGAACACTCCAGGATCGCTCTCAATTAGACACCAATCTCCCGCGCTAGACATTTTCAGTATAAAACCGGGACCATGTGTGTGAAAACTACCGAGATGTTCCGAGAGTGATCCTACTCATTAAACGCTTTGGGATCAAGTATCAAAGTATCACAGGTACTTGCAGGTGAATTTATGCGTTGTGCATAGCATCACTCCGTGCATCACATTTGCTTCCATGAGGTAGACACATAATGGCAGTTATGAGGGTCTGTAAAGGGGGCGGGGGGTGGGGTGTACCCATATGGCATATGAAAAATATAAATGACCTCATATGGCATATGCAAAAAAATACTTTATTCTTTATGGAGAAAATAAAGTTTAAGATTGCGAGTCTCTAATTGTATGCATAGCTCTATTTTTGATTAGGAAAATGGTCAAACTGCATTAAAGGTATGAAAATTCAACATACGGAACTGGCGAACGCTAGTCACAAAATATATTACAAAGTTATCACACTTTTTGGCGTACGTTGGTGATTCTAAGATCGTGTAAGGATCTTAAAGAGGCTTGAAAATAGATCAAAAGACTCAAAATAGAAGAAAAAAAAATCAATTTCCGAATAGCATATGGAAAAATCAATAACTTGATATGGCATATGCCAAAAAATATTTCGCCTATATGGTATATGCAAAAAAAATATATAGATGGGCCGATATGGCATATGCAAAAAACCCTAACAGACCCTCAGTTATAAATAATCAGTGTTTCACCTTATCTAAAATGTATTTTCTTCTTTCAATGCTCATTGCTTTATTTGAATGACATTATTGATGTATCACCAGTTGGAACGTTTTGAAAGAATTGTACATTCACTCTTTAACCTAAAGGGCATAGTCCTAATGGTTAATCGTCGACGTCATTATAGTGACAGCGATCACCTATCCAAGTACTAACCCTGTACTTTGTTGCTTAACTTCTAATACAGTCAGTGCATTTCAACCATGTCGGCATAAAACTAGCTTAACAGCTAGGCTGTTGTATGTGACCTGAATAGAAAAAAACTTAATAATAATATTTATTTTACCTTGGTTGTGAAACAAGTTCTTACAATTTAAACAAATCACGTTCGATGTCCTCCTGGGTAGAACCGGCTGTACCGAGCATATGCGGATAAAGTGTCTTGCTCAGGGATACCACACATAGCCGTGGTAGGTGATCGAACCAGCAACCCTCCAATCCTGTATCTGATTCTCTGCCACAGGATCAAGCATTCCTTGGATGACACATGACCCCAAGAACTTATATAATTCCTTGATGACCCCTATATTGGTGGTGCAAAAGGTTGACAAACAATAAAATGTAAGTTTCACTTCTTTCATTTGGGTCTCCTATTCTATAAATGACAAGCATACAAACATTATTTACTATAAAATTAAGAACAAAAATCTATAGTGGGCTTACACCTTTACTAAATGGCATCAAAGCAATACGCTACATCTATATTAAATATTCACTAATAATAAGTATGCAGTTTTACTAATACTCATACACTTTGATACATTTCACTACCTTAAGGGTGTAAATTACCTTAAATACTATTAATAGATTTAATGTCTATTGCTGTTTTATCATAAACTGTCCATTTGACATCTTGGACATTTAAAGGTCAAATAAAGAAATTTCTATATTTAATTAATTATAGTTTTTATTACATACAGATTTCAATGTTATCTTTCTGTTTCATTATAAATATGTTTATGTGTAATTAGTATTACTGTGTATTTTATACTACATAGATGCCAAACGGTTTAACTATACTCTCTCAGGTAAATTTCATGTTGCATGTTTTTTCTGTGATACTTTGTCTTTGTTGGCTATATAAGCCAGACTAAATGGATATTCTGCACTTAGTTTCACAGACGCTATAGGTAATTCTCTCTCCCTCTCTCTCTGTCTGTCTGTCTCTCTCTCTCTCTCTCTCTCTCTCTCTCTCTCTCTCTCTCTCTCTCTCTCTCAGTCTCTGTCTGTCTGTCTCTTTCTCTCTCTCTCTCTCTCTCTCTCTCTCTGTCTCTCTATTTCTTTCTCTCATCTTTCTCTTTCCGAAACCGTAATTTTAAATAGTAACATGTTCTAAAATAATATCAAAATGTGCTTATTGAAATCCATTCAATCATTCTACTAAAAAGAAATAAAAAAAAATCAATATTTCCCTATTTATGCTTTGTTACTTTCTTTATTTCCACATGTAAAATGCAAGGACGAATACAGGGAAGACGGTCTTCGACTGTTACAATACACTTAACGAAACATGCTAAATTGTATTACGACTTCTTTCCTAAGTATTGCCTTGATTAATTCTAATTGTTTACATTAGTGAAGAGGTATCTATATTAGAAAGTATACATATAAAATTAATACATTAACCTCGTTTGTTCACAATGCTGACGTGGTATTTATCCATGTCAAATTTATGCACTAACCTCGTTTGTTTTGAACTTCACAATACTGATGTGGTAAATAGCCATATCAAAGTTATGCACTAACCTCTTTAGTTCACATTGCTGAAATGGTATTTAGATATGTCAAATTTATGCCCTAACCTCGTTTGTTCACATTGCTGAATGGTATTTAGCCATGTCAAATTTATACACTAACATTGTTTGTTCACATTGCTGAATGGTATTTAGCCATGTCAAATTTTTACACCAACCTCGTTTGTTCACATTGCTTAAGTGGTATTTATCCATGTCAAATTGATGCACTAACCTTGCTGAAGTGGTATTTAGCCATGTCAAAATTATACACTAACCTCGTTTGTTCACATTGCTGAAGTGGTATTTAGCCATGTCAAATTAATGCACCAACCTCGTTTGTTCACATTGCTGAAGTGGTATTTAGGCATGTTAAATAAATGCACTAACCTCGTTTGTTCACATTGCTGAAGTGGTATTTAGCCATGTCAAATTAATGCACCAACCTCATTTGTTCACATTGCTGAAGCGGTATTTAGCCATGTCAAATTAATGCACCAACCTCGTTTGTTCAATTGCTGAAGCGGTATTTAGCCATGTCAAATTAATGCACTAACCTCGTTTGTTCACATTGCTGAAGTGGTATTTAGCCATGTCAAATTTATACGCCAACCTCGTTTTTTCACATTGCTGAAGTGGTATTAAGCCATGTCAAATTTATACACCAACCTCGTTTGCTCACATTGCAGAAGTAGTATTTAGCCATGACTATTAATGCACTATCTCGTTTATTCACATTGCTGAAGTGGTATTTAGCCATGTCAAATTTATACACAAACCTCGTTTTTTCACATTGCTGAAGTGGTATTTAGCCATGTCAAATCTATACACCAACCTCGTTTTTTCACATTGCTGAAGTGGTATTTAGCCATGCCAATTAATGCACTAACCTTGTTTGTTCACATTGCTGAGGTGGTATTTTATATCAGAAAGTAGGCATACTAATTTGATTTAAACATATTTTATTGCTGTAACTTTATGTGTATAATTGGGTCGGGCAAAAAGTTCTTAACAACATAAATTACAATTTGTTATAAATGGTACATTATAAAAGTCTAAGTTCTTTACGCATTACACAAGAATAGAACAGAAACAAACAAAAATAAATAAACTGTTTGGTAAAAGGAAAAGACAAAAGTAGAGATAGAGAAAATGTAAGGTTATAAAGATGATTCTTCACGTAGTCTAGATACATATTCACCAAGTGCTATAATTATCACAATCATGTTATCTCTTTACTCCATATTCATTTTAACTGGACTCTTCCAAACTCAAAAACCACACAAAGTCAATTTCCATGAAAAGATACATTTTACCTATTTATTCTGATAGAGCAGAAAACAGTGCAGAACCTGTTCTAAGTCCTCGTTACCAGCAATCAGAACTGATTCTACACTGTTTTCAAAAGCTTTCTATATTAGAGGTGTTCAAAGGTGTCCATATGAAGTAAAGGGTAAATACATACATGTTGTTAATTTTTGTTTTTTGTTTTGAAGAACTCGAAACACATATTCGTTTTGGACTTTCGTATAGCTGACATCACCACGCAGCAGTAAATTAACATTAAGTGGGTGAAAATGCCTGGAAGTAGTATATAAAATGATTTGTTGTTCTGTGAATAAGTTACATTGGAGTAAAAAAATATTCAGCAGTCTCTGTTTCAAATCCACAATCACATTTAAGAGTTAGCTGTTTGATATAAAGACCGTGATTTAGATAACTCAAAGAGTTGTAGTCTAAGGTGCCGTCTCAAGATCACTTTCCTCTCACCGTTAAGATAGTAGGTTTGAGTCCAGTTCGCTCCAAAAACTTTACGTGAGAAAGTTTGCCAGTTACTTGTGTAATGACAGTGGTTCTACTCAGTCTGAGGTCTTCCTCGACCAGTTAAACTGGATATGTGTTGAAAATGGCGTTAAACCCCATTCCAAAAAAAAGAGTTACTTGATTAATTTTGATTTTCAATTTGATGCGTTGGACATGTTTACACGTACATGTAGTTGAAAAAAAGGTGTTTCATCCCAGAGAGAGTCTGAATTATGTCAAGCAGTATTTCAGTGCTGTCTATAGTTAGAATCAGGATTTTGATCCAGTTTACTACTCCAATTTTAATATCGATTTTGTCATGTTTTGACAGGTTTGACATACCAAACCATTTGGATTTTATCTATTAACGATAATATGATAGTTTTTTTTATATCCATTTTGATAATTCTATTATTTTTTTATACACTTAAAGCATTTTTTTCCTGATATATTCACTTTAAATTGTAAGACGAAAGGTCGAAACTAAGATGGTGAAAAGTCTAAACTACAAGGGTGAAAAGTAGAAACAACGACAGCTGACTTGGCTGAAAACGACGTGTAGGCACAGTTGTAGGGTGCTCTGGTAGCATGCTCATCCCGCCCCGCCCCCACTCTCACACATACTTTTTCCAGCTAGTTTGTTGTACGTGCGTTTTGACGTATATTTCTTATGTTTTGAGGGGTCTGTTTTTTTTTCAGCAAATTACACTGAAACATTAATGTAGCCATAAAGCTTTAATGAAAACTTTTGCTCAACCCTGAATATTTATTTATCAGCAAAAGAGACACTTTTGAGTCTGTGTAAGGTTTACAGTGTAGTATACTGAAAGTGTAAGTTTTACAGTGTAGTATACTGAAAGTGTAAGTTTTACAGTGTAGTATACTGAAAGTGTAAGGTTTACAGTGTAGTATACTGAAAGTGTAATTTTTACAGTGTAGTATACTGAAAGTGTAAGGTTTACAGTGTAGTATACTGAAAGTGTAATTTTTACAGTGTAGTATACTGAAAGTGTAAGGTTTACGGTGTAGTATACTGAAACACAAAAGAAAGTATGCACATTTATATTTTTGATTTTCTGAAAATCCAGTGATGGAATACCATCATGTGTGGTATCAATTTCTAGCTTATTCAGTTACCTTTTTAACCAATACAGTCAAACCTGTCTTAAGCAGCCAGTGAAGGGAAGGAGCAAAATTGGACTTTTAAGACAGGTGATTGCTTAATACAGATTAATTTGCTCTGAAATCTTAGAAATGGTAAATAGCAAATTTGGCTATTTAATACAAGTGGCTGCTTAATAGAGCTGGCCACATACACATGTTTGAATGTATGTTTATTTTGTTTTGAATTTGGATAAAACGTACGACGTGTCCACGTGGATTAGGGGTCAAAATAAAAAATACACATATAGCCAAAGGGACATTTTTTTGCGTCAACTCAATGTGACGGTCCAATCTGATGCCAGTCACGCGTGGCCTGCTGGATCAAGGACGGTCGGCACTAGTTCCTGTTTGCATAATCCTACCACGTAACTTGATTATAGTGTTTCTATGACAATTAAGTGCCAGTGAAAATGTAACAACTGAGTCACCTCTACCCAGCATCATTAAGGCGTTTATACGCTGACGTTCTGATAGTCATTATAAATTTTCTAATTCTACAGTGATATTTGCACTATATATATATGTGACCGAATGTAGAGAAAACAAGTTTGGCTACTTATTGTAACCGGCTGGTATTCTTATGTTTCAAATCTGACTTCATTATTTTTGTAGAATTAAAATAATCAACAAATAAAAAATGCACACCTTCTTTTGTGTTTGAGTGTATTATATAATTATGTTATATTTGAAATTAATTTTCAAAATTTTTTTAAACATACCGATAAATTCCCTTAAAATTAATGGTTAGTACTAACCGTTGAAACGGTGACAAACAATAGCTACTATAAAACGACTATAGTAAACTTAAATATGTAATATATGATGATTAACGATATTAAATATCTTCATAGACTTTAAATTAATTTGCACATACTTATGAAATATAACGTATATTTAACTAATGTAATAGCAAACAAAGCAATATCTACAATTCACAAATATAATAACAAAAAGTATATCGAGCATTAATTGTATGTTTAAAAATAAATAAAGTCACGAATAAAATCATAAAAATGTTTAAATAATCGTTTAAAGGGAGGTAATACAACAGTAAAAAAAGATATATATTTTCATATATTAAAGTTTTCTGTTAAATGGTCGTAAGCAATAATATAGTTTATAGTTGTAAATATTTTTTTAAAGTCTAATAACATCATTATGAAACATATGCACGTTTTTCAATATCACTTAAGCATTTACTTCCGAAAACCATTATAATCGGTCATCGCGATTCGGACAAGTTTATTTTGCGGCTCAGCCGCAGATTTGCGCCTACATATGCTGTATACGCATAATAAGAAACAGTATTAGCGGGTATATTGTCTGTGTTTTCTATATCCATTTAGAGCCATACACGTGTCATGTTCAGTCAAGGGTAAATATGCGACCAGTATGTAAAAGTTACGCGAGTATGCCACGGGAGCAAGCAATCGGGCTCACTTGGCGGAAGGACTAAAAACCTCATAATTACAACAAGCCAGGGGCGTAGCTTGGCTGAAAACGATGCGAAGGCGCATTTTATGGCATTCTTGTTTTTTGTCCAAATCCAAATTCCAACCTTTAATATCTAGTTTACCATGACAGAGAGAATAATTGTAAGAGATTATTTGACTATATGCTAGGTGTTCCTACATGCTTGCAAACTTTGACTCCAAACAATGGTCTCTAAGTGTGTTTTTCAATATTCATTCTTGAGTTCAAGTCTAAGAATAATAATGGTTTGTGAATATCACCCCTGGTCTAAGCTTCTTGGAGCCCGAATTGTACTGCATTGACTTTCCTAGCGTCTTCTTTGGCAATTCTAATCTTGCAGTATCCGTAGTCTCTTCTGTGCTTGTTTCAGACTAAATAAAAAAAACACGAATTTTGAAACAGGGTCACTTCCGTCATAACTGATGGTGTGCTAGACTACGTCATGTAGATTCGATTGTCAGTGACGTAGCTTCTTATGGGCACTGTAGGTACGTGCTGAGAAATCGAAAAAATAAAATGTTAAAAATGCAAAATCGAAGCTCTAAGGGGGTAGTGGGAAAACTATAAACATCGTAATACCTGTTGTATGAAAATAGTAGCCACTTGAAACCATGAGACAGGGGGCTACTTCAGTTTCATTTTTTTATTAAAGTATTTAATGGTTAAAGTGAATAAATCTTAAAACATAACATTTTTTATTGTCATTTGGTTATAAAATCAAGGTTAATATTAATGATAACAGGTCCCTAAAACATACGAAATATACGCTGTTGAAAACGCACCTACGACAGTGTGACTGAAAACGGTTTTTCGGGGGAGCATATCCCCGGACCCCCTACATCTGTGCGTATACATCGTTTGTAACACACTCATGTTACATTTCAATTGTTTCTCTCGACTTTTCAGCCTTTTTCAATATTAAGACTTTGGTTTCCAATATTACTCAGCAGAGTATTTGAATATGCCGCGCTGCACGCCTGCATAGACCCTATATACATATATGAAGTTATCGAAAGCTGCTAATCCGAACTTTCAGAATGGAAAAATGTAGAAGCATTTGTAATCAGCGTTGTTCATAAAGGATACCATGTTTCTAAACTAGTTAAAATGAGCAGTTTTGAAATTTCGGTGTGTGCGACACTGCGTGTGCCGAATACGTGTTCCATGCCACCGTTCTAGATCCACCAGTGTGCATTATGCATGTGAACACGTGTGTGTGTGTGCGCGCGCGCGCGACACTACGTGTGTTGGGTACGGGTTCCCTGTCGCTGCTCTATATCCACCAGTGTGTGTGTCACTACGTGTGTGTGACACTACGTGTGTTGGGTACGGGTTCCTGAGTGTGACATACTGCACGTCTCTAATGTGCCTTTTAAAGATTTTTTATTTTGCGTCTCCCGAGCCGACGATATGGACACCAGATAGAATATCCAAATAAAAAAAAATCTGTCCATTCAAGCCTTATTTAATCAGGCTAGGGATGCCTGCCACCGTTCTAGATCCGTCAATGTATAAAATAGATAGATCGGTCTGTTCCGTTATACTCCGTGATTGCACAATTTGTGCCGGGGGATTAGCCAATGAAAATCTGCAAAAAAGATAACATTTCGGTGAAGAAACTTCGAAGTGCATGCACGCATTTTACACATGACATGCCGGACATGCTGCTCCGTTCTAGACCTGTTGCCATGAAAAGGTAAATCGTACGTTTTAAATATTGAGCCTGGCGCCTGGGCCTGGAGTGTAATCAAATAATTTGCCTCTGTTGTAAACATTTCTGTGTTTTGAATATGTAACATTCTCCGTAAACAATTGTAACGCAAGAATCATGTGACATTTAATGTTTTATAAGTGTAAGTGTGTGTGTGATATTGTTAGTATTTACTATTAACACAGTGTAATTTGCATTTGAATTAACGTATTAAACACCATTTTTACTAGCTGCGTTGCACTGGTACCCAACATTCACAATGCTAACTTTCTCTTTCCGTTAACTAAATAGTGATGGGCGTAGAGATGAAAGGGGTACCAGACCACAAACGGAAGTTTATAAACTTGGGTAAAATTAGGACACGTTTGAAATTGACGAGCGTTTATTTTGAATGAAAAGAATGTATTTTTAATCAATTAAAAGCCACAATATTTGTAATTAATGATACTTAATATCATAGCAACGTCACTTAAGTGTTAATTTATCTAAAATGGCCAACGCTGATAATGGTCTTGAAATTTCTTATAAAAGCTACTTGTCACCCCTTTCCATTTTTTTTTATTGACTCAAAGAAATATTAAGGTCAGTTTCTAAATCTTACTCGTCCTGACCAAATGTTCACTCATGATGACGAATGGTATTTTCCAGCCTCACTGATATACAGAAGACTAATCTCAGCTTTAATAAATTTCTATAACCTGAAAAGAATTTCATTGTTGATGACAATCATCTCTTAATCTCAATGTTATTATACCGCTGTCTAACTCTTACTATCACCAAAATTGCTAATTCAATACTGGAACGAACTCCCAATGAACGCAAAACAGGAGTCCCAGTCTTGAGACCTAACATCAAGTTTTGCAATAAAAAAAAAGGGTCACGGTCATTTTAGGCGCCATGATTGTTAAGTTTTATACTGTTGTATGATCTCTTCTTAAAATAAAGATATTATTATTATTATTATTCTTTAAAACTGGGCATAAGTGTAGTGGATAAAGTGGAGGCTCATGCCAGAGGTTGTGGGTTTGAACCCCAGCTCAACCTTATGCCTCTCAAAAATACAACACATAGTACTGGCTGTAGTATTGTAACCATATACTACATATTCATGAGTATAATTACAGACCCACCCACTAATGATAACATAGCTTGTGTATGAATGAACTGTTAGAGTTAGTATAAGAGTAGAAGTTAGAGTCTGGCGCTTGAGTGAATAAAACATATTAAACATAAACCAAGTCTTGTGCATATATTGTATTTCCAAGTATCAGAGAGAACATTACACTGACTATACCTAGGAAATGGACTTGAGAGCCGTTCATATATATACTTCAAGCTTTTAACTGGGAGCTAGATTCATACAAGCTAATTAGCTTTTTTCTAAATCCCAATTCTTAGAATTGTTTGTCATTTATGAATTGCAAATGTTATGTAATATACTATGTACAGTTCTTGAATAAAATATTGTTTAAACCAACTGGGCTTTAATAAATAAATATTTTTATGTCCGAAGGACAATCGGTGGAGTTGACCCACATGCACATCGACTGGAAATTCTAAGTTTGGTCGGTGATCTTGAGAGGAATCTCAACATTATAAGGAGAGAAGATGATTTTAAACGCGAGTTCGAGGCAATGTTTCCACGGATTGACGAAGAGATTGTCCTTCACAAAGGCCTGCTGGCAGAGAAGCACCCTGTTGTTGTTGTTGGTACGCTTGTCTCCTCTTTACATAATGAAAGTTTCAACTGTTGTAGTTTGAAGTTACACATGTCATGAAACTGCTTCTTAACAACCCTTGTATTGTTAAATCATACATAATATTATTTAATTTACTTATTGAACAACCCTCATATTGTTTAGCATACCCTTGCTAATATGTCTCACAATATTCAATAATTATGTTACTGTTTATTTAGCACAAACAGTCTACCTGTATTTTATAAATAAATTTTTATTGTAAACATAATTTTTTTTATGATTCAATGTTTAATACAGTTAAACCTGTGTAAGCGGTCACCTCAATTAACAGCCACTTGTCTATTTCCCATTTCTATGCTTTCAGAGTAAATTAACCTGTATTAAGCAACAACCTGTCTTAAGAGACCATTTTTGCTCCTTCCCTTGACTGGATGCTTAAGACAGGTTTGACTGTATGTACTAAAATGTTTACGTCACTGTGTTTATACATAACCTGTTAGAGAGAGAAACGAATGTAAACAATCTGGCAACTCAGTCGCTAGAGCATTCATCCTGCAAGTGAAAAGTTCTGGGTTTGAATACCGGACCGGCTGAATATTCTTCTTGTCCTGTTACATTGGCGCCAAACATAGGGCTGTGATGTATATATTCACATGATTCTCTGGTCTCTATGGAAATTCGGGGACAAATTCCAAATATTTTAGTGAATACGTGACAATGTATATGTAACCTTAAAGGAGAGAAATGTATCATATGTAAGCAGTCCATCTAGCTCAGTCAGTAGAGCATTCTCCCTGTAAGTGAAAGGTCCCGGGTTCGAGTCTTGGACTGGCTACATATTTTTCTTGTCCTGTTACATGCATAATATATAGAGAGCGTACACCTGCTAATTCATGTACTTGATAAACAACCCTCATATTGTTCAAATGGTACATAATTATATATAACAAATCCTGGCCTGGTCACAGTTTTTGATATAAGACATTGTGACAAATTGTCATTCGTCTCTAACCACTGATTCAAATGGTAAAGTTATTAGTTACTTGGGGAGATGTGTGTGCCCGAGAACTGGTTAATCTTCCAGGATCCCAAGAAAAGGTTAACTGATCATCTATTAGCCCTTGATAGCCTAAAAAAGATGCTATAAATATTCAAACAAACTGCCCCCACTTATTTCAGGGGAAACCAGCAGTGGAAAAAGCTCCTTCTTGAACCTGATGCTGAAAGAGCCATTGTTGCCAGTGGATCATCAGCATGCCACGGAGGGAATCATCAAAGTACAAAAATCCCAGAGGCTAGCAGTCATTCCTAAAGGGAAAGACCCCATTACTCCAAATGATAATGAAATACTGAAGAAGGCTGGTAAGGCGGCAAAGTTTGTGAGGGAGACATTAACAAAACTAGTTGTTAAAGATGAAGCAGAAGTTGATGAGAGTGGAAATAGAATGCACTCAGAGATTGATGTGCACTGGCCATTTCAAAATAGTATTTTGGAGGTACTTTGTATTTATGTTGTGTTATTATACAGCAATTTCATTTGTCTATTTTTGATGTATTTGTATATTGGACCATTTTATTACGGTTTCCGAAAAAATTCCGAGAAGCATATAGTTGCCGCATCGTTTGTGCGTCCAACCGCAACTCGTCTATAACCTATTACTGGAATTTTTATGAAATTTGATATGACCTGGTGGAGATGTGCATTAACTGACAGAGTGGAAAACAGTGCAGGAAGAGTTCAGATTGCTCGTAACGACAGATACATGCGGCTATTTTTGTCATTGTGTATTTTAATTTTTTCTTTCCCATGTGTGTATTAACAGTCAAAGCGGACACAGCGAGACATATCATTCCACAGAATTTGTGTACTACTTGTAAACCTGCATAACTGATCTCTTGCGGCTCTTGTTTAAATCTGTCATTATGTTAATTATCTTCCAGGATGACATGACAATTGTTGACACACCAGGTTACGGTGAGACGGAAGCCATGAAGACATTGTTGATGGGGTACCTTCACAAGGCTGCGGGTTGTCTGTATGTTGTAAATGCTGGCAACGCTGGGGGTATACAGTCAGACAGGGTAGGTGGATCATTATTGGCAATGCTGGGGATATACAGTCAGACAGGGTAGGTGGATCGTTATTGGCAATGCTGGGGGTATACAGTCAGACAGGGTAGGTGGATCATTATTGGCAAAGCTGGGGGTATACAGTCAGACAGGGTAGGTGGATCATTATTGGCAATGCTGGGGGTATACAGTCAGACAGGGTAGGTTGATCATTATTGGCAATGCTGGGGGTATACAGTCAGACAGGGTAGGTGGATCATTATTGGCAATGCTGGGGGTATACAGTCAGACAAGGTAGGTGGATCATTATTGGCAATGCTGGGGGTATACAGTCAGACAGGGTAGGTGGATCATTATTGGCAATGCTGGGGGTATACAGTCATACATGGTAGGTGGATCATTATTGGCAATGCTGGGGTATACAGTCAGACAGGGTAGGTGGATCATTATTGGCAACACTGGGGGTATACAGTCAGACAAGGTAGGTGGATCATTATTGGCAATGCTTGGGGTATACAGTCATACATGGTAGGTGGATCATTATTGGCAATGCTGGGGTATACAGTCAGACAGGGTAGGTGGATCATTATTAGCAATGCTGGGGGTATACAGTCAGACAGGGTAGGTGGATCATTATTGGCAACACTGGGGGTATACAGTCAGACAAGGTAGGTGGATCATTATTGGCAATGCTTGGGGTATACAGTCATACATGGTAGGTGGATCATTATTGGCAGTGCTGGGGTATACAGTCAGACAGGGTAGGTGGATCATTATTTGCAATGCTGGGGGTATACAGTCAGACAGGGTAGGTGGATCATTATTGACAATGCTGGGGGTATACAGTCAGACAGTGTAGGTGGATCATTATTGACAATGCTGGGGGTATACAGTCAGACAGTGTAGGTGGATCATTATTGGCAATATTGTATGTATACAGTCAGACAGAGTAGGTGGATCATTATTGGCAATGCTGGGGGTATACAGTCAGACAGGGTAGGTGGATCATTACTGGCAACGCTGGGATTATACAGTCAAACAGGGTAGGTGGATCATTACTGGCAACACTGGGGGTATACAGTCAGACAGGGTATGTGGATCAATATTGGCAATGCTGGGGGTATACAGTCAGACAGGGTAGGTGGATCATTACTGGCAACGCTGGGATTATACAGTCAAACAGGGTATGTGGATCATTACTGGCAACACTGGGGGTATACAGTCAGACAGGGTAGGTGGATCATTACTGGCAACGCTGGGATTATACAGTCAAACAGGGTATGTGGATCATTACTGGCAAAACTGGGGGTATACAGTCAGACAGGGTAGGTGGATCATTATTGGCAATGCTGGAGGTATACAGTCAGACAGTGTAGGGGATCATTATTGGCAATGCTGAAGGTATACAGTCAGACAGGGTAGGTGGATCATTACTGGCAACGCTGAGGGTATACAGTCAAACAGGGTATGTGGATCATTACTGGCAACACTGGGGGTATACAGTCAGACAGGGTAGGTGGATCATTATTGGCAATGCTGGAGGTATACAGTCAGACAGTGTAGGGGATCATTATTGGCAATGCTGGGAGTTTACAGTCAGACAGGGTAGGTGGATCATTATTGGCAATGCTGGGGGTATACAGTCAGACAGGGTAGGTGGATCATTACTGGCAACGCTGGGGGTATACAGTCAAACACGATATGTGGATCATTACTGGCAACACTGGGGGTATACAGTCAGACAGGGTAGGTGGATCATTCTTGGCAATGCTGGAGGTATACAGTCAGACAGTGTAGGGGATCATTATTGGAAATGCTGGGGTATACAGTCAGACAGGGTAGGTGGATCATTATTGGCAATGCTGGGGGTATACAGTCAAGACAGGGTAGGTGGATCATAATTGGCAACGCTGGGGGTATACAGTCAAACAGGGTATGTGATCATTACTGGCAACACTGGGGGTATACAGTCAGACAGGGTAGGTGGATCATTATTGGCAATGCTGGAGGTATACAGTCAGGCAGGGTAGGTTGATCATTATTGGCAATGCTGGGGGTATACAGTTGGACAGGGTAGTTGGATCATTATTGGCAACACTGGGGGCACACAGTCAGACAGGGTAGGTGGATCATTATTGGCAATGCTTGGGATATACAGTCAGACAGGGTAGGTGGATCATTATTGACAATGCTGGGGGTATACAGTCAGACAGTGTAGGTGGATCATTATTGACAATGCTGGGGGTATACAGTCAGACAGTGTAGGTGGATCATTATTGGCAATATTGTATGTATACAGTCAGACAGAGTAGGTGGATCATTATTGGCAATGCTGGGGGTATACAGTCAGACAGGGTAGGTGGATCATTACTGGCAACGCTGGGATTATACAGTCAAACAGGGTAGGTGGATCATTACTGGCAACACTGGGGGTATACAGTCAGACAGGGTATGTGGATCAACATTGGCAATGCTGGGGGTATACAGTCAGACAGGGTAGGTGGATCATTACTGGCAACGCTGGGATTATACAGTCAAACAGGGTATGTGGATCATTACTGGCAACACTGGGGGTATACAGTCAGACAGGGTAGGTGGATCATTACTGGCAACGCTGGGATTATACAGTCAAACAGGGTATGTGGATCATTACTGGCAAAACTGGGGGTATACAGTCAGACAGGGTAGGTGGATCATTATTGGCAATGCTGGAGGTATACAGTCAGACAGTGTAGGGGATCATTATTGGCAATGCTGAAGGTATACAGTCAGACAGGGTAGGTGGATCATTACTGGCAACGCTGAGGGTATACAGTCAAACAGGGTATGTGGATCATTACTGGCAACACTGGGGGTATACAGTCAGACAGGGTAGGTGGATCATTATTGGCAATGCTGGAGGTATACAGTCAGACAGTGTAGGGGATCATTATTGGCAATGCTGGGAGTTTACAGTCAGACAGGGTAGGTGGATCATTATTGGCAATGCTGGGGGTATACAGTCAGACAGGGTAGGTGGATCATTACTGGCAACGCTGGGGGTATACAGTCAAACACGGTATGTGGATCATTACTGGCAACACTGGGGGTATACAGTCAGACAGGGTAGGTGGATCATTCTTGGCAATGCTGGAGGTATACAGTCAGACAGTGTAGGGGATCATTATTGGAAATGCTGGGGTATACAGTCAGACAGGGTAGGTGGATCATTATTGGCAATGCTGGGGGTATACAGTCAAGACAGGGTAGGTGGATCATAATTGGCAACGCTGGGGGTATACAGTCAAACAGGGTATGTGATCATTACTGGCAACACTGGGGGTATACAGTCAGACAGGGTAGGTGGATCATTATTGGCAATGCTGGAGGTATACAGTCAGGCAGGGTAGGTTGATCATTATTGGCAATGCTGGGGGTATACAGTTGGACAGGGTAGTTGGATCATTATTGGCAACACTGGGGGCACACAGTCAGACAGGGTAGGTGGATCATTATTGGCAATGCTTGGGATATACAGTCAGACAGGGTAGGTGGATAATTATTGGCAACACTAGGGGTATACAATCAGACATTGAAGGTGGATCATTATTGGCAATGCTGGGGGTATACAGTCAGACAGGGTAGGTGGATCATCATTGGCAATGCTGGGGGTTAACAGTCAGACAGGGTAGGTGGATCATTATTGGCAATGCTGGAGGTATTTAGTCAGGCAGGGTAGGTGGATCATTATTGGCAATGCTGGGGGTATACAGTCGGACAGGGTAGGTGGATCATTATTGGCAACACTGGGGGTACACAGTCAGACAGGGTAGGTGGATCATTATTGGCAATGCTTGGGGTATACAGTCAGACAGGGTAGGTGGATCATCATTGGAAATGCTGGGGGTTAACAGTCAAACAGAGAGGTGGATCATTATTGGCAATGCTGGGGATATACAGTCAAACAGGGTAGGTGGATCATTATTGGCAACACTAGGGATATACAATCAGACAGGGTAGGTGGATCATTATTGGCAATGCTGGGGATACAGTCAGACAGTGTAGGTGGATCATTATTAGAAATACTGGGGTTAACAGTCAGACAGGGTAGGTGGATCATTATTGGCAACACTGGGGTATAAAGTCAGACAGAGTAGGTGGATCATTATTGGCAACACTGGGGATATACAGTCAGACAGGGTAGGTGGATCATTATTGGCAACACTGGGGATATACAGTCAGACAGGGTAGGTGGATCATTATTGGCAATGTTGGGGATAAACAGTCAGACAGTGTAAGTGGATCATTATTGGCAATACTGGGGATACAGTCAGACAGTGTAGGTGGATCATTATTAGAAATACTGGGGTTAACAGTCAGACAGGATAGGTGGATCATTATTGGCAACACTGGGGTATAAAGTCAGACAGAGTAGGTGGATCATTATTGGCAACACTGGGGGTATACTGTCAGACAGGGTAGGTGGATCATTATTGGCAACACTGGGGATATACAGTCAGACAGGGTAGGTGGATCATTATTGGCAACACTGGGGATATACAGTCAGACAGGGTAGGTGGATCATTATTGGCAATGCTGGGGATAAACAGTCAGACAGCGTAGGTGGATCATTATTGGCAACACTGGGGTATACAGTCAGACAGGGTAGGTGGATCATTATTGGCAATACTGGGGATATACAGTCAGACAAGGTAGGTGGATCATTATTGGCAATACTGGGGGTATACAGTCAGACAGTGTAGGTGGATCATTATTGGCAATACTGGGGATATACAGTCAGACAGGGTAGGTGGATCATTATTGGCAATGCTGGGGATATACAGTCAGACAGGGTAGGTGGATCATTATTGGCAATGCTGGGGGTATACAGTCAGACAGGGTAGGTGGATCATTATTGGCAATGCTGGGGATAAACAGTCAGACAGCGTAGGTGGATCATTATTGGCAACACTGGGGTATACAGTCAGACAGGGTAGGTGGATCATTATTGGCAATACTGGGGATATACAGTCAGACAGGGTAGGTGGATCATTATTGGCAATACTGGGGGTATACAGTCAGATAGGGTAGGTGGATAATTATTGGCAACACTGGGGATATACAGTCAGACAGGGTAGGTGGATCATTATTGGCAATTCTGGGGATAAACAGTCAGACAGCGTAGGTGGATCATTATTGGCAACACTGGGGTATACAGTCAGACAGGGTAGGTGGATCATTATTGGCAATACTGGGGATATACAGTCAGACAGGGTAGGTGGATCATTATTGGCAATACTTGGGGTATACAGTCAGACAGGGTAGGTGGATCATTATTGGCAATACTGGGGATATACAGTCAGACAGGGTAGGTGGATCATTATTGGCAATGCTGGGGATATACAGTCAGACACGGTAGGTGGATCATTATTGGCAATGCTGGGGGTATACAGTCAGACAGGGTAGGTGGATCATTATTGGCAATACTGGGGATATACAGTCAGACAGGGAAGGTGGATCATTATTGGCAATACTGGGGATATACAGTCAGACAGGGTAGGTGGATCATTATTGGCAATGCTGGGGATATACAGTCAGACAGGGTAGGTGGCTCATTATTGGCAATGCTTGGGGTATACAGTCAGACAGTGTAGGTGGATCATTATTGGCAATGCTGGGGGTATACAGTCAGACAGGGTAGGTGGATCATTATTGGCAACACTGGGGTATACAGTCAGACAGGGTAGGTGGATCATTATTTGCAACACTGGGGTATAAAGTCAGACAGAGTAGGTGGATCATTATTGGCAACACTGGGGGTATACAGTCAGACAGGGTAGGTGGATCATTATTGGCAACACTGGGGATATACAGTCAGACAGGGTAGGTGGATCATTACTGGCAACACTAGGGATATACAGTCAGACAGGGTAGGTGGATCATTATTGGCAATGCTGGGGATAAACAGTCAGACAGCGTAGGTGGATCATTATTGGCAACACTGGGGTATACAGTCAGACAGGGTAAGTGGATCATTATTGGCAATACTGGGGATATACAGTCAGACAGGGTAGGTGGATCATTATTTGCAATGCTTGGGGTATACAGTCAGACAGTGTAGGTGGATCATTATTAGCAATGCTGGGGGTATACAGTCGGACAGGGTAGGTGGATCATTATTGGCAACACTGGGGTATATAGTCAGACAGGGTAGGTGGATCATTATTGGCAATACTGGGGGTATACAGTCAGACAGGGTAGATGGATCATTATTGGTAATACTGGGGGTATACAGTCAGAAAGGGAAGGTGGATCATTATTGGCAATGCTGGGGGTATACAGTCAGACAGTGTAGATGGATCATTATTGGCAATACTGGGGATATACAGTCAGACAGGGTAGGAGGATCATTATTGGCAACACTGGGGGTATACTGTCAGACAGGGTAGGTGGATCATTATTGGCAATACTGGGGATATACAGTCAGACAGGGTAGGTGGATCATTATTTGCAATGCTTGGGGTATACAGTCAGACAGTGTAGATGGATCATTATTGGCAATACTGGGGATATACAGTCAGACAGGGTAGGAGGATCATTATTGGCAACACTGGGGGTATACTGTCAGACAGGGTAGGTGGATCATTATTGGCAATACTGGGGATATACAGTCAGACAGGGTAGGTGGATCATTATTTGCAATGCTTGGGGTATACAGTCAGACAGTGTAGGTGGATCATTATTGGCAATGCTGGGGGTATACAGTCGGACAGGGTAGGTGGATCATTATTGGCAACACTGGGGTATATAGTCAGACAGGGTAGGTGGATCATTATTGGCAATACTGGGGATGTACAGTCAGACAGGGTAGGTGGATTGTTATTTGCAATGCTTGGGGTATACAGTCAGACAGGGTAGGTGGATCATTATTGGCAATACTGGGGGTATACAGTCAGACAGGGTAGATGGATCATTATTGGTAATACTGGGGGTATACAGTCAGAAAGGGAAGGTGGATCATTATTGGCAATGCTGGGGGTATACAGTCAGACAGTGTAGATGGATCATTATTGGCAATACTGGGGATATACAGTCAGACAGGGTAGGAGGATCATTATTGGCAACATTGGGGGTATACTGTCAGACAGGGTAGGTGGATCATTATTGGCAATACTGGGGATATACAGTCAGACAGGGTAGGTGGATCATTATTTGCAATGCTTGGGGTATACAGTCAGACAGTGTAGATGGATCATTATTGGCAATACTGGGGATATACAGTCAGACAGGGTAGGAGGATCATTATTGGCAACACTGGGGGTATACTGTCAGACAGGGTAGGTGGATCATTATTTGCAATACTGGGGATATACAGTCAGACAGGGTAGGTGGATCATTATTTGCAATGCTTGGGGTATACAGTCAGACAGTGTAGGTGGATCATTATTGGCAATGCTGGGGGTATACAGTCGGACAGGGTAGGTGGATCATTATTGGCAACACTGGGGTATATAGTCAGACAGGGTAGGTGGATCATTATTGGCAATACTGGGGATGTACAGTCAGACAGGGTAGGTGGATTGTTATTTGCAATGCTTGGGGTATACAGTCAGACAGGGTAGGTGGATCATTATTGGTAATACTGGGGGTATACAGTCAGAAAGGGAAGGTTGATCATTATTGGCAATGCTGGGGGTATACAGTCAGACAGTGTAGATGGATCATTATTGGCAATGCTGGGGATATACAGTCATACAGGATATGTGGATCATTACTGGCAACACTGGGGGTATACAGTCAGACAGGGTAGGTGGATCATTATTGGCAATACTGGGGATATACGGTCAAACATGGTAAGCGGATCATTATTGGCAATGCTGGGGATATACAGTCAGACAGGGTAGGTGGATCATTTTTTGCAATGCTTGGGATAAACAGTCAGACAGGGTAGGTGGATCATTATTGGCAATGCTGGGGATATAGTCAGACAGTGTAAGTGGATCATTATTGGCAATACTCGGGATACAGTCAGACAGTGTAGGTGGATCATTATTAGAAATACTGGGGATACAGTCAGACAAGGTAAGTGGATCATTATTGGCAATGCTGGGGATATACAGTCAGACATGGTAGGTGGATCATTTTTGGCAATGCTGATGATATACAGTCAGACAGGGTAGGTGGATCATTATTGGCAATGCTGGGGATATACAGTCAGACAGGATAGGTGGATCATTATTGGCAATGCTGGGGGTATACAGTCAGACAGGGTAGGTGGATCATTATTGGCAATGCTGGGGATATAGTCAGACAGTGTAAGTGGATCATTATTGGCAATACTGAGGATACAGTCAGACATGGTAGGTGGGTCATTATTGGCAATGCTAGGGATATACAGTCAGACAGGGGAGGTGGATCATTATTGGCAATGCTGGGGGTTTACAGTCAGACAGGGTAGGTGAGTCTTTATTGGCAATGCTAGGGATATACAGTCAGACAGGGGAGGTGGATCATTATTGGCAATGCTGGGGATATACAGTCAGACAGGGTAGGTGGATCATTATTGGCAATACTGGGGATATACAGTCAGACAGGGTAGGTGGATCATTATTAGCAATGCTTGGGGATATACAGTCAGACAGGGAAGGTGGATCATTATTGGCAATGCTGGGGGTTAACAGTCAGACAGGGTAGGTGGGTCATTATTGGCAATGCTGGGGATATACAGTGAGACAGGGAAGATGGGTTATTATTGGCAATGCTGGGGATATACAGTTAGACAGGGTAGGTGGATCATTATTGGCAATGCTTGGGGTATACAGTCAGACAGGGTAGGTGGATCATCATTGGAAATGCTGGGGGTTAACAGTCAAACAGAGAGGTGGATCATTATTGGCAATGCTAGGGATATACAGTCAGACAGGATATGTGGATCATTACTGGCAACACTGGGGGTATACAGTCAGACAGGGTAGGTGGATCATTATTGGCAATGCTTGGGGTATACAGTCAGACAGGGTAGGTGGATCATCATTGGAAATGCTGGGGGTTAACAGTCAAACAGAGAGGTGGATCATTATTGGCAATGCTGGGGATATACAGTCAGACAGGATATGTGGATCATTACTGGCAACACTGGGGGTATACAGTCAGACAGGGTAGGTGGATCATTATTGGCAACACTGGGGTATACAGTCAGACAGGGTAGGTGGATCATTATTGGCAACACTGGGGTATAAAGTCAGACAGAGTAGGTGGATCATTATTGGCAACACTGGGGGTATACAGTCAGACAGGGTAGGTGGATCATTATTGGCAACACTGGGGATATACAGTCAGACAGGGTAGGTGGATCATTACTGGCAACACTGGGGATATACAGTCAGACAGGGTAGGTGGATCATTATTGGCAGTGCTGGGGATAAACAGTAAGACAGCGTAGGTGGATCATTATTGGCAACACTGGGGTATACAGTCAGACAGGGTAGGTGGATCATTATTGGCAATACTGGGGATATACAGTCAGACAGGGTAGGTGGATCATTATTGGCAATGCTTGGGGTATACAGTCAGATAGTGTAGGTGGATCATTATTGGCAATACTGGGGGTATACAGTCGGACAGGGTAGGTGGATCATTATTGGCAACACTGGGGTATACAGTCAGACAGGGTAGGTGGATCATTATTGGCAATACTGGGGATGTACAGTCAGACAGGGTAGGTGGATTGTTATTGGCAATGCTTCGGGTATACAGTCAGACAGGGTAGGTGGATCATTATTGGTAATACTGGGGGTATACAGTCAGAAAGGGAAGGTGTATCATTATTGGCAATGCTGGGGGTATACAGTCAGACAGTGTAGATGGATCATTATTGGCAATACTGGGGATATACAGTCAGACAGGGTAGGAGGATCATTATTGGCAATACTGGGGGTTAACAGTCAGACATGGTAGGTGGATCATTATTGGCAATGCTGGGGATATACAGTCAGACAGGATATGTGGATCATTACTGGCAACACTGGGGGTATATAGTCAGACAGGGTAGGTGGATCATTATTGGCAATACTGGGGCTATACGGTTAAACATGGTAAGCGGATCATTATTGGCAATGCTGGGGATATTCAGTCAGACAGGGTAGGTGGATCATTATTGGCAATGCTGGGGATAAACAGTCAGACAGGGTAGGTGGATCATTATTGGCAATACTGGGGGGTATACAGTCAGACAGTGTAAGTGGATCATTATTGGCAATACTGGGGATACAGTCAGACAGTGTAGGTGGATCATTATTAGAAATACTGGGGATACAGTCAGACAAGGTAAGTGGAACATTATTGGCAATGCTGGGGATATACAGTCAGACATGGTAGGTGGATCATTTTTGGCAATGCTGATGATATACAGTCAGACAGGGTAGGTGGATCATTATTGGCAATGCTGGGGATATACAGTCAGACAGGATAGGTGGATCATTATTGGCAATGCTGGGGGTATACAGTCAGACAGGGTAGGTGGATCATTATTGGCAATGCTGGGGATATAGTCAGACAGTGTAAGTGGATCATTATTGGCAATACTGAGGATACAGTCAGACATGGTATGTGGGTCATTATTGGCAATGCTAGGGATATACAGTCAGACAGGGGAGGTGGATCATTATTGGCAATGCTGGGGGTTTACAGTCAGACAGGGTAGGTGAGTCTTTATTGGCAATGCTAGGGATATACAGTCAGACAGGGGAGGTGGATCATTATTGGCAATGCTGGGGATATACAGTCAGACAGGGTAGGTGGATCATTATTGGCAATACTGGGGATATACAGTCAGACAGGGTAAGCGGATCATTATTGGGAATGCTGGGGATATACAGTCAGACAGGGTAGGTGGATCATTTTTTGCAATGCTTGGGATAAACAGTCAGAAAGGGTAGGTGGATCATTATTGGCAATGCTGGGGATATAGTCAGACAGTGTAAGTGGATCATTATTGGCAATACTGGGGATACAGTCAGACAGTGTAGGTGGATCATTATTAGAAATACTGGGGATACAGTCAGACAAGGTAAGTGGATCATTATTGGCAATGCTGGGGATATACAGTCAGACATGGTAGGTGGATCATTTTTGGCAATGCTGATGATATACAGTCAGACAGGGTAGGTGGATCATTATTGGCAATGCTGGGGATATACAGTCAGACAGGATAGGTGGATCATTATTGGCAATGCTGGGGGTATACAGTCAGACAGGGTAGGTGGATCATTATTGGCAATGCTGGGGATATAGTCAGACAGTGTAAGTGGATCATTATTGGCAATACTGAGGATATACAGTCAGACAGGGTAGGTGAATCATTATTGGCAATGCTGGGGATATACAGTCAGACAGGATAGGTGGATCATTATTGGCAATGCTTGGGGTATACAGTCATACATGGTAGGTGGATCATTATTGGTAATGCTGGTGTATACAGTCAGACATGGTAGGTGGGTCATTATTGGCAATGCTAGGGATATACAGTCAGACAGGGGAGGTGGATCATTATTGGCAATGCTGGGTGTTTACAGTCAGACAGGGTAGGTGAGTCTTTATTGGCAATGCTAGGGATATACAGTCATACATGGTAGGTGGATCATTATTGGTAATGCTGGAGTATACAGTCAGACATGGTAGGTGGATCTTTATTGGTAATGCTGGGGGTATACAGTCAGACAGGGTAGGTGGATCATTATTAGCAATGCTTGGGGATATACAGTCAGACAGGGGAGGTGGATCATTATTGGCAATGCTGGGTGTTTACAGTCAGACAGGGTAGGTGAGTCTTTATTGGCAATGCTTGGGGTATACAGTCATACATGGTAGGTGGATCATTATTGGTAATGCTGGGGTATACAGTCAGACATGGTAGGTGGGTCATTATTGGCAATGCTAGGGATATACAGTCAGACAGGGGAGGTGGATCATTATTGGCAATGCTGGGTGTTTACAGTCAGACAGGGTAGGTGAGTCTTTATTGGCAATGCTAGGGATATACAGTCAGACAGGGGAGGTGGATCATTATTGGCAATGCTGGGGATATACAGTCAGACAGGGTAGGTGGATCATTATTGGCAATACTGGGGATATACAGTCAGACAGGGTAGGTGGATCATTATTAGCAATGCTTGGGGATATACAGTCAGACAGGGAAGGTGGATCATTATTGGCAATGCTGGGGGTTAACAGTCAGACAGGGTAGGTGGGTCATTATTGGCAATGCTGGGGATATACAGTCAGACAGGGAAGATGGGTTATTATTGGCAATGCTGGGGATATACAGTTAGACAGGGTAGGTGGATCATTATTGGCAATGCTGGGGGCATACAGTCAGACAGGGTAGGTGGATCATTATTGGCAACACTGGAGGTATACAGTCAGACAGGGTAGATGGATCATTATTGGCAACACTGGGGATATACAGTCAGACAAGGTAAGTGGATCATTTTTGGCAATGCTGGGGATATACAATCAGACAGGGTAGGTGGATCATTATTGGCAATGCTGGGGATATACAGTCAGACAGGATAGGTG
This sequence comes from Panopea generosa, assembly GCA_029582155.1. Taxonomy (NCBI): domain Eukaryota; kingdom Metazoa; phylum Mollusca; class Bivalvia; order Adapedonta; family Hiatellidae; genus Panopea; species Panopea generosa. The sequence goes on from CM055905.1 coordinate 38,175,550, forward strand.
GATCATTATTGGCAATGCTGGGGGTATACAGTCAGACAGGGTGGGTGGATCATTATTGGCAATGCTGGGGATATAGTCAGACAGTGTAAGTGGATCATTATTGGCAATACTGAGGATACAGTCAGACAGGTAAGGTGGATCATTATTTGCAATACTGGGGATATACAGTCAGACAGGGTAGGTGGATCATTATTAGCAATGCTTGGGGTATACAGTCAGACAGGGTAGGTGGATCATTATTGTCAATGCTGGGAGTTAACAGTCAAACAAGGTAGGTGGATCATTATTGGCAACACTGGGGATATACAGTCAGACAGGGTAGGTGGATCATTATTGCCAATGCTGGGGGTATACAGTCAGACAGGGTAGGTGGATCATTATTGGCAATACTGGGGATATACAGTCAGACAGGGTAAGTGGATCATTATAGGCAATGCTGGGGATATACAATCAGACATGGTAGGTGGATCATTTTTTGGCAATGCTGAGGTATACAGTCAGACAGGGAAGGTCGATCATTATTGGCATTGCTGGGGATATACAGTCAGACAGGATAGGTGGATCATTATTGGCAATGCTGGGGGTATACAGTCAGACAGGATAGGTGGATCATTATTGGCAATGCTGGGGATATACAGTCAGACAGTGTAGGTGGATCATTATTAGAAATACTGAGGGTTTACAGTCAGACATGGTAGGTGGGTCATTATTGGCAATGCTGGGGATATACATTCAGACTGGGAAGATGGGTCATTATTGGCAATGCTGGGGATATACAGTCAGACAGGGTAGGTGGATCATTATTGGCAATGCTGGGGGTATACAGTCAGACAGGGTTGGTGGATCTTTATTGGCAACACTGGGGTATACAGTCAGACAGGTAAGGTGTATCATTATTTGCAATACTGGGGATATACAGTCAGACAGGGTAGGTGGATCATTATCAGCAATGCTTGGGATATACAGTCAGACAGGGTAGGTGGATCATTATTGGCAATGCTTGGGATTAACAGTCAGACAGGGTAGGTGGATCATTATTGGCAATACTGGGGATATACAGTCAGACAGGGTAGGTGGATCATTATTGGCAATGCTGGGGATATACAGTCAGACAGGGTAGGTGGATCATTATTTTCAATGCTGGGGATATACAGTCAGACAGAATAGGTGGATCATTATTGGCAATGCTGGGGGTTTACAGTCAGACAGGGTAGGTGGGTCATTATTGGCAATACCTGGGATACAGTCAGACAGTGTAGGTGGATCATAATTGGAAATACTGGGGGTTTACAGTCAGACAGGTAGGTGGGTCTTTATTGGCAATGCTGGGGATATACAGTCAGACAGGGAAGATGGGTCATTATTGGCAATGCTTGGGATATACAGTCAGACAGGGTATGTGGATCATTATTGGCAATGGTGGGGGTATACAGTCAGACAGGAAAGATGGGTCATTATTGGCAATGCTTGGGATATACAATCAGACAGGGTATGTTGATCATTATTGGCAATGCTGGGGGTATACAGTCAGACAGGGTAGGTGGATAATTATTGGCAATGCTGGAGATATACAGTCAGACAGGGTAGGTGGATCATTATTGGCAATGCTTGGGATATACAGTCAGACAGGGTAGGTCGGTCATTATTGGCACTGCTGGGGATATACAGTCAGACAGGGTAGGTGGATCATCATTGGCAATGCTGGGGATATACAGTCAGACAGTGTAGGTGGATCATTATTGGCAATACTGGGGTATACAGTCAGACAGGATAGGTAGATCATTATTGGCAATGCTTGGGGTATACAGTCAGACAGGGTAGGTGGATCATTATTGGCAATGCTGGGGATATACAGTCAGACAGGGTAGGTGGGTCTTTATTGGCAATACTGGGGATATACAGTCAGACAGGGTAGGTGGGTCTTTATTGGCAATGCTGGGGATATACAGTCAGACAGGGAAGATGGGTCTTTATTGGCAATGCTGGGGATATACAGTCAGACAGGGAAGATGGGTCATTATTGGCAATGCTTGGGATATACAGTCAGACAGGGTATGTGGATCATTATTGGCAATGCTGGGGGTATACAGTCAGACAGGAAACATGGGTCATTATTGGCAATACTGGGGGTATACAGTCAGACAGGAAAGATGGGTCATTATTGGCAATGCTTGGGATATACAGTCAGACAGGGTATGTTGATCATTATTGGCAATGCTGGGGGTATACAGTGAGACAGGGTAGGTGGATCATTATTGGCAATGCTGGAGATATACAGTCAGACAGGGTAGGTGGATCATTATTGGCAGTGCTTGGGATATACAGTCAGACAGGGTAGGTGGTCATTATTGGCACTGCTGGGGATATACAGTCAGACAGGGTAGGTGGATCATTATTTGTAATGCTGGGGATATACAGTCAGACAGGGTAGGTGGATCATTATTGGCAATGCTGGAGATATACAGTCAGACAGGGTAGGTGGATCATTATTGGCAGTGCTTGGGATATACAGTCAGACAGGGTAGGTGGGTCATTATTGGCACTGCTGGGGATATACAGTCAGACAGGATAGGTGGATCATTATTTGTAATGCTGGGGATATACATTCAGACAGGGTAGGTAGATCATTATTGGCAATGCTTTTGGTATACAGTCAGACAGGGTAGGTGGATCATTATTGGCAATGCTGGGGGTATACAGTCATACATGGTAGGTGGATCATTATTGGCAATACTGGGGGTATACAGTCATACATGGTAGGTGGATCATTATTGGCAATGCTGTGGGTATACAGTCAGAGAGGGTATGTGGATCATTATTGGCAATGCTGGGGGTATACAGTCAGACAGGGTAGGTTGATCATTATTGGCAACACTAGGGATTTACAGTCAGACAGGTTAGGTGGATCATTATTGGCAACACTAGGGATATACAGTCAGAAAGGGAATTTGGATCATTATTGGCAATGCTTGGGGTATACAGTCAGACAGGGTAGGTGGATCATTATTGGCAATGCTGGGGAATAACAGTCAGACAGGGTAGGTGGAACATTATTGGTAATACTGGGGGTATACAGTCAGACAGGGTAGGTGGGTCTTTATTGGCAATGCTGGGGATATACAGTCAGACAGGGAAGATGGGTCATTATTGGCAATGCTTGGGATATACAGTCAGACAGGGTATGTGGATCATTATTGGCAATGCTGGGGGTATACAGTCAGACAGGAAACATGGGTCATTATTGGCAATGCTTAGGATATACAGTCAGACAGGGTATGTTGATCATTATTGGCAATGCTGGGGGTATACAGTCAGACAGCGTAGGTGGATCATTATTGGCAATGCTGGAGATATACAGTCAGACAGGGTAGGTGGATCATTATTGGCAGTGCTTGGGATATACAGTCAGATAGGGTAGGTGGGTCATTATTGGCAGTGCTTGGGATATACAGTCAGACAGGGTAGGTGGGTCATTATTGGCACTGCTGGGGATATACAGTCAGACAAGGTAGGTGGATCATTATTTGCAATGCTGGGGATATACAGTCAGACAGTGTAGGTGGATCATTATTGGCAATACTGGGGATATACAGTCAGACAGGGTAGGTGGATCATTATTTGCAATGCTGGGGATATACAGTCAGACAGGGTAGGTGGATCATTATTGGCAGTGCTTGGGATATACAGTCAGACAGGGTAGGTGGGTCATTATTGGCAGTGCTTGGGATATACAGTCAGACAGAATAGGTAGATCATTATTGGCAATGCTTGGGGTATACAGTCAGACAGGGCAGGTGGATCATTCTTGGCAATACTGGGGGTATACAGTCATACATGGTAGGTGGATCATTATTGGCATTGCTGTGGGTATACAGTCAGACAGGGTATGTGGATCATTATTGGCAATGCTGGGGGTATACAGTCAGACAGGGTAGGTTGATCATTATTGGCAACACTAGGGATTTACAGTCAGACAGGTTAGGTGGATCATTATTGGCAACACGAGGGATATACAGTCAGAAAGGGAATGTGGATCATTATAAGCAATTCTTTGGGTATACAGTCAGACAGGGTAGGTGGATCATTATTGGCAATGCTGGGGATTAACAGTCAGACAGGGTAGGTGGAACATTATTGGTAATACTGGGGGTATACAGTCAGAAAGGGAAGATGGGTCATTATTGGCAATGCTGGGGGTATACAGTCAGACAGGGTAGGTGGATAATTATTGGCAATGCTGGAGATATACAGTCAGACAGGGTAGGTGGATCATTATTGGCAATGCTTGGGATATACAGTCAGACAGGGTAGGTGGGTCATTATTGGCACTGCTGGGGATATACAGTCAGACAGGGTAGGTGGGTCATTATTGGCAATGCTGGGGATATACAGTCAGACAGTGTAGGTGGATCATTATTGGCAATACTGGGGTATACAGTCAGACAGGATAGGTAGATCATTATTGGCAATGCTTGGGGTATACAGTCAGACAAGGTAGGTGGATCATTATTGGCAATGCTGGGATATACAGTCAGACAGGGTAGGTGGGTCTTTATTGGCAATACTGGGGATATACAGTCAGACAGGGTAAGTGGGTCTTTATTGGCAATGCTGGGGATATACAATCAGACAGGGAAGATGGGTCGTTATTGGCAATGCTGGGGATATACAGTCAGACAGGGTATGTGGATCATTATTGGCAATGCTGGGTGTATACAGTCAGACAGGAAACATGGGTCATTATTGGCAATGCTTGGGATATACAGTCAGACAGGGTATGTTGATCATTATTGGCAATGCTGGGGGTATACAGTCAGACAGGGTAGGTGGATAATTATTGGCAATGCTGGAGATATACAGTCAGACAGGGTAGGTGGATCATTATTGGTAATGCTTGGGATATACAGTCAGACAGGGTAGGTGGATCATTATTGGCAATGCTGGGGATATTCAGTCAGACAGGGTATGTTGATCATTATTGGCAATACTGGGGTATACGGTCAGACAGGATAGGTAGATCATTATTGGCAATGCTTGGGATATACAGTCAGACAGGGTATGTTGATCATTATTGGCAATGCTAGGGGTATACAGTCAGACAGGATAGGTAGATCATTATTGGCAATGCTTGGGATATACAGTCAGACAGGGTAGGTGGATCATTATTGGCAATGCTGGGGGTATACAGTCATACATGGTAGGTGGATCATTATTGGCAATACTGGGGGTATACAGTCATACATGGTAGGTGGATCATTATTGGCAATGCTGTGGGTATACAGTCAGACAGGGTATGTGGATCATTATTGGCAATGCTGGGGGTATACAGTCAGACAGGGTAGGTTGATCATTATTGGCAACACTAGGGATTTACAGTCAGACAGGTTAGGTGGATCATTATTGGCAACACTAGGGATATACAGTCAGAAAGGGAATGTTGATCATTATTGGCAATGCTTGGGGTATACAGTCAGACAGGGTAGGTGGATCATTATTGGCAATGCTGGGGATTAACAGTCAGACAGGGTAGGTGGAACATTATTGGTAATACTGGGGGTATACAGTCAGAAAGGGAAGATGGGTCATTATCGGCAATGCTGGGGATATACAGTCAGACAGGGTAGGTGGGTCATTATTGGCAATGCTGGGGATATACAGTCAGACAGTGTAGGTGGATCATTATTGGCAATACTGGGGTATACAGTCAGACAGGATAGGTAGATCATTATTGGCAATGCTTGGGATATACAGTCAGACAGGGTATGTTGATCATTATTGGCAATGCTGGGGGTATACAGTCAGACAGGATAGGTAGATCATTATTGGCAATGCTTGGGATATACAGTCAGACAGGGTAGGTGGATCATTATTGGCAATGCTGGGGGTATACAGTCATACATGGTAGGTGGATCATTATTGGCAATACTGGGGGTATACAGTCATACATGGTAGGTGGATCATTATTGGCAATGCTGTGGGTATACAGTCAGACAGGGTATGTGGATCATTATTGGCAATGCTGGGGGTATACAGTCAGACAGGGTAGGTTGATCATTATTGGCAACACTAGGGATTTACAGTCAGACAGGTTAGGTGGATCATTATTGGCAACACTAGGGATATACAGTCAGAAAGGGAATGTTGATCATTATTGGCAATGCTTGGGGTATACAGTCAGACAGGGTAGGTGGATCATTATTGGCAATGCTGGGGATTAACAGTCAGACAGGGTAGGTGGAACATTATTGGTAATACTGGGGGTATACAGTCAGAAAGGGAAGATGGGTCATTATCGGCAATGCTGGGGATATACAGTCAGACAGGGTAGGTGGGTCATTATTGGCAATGCTTTGGGTATATAGTCAGACAGGGTATGTGGATCATTATTGGCAATGCTGGGGATATACAGTCAGACAGTGTAGGTGGGTCATTATTGGCAATGCTGGGGATATACAGTTAGACAGGGAAGATGGGTCATTATTGGCACTGCTGGGGATATACAGTCAGAAATGATACGTGGATCATTATTGGCAATACTGGGGATATACAGTCAGACAGGGTATGTGGATCATTATTGGCAATGCTGGGGATATACAGTCAGACAGGGAAGATGGGTCATTATTTGCAATACTGGGGATATACAGTCAGACAGGGAAGATGGGTCATTATTGGCACTGCTGGGGATATACAGTCAGACAGGGTAGATGGATCATTATTGGCAATACTGGGGATATACAGTCAGACAGGGTAGGTGGATCATTATTGGCAATGCTGGGGATATAGTCAGACAGGGTAGGTGGATCGTTATTGGCAATACTGGGGATATACAGTCAGACAGGGTATGTGGATCATTATTGGCAATGCTGGGGATATACAGTCAGACAGGGAAGATGGGTCATTATTTGCAATACTGGGGATATACAGTCAGACAGGGAAGATGGGTCATTATTGGCACTGCTGGGGATATACAGTCAGACAGGGTAGATGGATCATTATTGGCAATGCTGGGGATATACAGTCAGACATGTTTGGTGGGTCATTATTTGCAATACTGGGGATATACAGTCAGACAGGGAAGATTGGTCATTATTTTCAATACTGGGGATATACAGTCATACAGGGTAGGTGGGTCATTATTGGCAATGCTGGGGATATACAATCAGACAGGGAAGATGGGTCATTATTGGCACTGCTGGGGATATACAGTCAGACAGGGTAGATGGATCATTATTGGCAATACTGGGGATATACAGTCAGACAGGGTAGGAAGATCATTATTGGCAATGCTGGGGATATACAGTCAGACAGGGTAGGTAGGTCATTATTGGCAATGCTGGGGATATACAGTTAGACAGGGAAGATGGGTCATTATTGGCACTGCTGGGGATATACAGTCAGAAAGGGTACTTGGATCATTATTGGCAATACTGGGGATATACAGTCAGACAGGGTTGGTGGGTCATTATTGGCAATACTGGGGATATACAGTCAGACAGGGAAGATGGGTCATTATTTGCAATACTGGGGATATACAGTCAGACAGGGAAGATGGGTCATTATTTGCAATACTGGGGATATACAGTCAGACAGGGTAGGTGGATCATTATTGGCAATGCTGGGGATATACAGTCAGACAGGGTAGGTGGGTCATTATTTGCAATACTGGGGATATACAGTCAGACAGGGAAGATTGGTCATTATTTGCAATACTGGGGATATACAGTCAGACAGGGAAGATGGGTCATTATTGGCAGTACTTGGGATATACAGACAGACAGTGTAGGTGGGCCATTATTGGCAATGCTGGGGATATACAGTCAGACAGGATATGTGGATCATTATTGGCAATGCTGGGAGTATACAGTCAAACAGGGTAGGTGGGTCATTATTGGCAGTACTTGGGATATACAGACAGACAGTGTAGGTGGGCCATTATTGGCAATGCTGGGGATATAGTCAGACAGTGTAAGTGGATCATTATTGGCAATGCTAAGGATATACAGTCAGACAGGGAAGATGGGTCATTATTGGCAATTCTGGGTATATACAGTCAGACAGGGTAGATGGATCATTATTGGCAATGCTGGAGGTATACAGTCATACCTGGTAAGTGGATCATCATTGGCAGTGCTGGCGGTGTACAGGGTAGCTGGATCATTATTGGCAATGCTAGGGATATACAGTCAGACAGGGAAGATGGGTCATTATTGGCAATGCTGGGGATATACGGTCAGACAGGGAAGTTGGATCATTATTGGCAATGCTGGGGGTATACAGTCAAACAGCGTAGGTGGATCATTATTGGCAATGCTAGGGATATAGTCTGACAGTGTAAGTGGATCATTATTGGCAATGCTATGGATATACAGTCAGACAGGGAAGATGGATCATTATTGGCAATTCTGGGTATATACGGTCAGACGGTAGATGGATCATTATTGGCAATGCTGGGGGTATACAGTCATACCTGGTAGGTGGATCATCATTGGCAATGCTGGTGGTGTACAGGGTAGCTGGATCATTATTGGCAATGCTAGGGATATACAGTCAGGCAGGGAAGATGGGTCATTATTGGCAATGCTGGGGATATACGGTCAGACAGGGTAGTTGGATCATTATTGGCAATGCTGGGGGTATACAGTCAAACAGGGTAGGTGGATCATTATTGGCAATGCTAGGGATATACAGTCAGACAGGGAAGATGGATCATTATTGGCAATTCTTGGTATATACGGTCAGACAGGGTAGATGGATCATTATTGGCAATGCTGGGGGTATACAGTCATACCTGGTAGGTGGATCATCATTGGCAATGCTGGCGGTGTACATGGTAGCTGGATCATTATTGGCAATGCTAGAGATATACAGTCAGGCAGGGAAGATGGGTCATTATTGGCAATGCTGGGGATATACGGTTAGACAAGGTAGTTGGATCATTATTGGCAATGCTGGGGGTATACAGTCAGACAGGGTAGGTGGATCATTATTTGCAATGCTGGGGATATACAGTCAGACAGGGGAGGTGGATCATTATTGGCAATGCTGGGGGTATACAGTCAGACAGGGTAGGTGGATCATTATTGGCAATGCTGGGGATATACAGTCAGACAGGGTAGGTGGATCGTTATTGGCAATGCTGGGGGTATACAGTCAGACAGGGTAGGTGGATCATTATTGGCAAAGCTGGGGGTATACAGTCAGACAGGGTAGGTGGATCATTATTGGCAAAGCTGGGGGTATACAGTCAGACAGGGTAGGTGGATCATTATTGGCAATGCTGGGGGTATACAGTCAGACAGGGTAGGTGGATCATTATTGGCAATGCTGGGGGTATACAGTCAGACAGGGTAGGTGGATCATTATTGGCAATGCTGGGGATATACAGTCAGACAGGGTAGGTGGATCATTATTTGCAATGCTGGGGATATACAGTCAGACAGAGTAGGTGGATCATTATTGGCAATGCTGGGGATATACAGTCAGACAGGGTAGGTGGATCGTTATTGGCAATGCTGGGGGTATACAGTCAGACAGGGTAGGTGGATCATTATTGGCAAAGCTGGGGGTATACAGTCAGACAGGGTAGGTGGATCATTATTGGCAATGCTGGGGGTATACAGTCAGACAGGGTAGGTGGATCATTATTGGCAATGCTGGGGGTATACAGTCAGACAGGGTAGGTGGATCATTATTGGCAATGCTGGGGGTATACAGTCAGACAGGGTAGGTGGATCATTATTGGCAATGCTGGGGATATACAGTCAGACAGGGTAGGTGGATCATTATTTGCAATGTTGGGGATATACAGTCAGACAGGGGAGGTGGATCGTTATTGGCAATGCTGGGGGTATACAGTCAGACAGGGTAGGTGGATCATTATTGGCAATGCTGGGGATATACAGTCAGACAGGGTAGGTGGATCGTTATTGGCAATGCTGGGGGTATACAGTCAGACAGGGTAGGTGGATCATTATTGGCAAAGCTGGGGGTATACAGTCAGACAGGGTAGGTGGATCATTATTGGCAATGCTGGGGGTATACAGTCAGACAGGGTAGGTGGATCATTATTGGCAATGCTGGGGGTATACAGTCAGACAGGGTAGGTGGATCATTATTGGCAATGCTGGGGGTATACAGTCAGACAGGGTAGGTGGATCATTATTGGCAACACTTGGGGTAACAAATTAAAAAATAATATAAAATTGCATAATTAAAAAGATTATGTTGTATGTAATATTTTTCGTCCTAGCCATTATTACTTTCTGTATGCAGAATGCCCAAATGAATAAACCAATCTTTTGTTAGTTCATATGACAAAAATATATTTTAAATTTACACAGAGGTACCTTCCTTTGCTGGTTAGATTTTGGAAAATATTAAATGAAATTTACATAAGTTTTATGAGCAAGTGGGACTTGAATCTGCAATCTGAGCGGTGATAGGTAAGTGACCTCAAATAAAAAGTAACCCTTGTTGCTATACAGTCTTAGTAGAACATATTTACAGGTTTACTTTAATGGCTTTTGCCCATCAATGTTTGTACAAAAAATATATTAGTATATCATTTTAGTTGCATATATTTACAATATTTAGTTGTTGTTTTTTGTCAATATTTATGTATAATTCATTTTCTGTATCTATCAAAAAAAAAAATGAGTAATTTTACTATACTTCTATGCATATAAACATATTTATGCAGGAAAATTAATTAAATCATCTGTTCTGTTCAGACTAACATTTCTTTTGATGAGGCGTTCATTAAAAAAAAAAATAAAGGGATTACAATAACTGGTACTCATACTTCCACTACAACTATAATAACTGTTACACATACTTCCACTACAGCTGCAGTTACTGTTACACATACTTCCACTACAGCTGATTTAACTGTTACACATACTTCCACTACAGCTGCGGTAACTGTTACACATACTTCCACTACAGCTGCAGTAACTGTTACACATACTTTCACTACAGCTGTGGTAACTGGTACACATACTTCCACTACAGCTGCAGTAACTGTTACACATACTTCCACTACAGCTGCAGTAACTGTTACACATACATCCACTGTAGCTGCAGTAACTGGTACACATACTTTTACTACAGCTGCAGTAACTGTTACACATACTTCTACTACAGCTGCAGTAACTGTTAAACATACTACCACTACAGCTGCGGTAATGGTAACACATACTTCCACTACAGCTGTGGTAACTGTTACACATAATTCCACTGTAGCTGCAGTAACTGGTTCACATACTTCCACTACAGTTGCAGTAACTGTTACACATACTTCCACTACAGCTACAGTAACTGTTACTTATACTTCTACTACAGCTGCAGTAACTGTTATTCATACTTCTACTGTTACTCATACTTCCACTACAGCTGTGGTAACTGTTACACATACTTCCACTGTAGCTGCAGTAACTGTTACATATACTTCCACTACAGCTGCAGTAAATGTTACACATACTTTCACTTCAGCTATGGAAACTGTGACACATAGTTCCACTACACATTTAGTAACTGTTACACATACTTCCACTACAGCTGTAGTAACTGTTACTCATACTTCCACTACAGCTACAGTAACTGTTACACATACATCCACCACAGCTGCAGTTATTATTACACATACTTCTATTATAGCTGTAGTATCCATTACACATATTTCCACTACAGTTGCAGTAACTGTTACACATACTTCCACTATAGCTGTGGTAACCATTACACATATACTTCCACTATAGCTGTGGAAACCATTACACATACTTCCACTAAAGCTGCAGTAACTGTTACTCATATTTCCACTACATCTACAGTAACTGTTACACATACTTCCATTATAGCTGTGGTATCCATTACATATATTTCCACTACAGCTGCAATAAAAGTTACACATATTTCCACTAGAGCTGTAGAAACGGTTACACATATGTCCAACACAGCTCCAGTAACTGTTACACATATTTCCACTACAGCTGCAGTAACTGTTACACATACTTCCACTACAGCTGCAGTAACTGTTACTCATACTTCCACTACAGCTACAGTTACTGTTACACATACTTTCATTATAGCTGTAGTATCCATAACACATATTTCCTCTAGAGCTGCAGTAACTGTTACACATATTTCCACCACAGCTGCAGTAAATGTACACATTTCCACCACAGCTGCAGCAGATCATCAAGGACCAGCAGGACTACTGTGATAAACACAAAGTACAGTTGATGGACCCTAAACGGGCCCTCTTCTTCTTCAACAAATGGGATCAGATCCAGGTCCATGGCGAGTATGATGATTATGATGATGATGATGATGATGATGATAGTTCTACGTCAGGGAAGGAAGACAGGTGAATAGTTTGGCATCTACTCTTGGTTATATTGTCTACTCACCTATATGACCCATTAAGCACTTCTACCCTTATTAGTGCACTCCACTTTATTTTGCCTAATTAACTTTACATCCCCATGATACTTAATGGGTGATTACAGTAGTTGATAGTAAATTTCTTACACCTTTTACAAATTAGGCCTAAATAAAACATATGTAGTATTCCATACAATTTTAATAAACAAACTAAACACATAAGAGACAGCACTAAACATATGAAAGACATAGCTAAATACATAATAGACACAACTAAACATATAAAAGACACAACTAAACACATATGAGATGCAACTAAACACATAAGAGACATAACTAAACACAAGAGACACAACTAAACATATAATAGAAAAATGCTAAACACATAAGAGACACAACTAAAGATATAAAAGACACAACTAAATATATAAAAGACACAGCTAAACACATAATAGACACTACTAAGCATATAAAAGACATAGCTTAGAATATAAAAGACACAACTAAACACATAAAAGACACAACTAAACATATAACAGGCACAAGTAGAGTCAGAACTAAACACATAAGAGACACAACTAAACATATAATAGAAACAAGTAAACACACAAGTAAACACATAAGAGACACAACTAACATATAACAGGCACAAGTAGACACATAAGAGACATAACTAAACAAAAAAGAGACACAACTAAACACATAAGAGACACAACTAAACACATAATACATAACTAAATACATAAGAGACACAACTTAACACATAAGATACACAACTAAACTTATAAAATACTCAACTAAACACATAAGAGACATAACTAAACATATAAAATACATAGAACTAAACACATAAGAGACACAAGTTAACACATAATACATAATTCAATACATTAGAGACACAACTAAACACATAAGAGACATAACTAAACACATACAAGACACAACTAAACACATACAAGACATAACTAAACATATGAAAGACATAGAACTAAACACATAAGAGACACAAGTTAAAACATACTACATAACTAAATACATAAGAGACATAACTAAACATATAAGAGACACAACTTAACACATAAAAGACATAGCCTAAACACATAAGAGACACAAGTTAACACATAAGAGACACAGCTAAACACATACTACATAACTAAATACATAGGAGACACAATTAAACACATAAGAGACATAATTCAACACATAAGAGACACAACTAAACTTATAAAAGATACAACTAAACACATAAGGGACATAACTAAACACATAAGAGACATAACTAAACATATAAAAGACATTGAACTAAACACATAAGAGAGACAAGTTAACACATAATACATAGCTAAATACAAAAGAGACACAACTAAACACATAAGAGACACAACTAAACACACAATAGACATAACTCAACACATAAGAGACACAACTAAACTTATAACAGACACAACTAACACATAAAAGACATAACTAAACACATAAGAGACATAACTAAAACATATAAAAGACATAGAACTAAACACATAAGAGACTCAAGTTAACACATAATACATAATTAAATACATAAGAGACACTACTAAACATATAAGAGACACAACTTAACACATAAGACTTAAAACTAAACACATAAGACACAAATAAAAACATAAGAGACATAACTAAACACATAAGAGACACAACTAAACACATAAAAGACACAACTAAACACATTATATACATAACTTAATACATAAGAGACACAACTAAATACATAAAAGACATAATTAATCACATAAGAGATGCAACTTAACATATAAAAGACATAATTAAACACATAAGAGACAAAACTAAACACATAAGATGCTAGAGACTCCACTGAAATAGAAAATGAATTATTCTCCTTTAGCTTAACCTTCATTGGCTCAATTGCTCTAATAAACTTTTCCTTTCTTTCTTTTTATGATTGCACGGTTATTTTCATGGATGTTATGAACAATTCTTACTTACAGGTAAACAAAGTAGATGTTTTTCAGACTGCTATTTTGTTATTCGTTGAACTTTTTTGGTTTACATTTGGTTTGTTTCTTTTTGTTTTGTCTACAGCCCACCTGTATCAGTCCAAGAAAGTGTCTGGAATAACAACATTAAGAAGTTACAGTCATCATGGACAGAGTTTCAAGGTGAACAAGCCATGAAGTTTAGCGTCACGCAGGTGAGCCCTTTTGTTGACAAACATATCAATGTTTTTGTTTGATTTCTTACCCCCCCCACTTCAATGGATTGTGAAGGGCATTAGTGTTACTCATGTCAATCAATTCAGGCATCCATCCATCCGTTAAGTTCGATAAGTGTCAATGTCAGTAAAGAATTTCAGGTGTTATGGTATCTTTTCAACTAAATTTTTGGTAAAATAATAGTTTGAGATTAATTACCTTTGACAGTTCATATATGTATTATATAATACTTCAGGCAAGAGGGAAGGTGGAACCATGTTTAGGTGTGCAACACAATCAAGAAGAAATGGCTAGAAGAAAGATTGTCCAAGTAGTGGAGAATAGTTTAGAACATGGACTGGACCCTACAAAAAGGTGTGTAGCTAGTAGGAAGATTGGGTAAACTAGCTAACATAGGTCAGATAGCAGAGATTGGATAAACTAGCTAACATAGATCAGATAGCTGAGATTGGATAAACCAGGTTATTTAGGTCAGGTAGCAAGATTGGATAAGCTAGCTAACATAGGTCAGATAGCAGAGATTGGATAAACTAGCTAACATAGGTCAGATAGCAGAGATTGGATAAACTAGCTAACATAGGTCAGATAGCAGAGATTGGATAAGCTAGCTAATTTAGGTCACAATGCAAAGATTGGATAGGCTGGCTTTTATGGGTCAGATAGCAAAGATTGGATAGGCTAGCTAACATAGGTCAGATAGCAGAGATTGGATAAACTAGCTAACATAGGTCAGATAGCAGAGATTGGATAAACTAGCTAACATAGGTCAGATAGCAGAGATTGAATAAACTAGCTAACATAGGTCAGATAGCAGAGATTGGATAAACCAGGTTATATAGGTCAGATAGCAAGATTGGATAAGCTAGCTAATTTAGGTCACATTGCAAAGATTGGATAGGCTGGCTTTTATGGATCAGATAGCAAAGATTGGATAGGCTAGCTAACATAGGTCAGATAGCAGAGATTGGATAAACTAGGTCATATAGGTCAGACAGCAAAGATTGGATAAACTGGCTAACATAGGTCAGATAGCAGAGATTGGATAAACTGGCTAATATAGGTCAGATAGCAGAGATTTTATAAGCTGGTTTACATAGGGCAGATATCAGAGATTGGATAAACTGGCTAACATAGGTCAGATAGCAGAGATTTCATAAGCTGGTTAACATAGGGCAGATAGCAGAGATTGGATAAACTGGCTAACATAGGTCAGATATCAGAGATTTGATAAGCTGGTTTACATAGATCAGATAGCAAAGATTGGATAAGCTGGTTTACATATGTCAGGTAGCGGAGATTGTATAAACTGGTTTACATTGGGAAGATAGCAGAGATTGGATAAACTGGCTAACATAGGTCAGATAGCAGAGATTTATAAGCTGGTTTACATAGGTCAGATAGCAGAGATTGGATAAGCTGGTTTACATAGGTCAGATAGCAGAGATTGGATAAGCTGTTTTACATAGGTCAGATAGCAGAGATTGGATAAGCTGTTTTACATAGGTCAGATAGCAGAGATTGGATAAGCTGTTTTACATAGGTCAGATAGCAGAGATTAGATAAGCTGTTTTACATAGGTCAGATAGCAGAGATTGTATAAACTGGTTTACATAGGGAAGATAGCAGATATTGGATAAGCTGTTTTACATAGGTCAAATGGCAGAGATTAGATAAGCTGTTTTACATAGGTCAGATAGCTAACATGGGTCATGTAGCATATGAGGGTCATGTAGCATACAAGGGTCAGTCAAAAAAGAGTGAGAGTAGTCTCATAACTAAAATATTAGATAAAATATATAAAATACATGTCTACATTCCTTAAAAGTAATCTCCCATCTCCTTGGCAATGCCCATATGCTGGTTGCTAGGCAGTTTATGTTGATTCATCACATTTCAGCGTTCATGGCCTCATGCAACTCATCAAGTAGCTGTAGCGAATTCCTCTAAGCTGCTCTAATTTTGGGAAGAGACTGAAGTTGGGTGGGGATATGTCCGGCGGATAATGCGAGGGCGGGAGAATTTCCCATTTATACTCCTCCAGTAGCGCCTTGACAACACCAGATTTGTATGGATTTGGAATTTTACTGGTCTGGGTGAATATTGGATATGCCATTCACTAGAATGCCTCTTTAATTCGTCAGTTGCTACCATGTTATTTAGCATGTATGTTGCTCGGAATAATACCTTCTAAATAGCTGTCGGAGGTTATCCATACCGCTGTCTTTTTCATTTTTTGACTGCATGTCAGGAACCCACCTCGCCAATATCCTCTGCATTCCTAAATGATGCGATTGACCTGTGGCCTATCCCCAGTTCATATGCTATTTCATCACATGTCAGTCGCTGCTAGGTATTCTAGCGTACATCAGTAACGTGTCAAGTATCTCGGATACCCAAGTAAAATATCTAAGTAGCCAAGCTAGCCTTGATTAAATCTCTCAAATAACCTAGGTAAAATATCTCAGATTAACTATCATACACACTTTGTTAGGTAACCTCAGTAAAATATCTCAATTTAACTATCATACATACTTCATTAGGTAACATAGGTAAAATATATCAGGTTAACTATCATACATACTTTGTAAGGTAACCTCAGTAAAATATCTCAGTTTAACTATCATACATACTTCGTTAGGTAACCTCAGTAAAATATCTCAGTTTAACTATCATACATACTTCGTTAGGTAACCTAGGTAAAATATATCAGGTTAACTATCATACATACTTTGTTAGGTAACCTCAGTAAAATATCTCAGTTTAACTATCATACATACTTCGTTAGGTAACCTCAGTAAAATATCTCAGTTTAACTATCATACATACTTCGTTAGGTAACCTAGGTAAAATATCTCAGGTAAACTATCATACATACTTTGTTAGGTAACCTCAGTAAAATATCTCAGTTTAACTATCATACATTCTTCGTTAGGTAACCTCAGTAAAATATCTCAGTTTAACTATCATACATACTTCGTTAGGTAACCTAGGTAAAATATCTCAGATTTACTTTCATACACACTTTGTTAGGTAACTTCAGTAAAATATATCAGGTTAACTATCATACACACTTTGTTAGGTAACCTCAGTAAAATATATCAGGTTTACTATCATACATACTTCGTTAGGAAACCTAGGTAAAATATCTCAGGTTAACTATCATACATACTTTGTTAGGTAACCTCAGTAAAATATCTCAGTTTAACTATCATACATACTTCGTTAGGTAACCTCAGTAAAATATCTCAGTTTAACTATCATACATACTTCGTTAGGTAACCTAGGTAAAATATCTCAGGTAAACTATCATACATACTTTGTTAGGTAACCTCAGTAAAATATCTCAGTTTAACTATCATACATACTTCGTTAGGTAACCTCAGTAAAATATCTCAGTTTAACTATCATACATACTTCGTTAGGTAACCTAGGTAAAATATCTCAGATTTACTTTCATACACACTTTGTTAGGTAACTTCAGTAAAATATATCAGATTAACTATCATACTCACTTTGTTAGGTAACCTCAGTAAAATATATCAGGTTTACTATCATACATACTTCGTTAGGAAACCTAGGTAAAATATCTCATTATAATTATCATACATACTTTGTTAGGTAACCTAGGTAAAATATCTCAGGTTAACTATCATACATACTTTGTTAGGTAACCTCATTAAAATATCTCAGGTAAACTATCATACATACTTTGTTAGGTAACCTAGGTAAAATATCTTAGGTTTACTATCATACATACTTTGTTAGGTAACATCAGTAAAATATCTTAGGTTAACTATCACACACACTTTGTTAGGTAACCTCAGTAAAATATCTCAGGTTAACTATCATACACACTTTGTTAGGTAACCTCAGTAAAATATCTCAGGTTTACTATCATACATACTTTGTTCGGTAACCTAGGTAAAATATCTCAGGTTAACTATCTAACATACTTTGATAGGTAACCTCAGTAAAATATCTCAGGTTAACTATCTTACATACTTTGTTAGGTAACCTAGGTAAAATATCTCAGGTTAACTATCATACATACTTTGTTAGGTAACCTAGGTAAAATATCTCAGATTTACTTTCATACACACTTTGTTAGGTAACTTCAGTAAAATATATCAGGTTAACTATCATACACACTTTGTTAGGTAACCTCAGTAAAATATATCAGGTTTACTATCATACATACTTCGTTAGGAAACCTAGGTAAAATATCTCATTATAATTATCATACATACTTTGTTAGGTAACCTAGGTAAAATATCTCAGGTTAACTATCATACATACTTTGTTAGGTAACCTCATTAAAATATCTCAGGTAAACTATCATACATACTTTGTTAGGTAACCTAGGTAAAATATCTCAGGTTAACTATCACACACACTTTGTTAGGTAACCTCAGTAAAATATCTCAGGTTAACTATCATACACACTTTGTTAGGTAACCTCAGTAAAATATCTCAGGTTTACTATCATACATACTTTGTTCGGTAACCTAGGTAAAATATCTCAGGTTAACTATCTAACATACTTTGATAGGTAACCTCAGTAAAATATCTCAGGTTAACTATCTTACATACTTTGTTAGGTAACCTAGGTAAAATATCTCAGGTTAACTATCATACATACTTTGTTAGGTAACCTCGGTAAAATATCTCAGGTTAACTATTATACATACTTTGTTAGGTAACTTCAGTAAAATATCTCAGGTAAACTATCATACATACTTTGTTAGGTAACCTCAGTAAAATATCTCAGGTTAACTATCATACATACTTTGTTAGGTAACCTAAATAAAATATCTCAGGTTTACTATCATACATACTTTGTTAGGTAACCTCTGTAAAATATCTCAGGTAAACTATCATAAATACTTAGTTAAGTAACCTCAGTAAAATATCTCAGGTTAACTATCTTACATACTTTGATAGGTAACCTCAGTAAAATATCTCAGGTTAACTATCTTACATACTTTGTTAGGTAACCTAGGTAAAATATCTCAGGTTAACTATCATACAAACTTTGTTAGGTAACCTCAGTAAAATATCTCAGATTTACTATCTTACATACTTTGATAGGTAACCTCAGTAAAATATCTCGGGTAAACTATCATACATACTTTGATAGGTAACCTAAGTAAAATATCTCAGGCTAACTATCATACGTACTTCGTTAGGTAACCTAGGTAAAATATCTCGGGTAAACTATCATACATACTTTGATAGGAAACCTAAGTAAAATATCTCAGGCTAACTATCATACGTACTTCATTAGGTAACCTTAGTAAAATATCTCAGGTTAACTATCATACATACTTTGTTAGGTAACCTCAGTAAAATATCTCAGGTTAACTATCATAAATACTTAGTTAGGTAACCTCAGTAAAATATCTCAGGTTAACTATCATACATACTTCGTAAGGTAACCAAGGTAAAATATCTCAGGTTAACTATCATACATACTTCATTAGGTAAGATAGGTAAAATATCTCAGGTTAACTATCATACATACTTTGTTAGGTAACCTGAGTGTATCTCAGATTAACTATCATACACACTTTGTTAGGTAACCTCAGTAAAATATCTCAGATTAACTATCTTACAAACTTTGATAGGTAACCTTAGTAAAATATCTCAGGTTAACTATCTTACATACTTTGTAAGGTAACCTCAGTAAAATATCTCAGGTTAACTATCATACACACTTTGTTAGGTAACCTCAGTAAAATATCTCAGGTTAACTATCATACACACTTGGTTAGGTAACCTAGGTAAAATATCTCAGATTAACTATCATACACACTTTGTTAGGTAACCTCAGTAAAATATCTCAGGTTTACTATCATACATACTTTGTTAGGTAACCTAGGTAAAATATCTCAGGTTAACTATCATACACACTTTGTTAGGTAATATCAGTAAAATATCTCAGATTAACTATCATACACACTTTGTTAGGTAACCTCAGTAAAATATTTCAGGTTTACTATCATACATACTTTGTTAGGTAACCTAGGTAAAATATCTCAGGTTAACTATCATACACACTTTGTTAGGTAGCCTAGGTAAAATATCTCAGGTTAACTATCATATACACTTTGTTAGGTAACCTCAGTAAAATATCTCAGATTAACTATCATACATACTTTGTTAGGTAACCTAGGTAAAATATCTCAGATTAACTATCATACATACTTTGTTAGGTAACCTAGGATAAATATCTCAGGTTAACTATCTTACATACTTTGTTAGGTAACCTCAGTAAAATATCTCAGGTTTACTATCATACATACTTTGTTAGGTAACCTAGGTAAAATATCTCAGATTAACTATCATACATACTTTGTTAGGTAACCTCAGTAAAATATCTCATGTTTATTATCATACATACTTTGTTAGGTAACCTAGGTAAAATATCTCAGATTAACTATCATACATACTTTGTTAGGTAACCTCAGTAAAATATCTCAGGTTAACTATCATGCATACTTTGTTAGGTAACCCCAGTAAAATATCTTGGGTAAACTATCATAAATTCTTAGTTAGGTAACCTCAGTACAATATCTCAGGTAAACTATCTTACATACTTTTGTGAGATTACCTAGGTAAAATATCTCAGGTAGCCTAGCTAACTTAGATATGATATCTCGGGTAGCCTGGTTAACATTAGGCAGATAGCTCAGATAACATAGGAGAATTAACATTGTATAGGTTGACTATATTATTTTATGTATTACTTCGTGTTATTTCCAGATGGCTGAAAACCATTAGTACATTCATATCAACAACACTTAATAAACATCTGAAAACAGCAAGAGCAACAAAAGAAGAAAAAGAAATGACCATGACACGGTTTCTTGAGATGAAAGCTGAGATTGAGAAATCAGTCGAAGAACAGAAACAGAAAATAAAGCGGAAAATAAAACAAGAAGTGGGAAAACTGGCCTGTTCAGTAGATTTCCATGTAAAGTCAGAGGGGGTTAGAGATGAGATGAAAAATTGGTTCTACTCAGATTTCCCAAAGGATTGCAGTATTATAACTAGCTCAAGTGAAGAAATCAAACACAAGACGGGAAGGATTGTGATAGATAGACTAGCTGCTATCATACGGCGAGATATGGAAAAAGAAATGAGAAAATTTCCAACTTTTTTGACGGAGTTTATCCGATTAGGAACAGCAGAGATTATCTCAATGTTGCAACGGCTTGATACTATCTTTTTGAAAGATTTACAGCAGCAGAATTTGCAGACGACAGATGCAAAACATAGGTATCGAGTCAACTTCACACTTTTCGACTTGTGGATGGGCAGTTTGCAGAATCTGGTATCGCTTCAAATGCTTCAAGGATTTTTTGTATCAGAAAATTTTTTTGTTACGGTGTTTTTAACAGTACCCTTCCTTTTCATGTCGAACCTCATCACCATGGGTAGATTCTCAACACCACACGCGGTCATTTTACGGAAGACATCGGAAGAAGTGATTGATGCCATAAATATAGATAAAGTACAGGACGCCATTATGACCACGCTGGATATCCTACAGCAGCGGGTTGATGACTTCTTCCTCGATATTGTACCCAGGAATCTCAACTCCCTGGAGCAGCAGTTTGAAAATGTTTGCAAGTCAACAGAAGAGGCAAAGAAAACAATTGGCCGCTACACAAAACTCCAAGCAGACTTGGAAACATTCTTAGCTTCATGTGATAAGATTCTTATCTGAAAAACATTCTAAGCCTAAAGGATACATATCTAAGGACCTGGGCTACGTTTCACAAAATCGCCATCAATCAATTTGATCATTTTTTCAATGTATTTTCAAATTTTGATCGATATTAAAAATGAATGTTTTTCCAGGCAATATTTCTGCATGATTTGAGCCAAGGTTCAGTTACATGAATATAAAAGTAATTGTTGGTTTACGTTTTACGAAAAATATTGGCATATTTTCTTTGAAACACATCCGAGTATGTTTAAGTCTATCTATAAGCATAAGGGCAACATCCACTAATCATAAACCACACAACTAACTAAGTCAGATCTTGATGTTAAAAGTAACAAGTTGGCTGCTTTTAAAAAGTATACACTGGTTGGGTCTGATAAAGGAAGTGGCACCGAGAGTGAATGAAGGTGTAAGTTACGGTGCAAGATGCAATATTTTGAGTGAATGTAAGAAAGATAAAAACACTTGTGCATCGGGTACTAAATACATGGGTGATACTTTATAAACCCTGATCAGGATCCAGTTGACCCGATCAAATTCTGGCTGCAGGGAAAAGACAAATGTGGTGTGTTTAACCCTTTACTCCATAGATACCCGTTTTCCCGCACCAGTCACAGAAGGCCTTTGAAAACAGTGCAGGAAGAGTTCAGATTGCTCATTACAAGCAATCTGAATACTTACTGCACTGTTTTCCACTCTGTCAGTTCATATAAACATAATTCACCCAATAATTCAAAAGCCTTCTATATTAGAGGTGTCCAAAGCCTTCTATATTAGAGGTGTCCAAAGGCGTCTATATTAGAGGTGTCCAAAGGCGTCTATATTAGAGATGTCTAAAGAGTCTATATTAGAGGTGTCCAAAGGTGTCTATATTAGAGGTGTCCAAAGGCGTCTTATATTAGAGGTGTCCAAAGGTGTCTATATTAGAGGTGTCCAAAGGCGTCTTATATTAGAGGTGTCTAAAGGCGTCTATATTAGAGGTGTCCAAAGGTGTCTATATTAGAGGTGTCCAAAGGCGTTTATATTAGAGGTGTTTAAAGGCATCTATATTAGAGGTGTCCAAAGGCGTCTTATATTAGAGGTGTCCAAAGGTGTCTATATTAGAGGTGTCCAAAGGCGTCTATATAAGAGGTGTCCAAAGGTGTCTATATTAGAGGTGTCCAAAGGCGTCTTATATTAGAGGTGTCTAAAGGCGTCTATATTAGAGGTGTCCAAAGGCGTCTATATTAGAGGTGTCCAAAGGCGTCTATATTAGAAGTGTCCAAAGGCGTTTATATTAGAGGTGTTTAAAGGCGTCTATATGAAGTAAAGGGTTAATAGTAAATATGGTGTTTAAATGCACAAATCTTAATCATTATGCATTTCCATATTCAATAAGAACATATTTACTGTAATGTTCTATAAAATTTACGAATGTGAAAATATAATTTTTAAATTTGTGGATATATTAATTAAAAAAAATAATTCAAATAAATAGATTTTTCAAAACTAATGCAAGTTGAGTGATATGTCTTGATTCAGATAATGTGCTGAACGCCACACCAATTAAACCACTTTGTTGTTAAAGAAAATATATGTTCTTTGTATCTAATAAAATAAACAATAGTAAACATGTTTATCTGAAAATGATTTACATTAACTCAACATGAATTTGTCACAAAAATGACGAAAAATCGTCAAAAAAAAGATAAGTTTCAAGATCTAAATATTTTTTATTTTATTTTTCAATAATTTATTTTATATACATATGGTAATGCATAATGATTTCCCATTAGTGCATAAAAACACCACAATCATTATTACACGCGCAGCATTTGTCTTTTAATTGCAGTCAGAAAATGGCCGTTCAGCCGGAACTTGGCCTGATTTTAGTACCACCCAAATCCCATAAGGCACTTTAAATTAGTGTATTTAATTGCCACAATCATTATTACACACACAGCATTTGCCTTTTAATTGTAGCCGGAAAATGGCCGGTCAGCTGGAACCTGGCCTGTTTTAGTACCACCTTAGTCCCATAAGGCACTATTTTGAAAAGCAATGGTGACCTTCTTATAGTGAATGCAACTGTTTTTAACACGCGACGTTTCAAAATGACAGCACCTGGAGTCAATTTCTAAAGTGGCCATTATATAGGGTTCAGTTGCTCGTGCGACCTTACCATAAATGTACTGGTGACTTTTTTCCTCAGGGTTCATTACTCATCAAGGTCACAAAGTGGCAGCTTTATTCATGCAGCAGGATATATGAACATGAAGTAGCTTTTCTTTGCAATCATTGATAAGAATTTTTTTCTTCTGTTATAAAAGATGTTTGGTGGCTACACGCGGATTGGTGATAGGAGTTGTGAAAATGAACAGTATATGATTATTCTTTGTTTAGGGTTTCTTCCTCGGCCAGCTTTTACATAAAGTTTATTTTAGGCAGACACATTGAATGGGACATGAAGTTTATTTTAGGCAGACACATTGAATGGGAGATGAAGTTTATTTTAAAATGTGTTGGGAAGCAAATATTTAAAGACCTTGAAATAACGGGATAGGTATTTTTTTTTCACTCCAGATTTTACTAGTTTTTGTTTTAAAATGTCCAGTTTTTGTTAAAGAATAACCAGTTTTTGTTTTAGAATGTCATGTTTTTGTTTTAGAATGTCCAGTTCTTGTTTTAGAATGTCCAGGTTTTGTTTTAGAATACCCAGCTCTTGTTTTAGAATGTTCATGTTTTGTTTTAGAATGTCAAGTTTTTGTTTTAGAATGCCCAGGTTTTTGTTTTAGAATGTCCAGGTTTTGTTTTAGAATGTCTAGTTTTGTTTTAGAATACCAATTTCTTGTTTTAGAATTTCCATGATTTGTTTTAGAATGTCCAGTTTTTGTTTTAGAATGTCCAGTTTTTGTTTTAGAATGTCCAATTCTTGTTTTAGAATGTCCAGTTTTTGTTTTAGAATGTCAAGTTTTAGTTTTAGAATGTCCAGTTCTTGTTTTAGAATGTCTAGTGTTTGTTTTAGAATGTCAAGTTTTAGTTTTAGAATGTCCAGTTTTAGTTTTAGAATGTCAAGTTCTTGTTTTAGAATGTCCAGTTTTTGTTTTAGAATGTCAAGTTTTAGTGTTAGAATGTCCAGTTTTTGTTTTAGAATGTCAAGTTTTAGTTTTAGAATGTCCAGTTTATAAAGAATTGGCTTTGTAATATAATTAAAATATAATTATTTGTTGGTTTTTTTTAAATTGGATGTTCAATGATGTTTTAAAGTTTTTGTTTTTTAAAATAAATTTTGTGTTCTTGCATTTATAACTGCTTGCATTTTTTATTTTACACATTTCATTGTTTAAATTCAGATATCTGTGCACACTTTTAATGTAATTTACAGCTTATCCACGGTTAATCATGCAAGAAATAAATCTGTAATAGAATCTTTAATTTCTTCTTGAAATGTGTTTTCCCATCTCAGTTTGACTTTCATTAAGACTTCATGATAATTTATTGTGTGGTAGTCTATAAGCCATAATAAATTGATTGCTAGATTATCATCCCCGCCGCCCCCTAATTTTCATGATAAAAGAAAAAAAATAACACATTAAAAATGTTAAAAATAAAATCCTCCCGCCCTCCCCGTTTCTAAGAAAAATTTGGATGATAATCTAGCAATTAATTTATAATGGCCTAACATAGGTTAAATTGTGAATTTTCAAAAAATCTTCACAAGAAACGTCCAATCACTTTCGTTCTTATTTGGTTTAAATGATTCCTATAACAAGCAGTTTCAAATTTGTTTAAATTAAGGAGCTAGGATCGATCGACTTCGAATTCGTAAAATTCTTCTTTTCTGATCTATTTTAGGTATTATTTCAACTATCCTAATGTCTGGAGTATTGCTTAGACATAACAGTTGAGACAAGGTCCTTTAAAGGCAGTCTAATATAAATAA
The DNA here is from genome assembly GCA_029582155.1 of Panopea generosa. Lineage (NCBI taxonomy): Eukaryota > Metazoa > Mollusca > Bivalvia > Adapedonta > Hiatellidae > Panopea > Panopea generosa. Next base: position 38,201,792 of record CM055905.1, read on the forward strand.
AGGACCAGCAGGGCAAAAAAAGATAAAATTGTGAAATTTGAAGTCTTCTCAAAAACTGACGAGCCAAATATCTTGGTTTAAGTTTTGTGTGCAAGGCTAAATCTCAGTAAACATTGCATGTATTGCATTGAAACTTCACACAAGCCTTTCTAGTCATCAAACCTACTACAATAACTAGGTTAGATAACTTTAGCTTGAACATTATGCAAATTATTGCCCTTGTTTGACTTAGAAATTGTAACTTTATGTACAGCTTAATTTGCAATTATGAAATCAAAGTGCGATAACTCTTGCCAGATTCTTTTGCAAAACTATGGCCCTTGTTTGACTTGGAAATTCTGATTAAAGCTTATATCTCAGCTACCACTGCATTCTTTGGATTAAAACTTCATACAGTGTTATGTAGTTTATATTAAACCTACTCAATTTAGTTAAAGAGACAACTCTTGTTTACTGGGATTAGTCATCAGACTGAAAAAATAAAAAAAATCAAAATTTGTACTTTTCTGGCAAATAATTTGAAAAGTCGAGCACGCTGTCTTATGGACAACTTGTTAATTTTGCCAGTGTCGTGGCCAGAAAAGAAAAGTGTTTGAACATCTTCTCCAGGGTTTGCAGATCAAATAAAAACTAACAAAAAAAAGTGATTTCAGTTTATTTATTTAATTTTTGGTATAAATTACACATTAACAGTCGAGAGTATACATCTTCTATATAAATACCACATGCATACATAAAATACAACACATTCTAGTCGCCAACAATTATCTTTCTCAAATAGTTCTTTTGAGAATGGGGGTTTAACCATATTGATAAATAGTCATTGATTTATTTCTCAAAGAAAAGGGCCCTCTAGGGCATTTTTGTCTATTGACCACTTACCTCTCTCTGCTGAGGTCACGGGCTCATGTCCAGCTTAGTCCAAAAACTTTATATGGGAAGGTTTGCTAGTTACACTCGGACTGTAAAACTGGAACCCATTATGTGTTGAAAGATGGCATAAACTCCTTTCTCTTGCATAAAGTCTTTGCATCAAATTACTTCAAACCTCAGAGGTGAGATATATAGCATTTCAGACTATTCGGTATCCGAAAAATCACAAACTGACTACTGTAGCAGGCAATTACTACTGCTTGTATTTTCAGTCATCCTTATACATTGTTGTTATGCTTGGAGAATGGAATATGCCCAATATCCATCGTCCTCACTGTATGATACATGTACATCTATAACAATGTTGCATTATGGATAAGGAAATCCCGGCCAATGGTTAAAGATGCGTACAAAGAACAAGGCTCTGATCCCGCCCAACTCCCTGGTACTTGTACACTTTCTGTAAGTTTTCTCTATTGTGGCTTGTACAAATGACATCAGCTTTCATAATTTTCATGTACTGGGCTGATTGGTTTTATCAGTAACGCATCTGACTATCAAGCAGGGGTCATGAGTTCGAATCCTCGCCTAGCCACAGTCTCTGTGATAAATGATACACACACACACATGTACTACATTGCATCTCATTGTCATTTAGTTTATACTAATTTATTTTAGCTCGATTGCGATGAAAGCTCAGAGCTTATATGAAACGCTCTAGAGTCCGTTTCCTGAGTAGAACCAGTACTGAGTTGTTTTATGAGAGGCATCGGGTTGACCGGGGGATCGAACCCGCAACCTCTGACGTGAGCGGCCAACACTCTATCCATTAGACTACTGCCCCACTTTTCATTGTCATTTGTCCCTCACCACGGATTTATGTGGGAAAGTTGTCAGTTTCTTGCCGATATGGTGGCTTGTACAAATGCCATCAGCTTTAAAACTTTCATATAAAGTTACGTGACACTATGATTATTTACACATTGACTAGGAAAGCTTCAGGGAATCTCGTTTCCTTTGTAACTTTTTATCTCTATTTGCCACGTACGTCTTTCTGACTGGACTTAATCTCAGCTCCAGTATATTGTTTATTTTGTGAACAATCTCGTTGCAAACCTCAGTTTCTGCCTCAAAATCATGATGCTTGTAGTCATGGCTACTGAAGTAGGTCAACCGGAACACAGACTTGCCTGCAATTGAAAAGTAAAACAATAGCATAGTCTTTTTTTTTAGAATATAATTCAATTCAAGTTTTCATGTACAATCTATAGTAGCAAAATGATCGAAAGTTTTATTTTCAGTGTGTGGCATGTTTTAAAGACGGTATTCAGGTAATACCACCAGCATGCTTTCTTATGCGAAAAATGAGATATTTATGACCTTGGGCCAATATGACCATCCTTGGACCAATAACTGGGCCAATATGACAATACTTGGTCCAATATGACAATCTTTGAACTAATAACTGGGCTAATATGACAATTCTTGGACCAATAACTGGGCCAGTATGACAATCCTTGGACCAATAAAGGAGACAATCCTTGGACCAATAACTGGGCCAATATGACAATCCTTGGACCAATAACTGGGCCTTTATGACAATCCTTGGACTTATAACTGGGCCAATATGACAATCCTTGGACCAATAAGTGGGCCTATATGTCAATCCTTGGACCAACAGTTAGGCTAATATGAAAATTCTTTGACTAATTACTGGGCAAATATGACAATCCTTGAACCAATAACTGGGACAATATGACAATTCTTGGACCAATATGACAATCTTTGGACCAATAACTGGGCCTATATGACAATCCTTGGACCAATAGTTAGGCTAATATGACAATTCTTTGACTAATTACTGGGCCAATATGACAATCCTTGAACTAATAACTGGGACAATATGACAATTCTTGGACCAATATGACAATTCTTGGACCAATTATTTGGCCAATATGACAATCCTTGGACCAATAACTGGGGAAATATGACAATCCTTACACCACTAAATGGACCATTATAACAATGCTTTGACTAATAACTGGGTTAATATGACAATCCTTGGACCAATAACTGGGTCAATATGACACTCCTTGGACTAATAACTTGGTCAATAGGACAATCCTTGGACCACTAACTGGGCAAATATGACAATCCTGGACAAATAAGTGGCTCAATATGACAATCTTTGGACCAATAACTGGGTCAATATGACAATCCTTGGACCACTAACCTGGTCAATATGACAATCCTTGGACCACTAACTGGGCCAATATGACAATCTTTGGACCACTAAATGGACCATTATGACAATGCTTGGACTAATTACTGGGTCAATATGACAATCCTTGGACCAATAACTGGGTCAATATGATAATTCTTGGACCAATATGACAATCCTTGGACCAATTACTTGGCCAATATGACAATCCTTGGACCAATATGACAGTCCTTGGACCAGTGACTTAGCCAATATGACAATCCTTGGACCACTTACTTGGTCAATATGACAATCCTTTGACTAATAACTGGGTCAATATGACAATCCTTGGACCAATCACTGGGCCAATATGACAATCCTTGGACCAAAATGTGATAATTGGACCAATAACTGAACCTATATGACAATCCTTGGACCAATCACTGGGCCAATATGCAATAATTGGACCAATAACTGAACATATATGACAATCTTGGACCAATAACTGGACCAATATGGCAATTCTTGGACCAATATGACAATCCTTGGACCAACAACTGGGCCAATATGAAATTACTTGATTAATAAGATTATAATATTGAGTATAACATTGGATTAATATTATTTTATTCAGTTCCATGTTGCAAATGGCCACCAAAATAAACTTTCTTGCTGGGTTAACAAAAGAAAGGACTTTTTTTTTATACTTATAGCTTTTTAGATCTATGTTACAAGATAGAGATCTCAAAACATAACAAATAAATACCTCCATCTTTCTTCTCTATAATGTCACATGATGCGATACTGTCCGCATCACATGTGATGGCTCGCTGTCGGAACAGCCGAGTGCTACTCTTGCTGGCTACAGGATCAATCTCTACCTTCTCCCCACTTACTCCTGCAATACACATACATTTTATGTGTGATATGTCTGATATATACATGATATACACATACATTATATGTGCGAGATGTCTGATATACACATACAGTTTATGTGTCAGATGTCTGATATACACATACTTTATAAGTTTGAGATGTCTGATAAACACACACACATTATATGTGTGATATATCTGATATACACATACATCATATGTGTGAGAAGTCATTTATACACATACAGTATACATTTGAGATGTCTGATATACACAGACATTATATGTTTGAGATGTCTGATATACACATTCATTATATGTGTGAGATGTCTGATATACATATACAGTATATGTGTGAGATGTCCGATATACACATACAGTATATGTGTGACATGTCTGATATACACATACAGTTCATGTGTGAGATGTCTGATTTACACATACAGTATATGTGTGACATGTCTGATATACACATACAGTATATGTGTGACATGTCTGATATACACATACATTTTATGTGTGAGAAGTCATTTATACACATACAGTATACATGTGAGATGTCTGATATACACATATATTATATGTGTGAGATGTCTGATATACACATACACTATATGTGTGAGATGTCCGATATAAACATACATTATATGTGTAAGATGTCCTTTATACATTATATGTGTAAGATGTCCTTTACACATACATTATATATGTGAGATGTTTTATATACACATACATTATCTATGTGAGATGTCTTATATACACACACATTATATGTGTGATATGTCATTTATACACATACAGTATATTTGTGAGAAATCTTATATACACATACAATATGTGTAAGATGTCTGATATACACATCATAATATGTGTGTATTGTATTGAATTGGGTTTAATGCCATTTTTAACACATTTCATGTTATATATGGCATATCCAGTTATGGCAGAACCACCATCCTTCCCCAAGTAACTGGAATTTGTGCAAATAAACTTTTTGGAGTGAAAAGGACTCGAACCTAAGACCTTAGTGGTGAGAGATAAATGATCTTCAGATGGCGCCTTTAACCACTCGGCCATGGAGGACCCATATAATATGTGTGAGATGAGTTATATACACATACATTATATGTGTTAGATGTCTTATATACACATATATTATATGTGTAAGACGTCTTATATACACATATAGTATATGTGTGAGATATCTATACACATACATTATATGTGTGACATGACTTATATACACATATAGTATATGTGTGAGATATCTATACACATACATTATATGTGTGACATGACTTATATACACATATAGTATATGTGTGAGATATATAACATAATTATAAACAGAAATACAAGTAATATATTTCTTATTAATACATTAATTTTGTGTTAAATTCTATTGACTTACAAACTATCATAAAAAAATGTCTCAAGTCCCTTTAATGGTTTACCTACCTGGTTGGACCTCTGTGGTTGTGCATAGGTTATGGACCATGTTGACTATAAATGACTTTTATTGGTGACTATTTAACTTTAATGGTTTACCTACCTAGTTGAACCTCTGTGGTAGTGCGTAGTTTATGGACCATGTTGACTATAAATGACTGGTATTGGTGACTATTAAACTTTAATGGTTTACCTACCTAGTTGAACCTCTGTGTTAGTGTGTAGTTTATGGACCATGTTAACTATAAATGACTTGTATTGGTGACTATTTAACTTTAATGGTTTACCTACCTATTTGAACCTCTGTGGTAGTGTGTAGTTTATGGACCATGTTGACTATAAATGACTGGTATTGGTGACTATTAAACTTTAATGGTTTACCTACCTAGTTGAACCTCTGTGTTAGTGTGTAGTTTATGGACCATGTTAACTATAAATGACTTGTATTGGTGACTATTTAACTTTAATGGTTTACCTACCTATTTGAACCTCTGTGGTAGTGCATAGTTTATGGACCATGTTGACTATAAATGACTTGTATTGGTGACTTTTTAACTTTAATGGTTTACCTACCTAGCTGAATCTCTGTGTTAGTGCGTAGTTTATGGACCATGTTGACAATAAATGACTTGTATTGATGACTAGTTAACGACTCGGCTAATGAGGATGAATTACTGTCGTCTAAATAAACAGAGTCTCCACGGGAACCTGTGAGTAGAAATATTCAATATAATTACTGACCAATGGATGCACAGTTACGATACAGACATAGTAACTCTTCAGACATAGTTACAAAATAGACATAGTTAAGATACAGACAAAGTTAAGATACAGACGAATATGATACAGACGTAGTTATGGTACAGACATAGTTAGGGTACAGACATAGTTACGATACCGACATAGTTATGATACCGACTTATTTACGATACAGACGTAGTTAAGCAACAGACGTAGTTAATATACAGAAATAGTAATTCTTCAGACATAGTTACGATACAGACATAGTTAAGATACAGATGAAGTTAAGATACAGACGTAATTACGGTACAGACATTTACGGTACAGACATAGTTACGATACCGACATAGTTATGATACCGACGTATTTACGATACAGACGAAGTTAAGATACAGACATAGTTAAGGTACAGACATAGTTAAGATACATACATATACAGACATAGTTAAGATACAGACGTAGTTAAGATACAGACATAGTTAAAGTACAGACATAGTTAAGATACAGACATATACAGACATAGTTAAGGTACAGACAAAGTTTAGATACAGACATATACAGACATAGTTAAGATACAGACATATACAGACATAGTTAAGGTACAGACATAGTAAAGGTACAGACAAAGTTAAGGTACAGACATAGTTAAGGTACAGACGTAGTTAAGGTACAGACATATACAGACATAGTTAAGGTACAGACATATACAGACATAGTTAAGGTACAGACATATACAGACATAGTTAAGGTACAGACAAAGTTAAGATATAGACATAGTTAAGATACAGACATAGTTAAGATAGAGACATATACAGACATAGTTAAGATACAAACGTAGTTGAGATACAGACATAGTTAAAGTACAGACATAGTTAAGATACAGACATATACAGACATAGTTAAGGTACAGACATAGTTAAGGTACAGACATAGTTAAGATACATACATATACAGACAAAGTTAAGATATAGACATAGTTAAGATACAGACATAGTTAAGGTACAGACATAGTAAAGGTACAGACATAGTTAAGGTACAGACATAGTTAAGGTACAGACATAGTTAAGGTACAGACATATACAGACATAGTTAAGGTACAGACATATACAGACATAGTTAAGGTACAGACAAAGTTAAGATATAGACATAGTTAAGATACAGACATAGTTAAGATACAGACATATACAGACATAGTTAAGATACAAACGTAGTTGAGATACAGACATAGTTAAAGTACAGACATAGTTAAGATACAGACATATACAGACATAGTTAAGGTACAGACATAGTTAAGGTACAGACATAGTTAAGATACATACATATACAGACATAGTTAAGATACAGACGTAGTTAAGATACAGACATAGTTAAAGTACAGACATAGTTAAGATACAGACATATACAGACATAGTTAAGGTACAGACATAGTTAAGGTACAGACAAAGTTTAGATACAGACATATACAGACATAGTTAAGATACAGACATATACAGACATAGTTAAGGTACAGACATAGTAAAGGTACAGACAAAGTTAAGGTACAGACATAGTTAAGGTACAGACATAGTTAAGGTACAGACATATACAGACATAGTTAAGATACAGACATATACAGACATAGTTAAGGTACAGACATAGTAAAGGTACAGACAAAGTTAAGGTACAGACATAGTTAAGGTACAGACATAGTTAAGGTACAGACATATACAGACATAGTTAAGATACAGACATATACAGACATAGTTAAGGTACAGACATAGTAAAGGTACAGACAAAGTTAAGGTACAGACATAGTTAAGGTACAGACATAGTTAAGGTACAGACATATACAGACATAGTTAAGAAACAGACATAGTTAAGGTACAGACATAGTTAAGGTACAGACATAGTTAAGGTACAGACATATACAGACATAGTTAAGGTACAGACAAAGTAAAGATATAGACATAGTTAAGATACAGACATAGTTAAGATAGAGACATATAATATACAGACATAGTTAAGATACAGACGTAGTTAAGATACAGACATAGTTAAAGTACAGACATAGTTAAGATACAGACATATACAGACATAGTTAAGGTACAGACATAGTTAAGGTACAGACATAGTTATGGTACAGACAAAGTTTAGATACAGACATATACAGACATAGTTAAGATACAGACATAGTAAAGGTACAGACAAAGTTAAGGTACAGACGTAGTTAAGGTACAGACGTAGTTAAGGTACAGACGTAGTTAAGATACAGACATAGTTAAGGTACAGACATAGTTAAGATACAGACATAGTTAAAGTACAGACATAGTTAAGATACAGACATATACAGACATAGTTAAGATACATACATATACAGACAATGTTACGATACTGACAACGTTAAGATACAGACAACGTTAAGATACAGACATAATAAAGATACAGACATATACAGCTGTAGTTATGATACCGACGTAGTTACCATACTGACGTAGTTACGATACAGACGTAGTTAAGATACAGAAATATACAGATGTAGTTAAGATACAGACGTAGTAAAGATACAGACATATACAGATGTAGTTACGATACTGACGTAGTTACGATACTGACATAGTTCCGATACAGACGTAGTTAAGATACAGACACATACAGATGTAGTAAAGATACAGACATAGTTAAGATACAGACATAGTTAAGATACAGACGAAGTTAAGATACAGAAATAGTTAAGATACAGATGTAGTTAAGATACAGACATAGTTAAGATACAGACATAGTTAAGATACAGAAGTAGTTAAGATACAGATGTAGTTAAATTTGTTCCTGTTTGATAAAAATTATCCCTATAATTAAAAGTTCAAAGTTTATACAAGTCAAGGGACACTGGGATGTATAGAGGCACTGTAAGGGGTCTTTAGAGTTTTACATAGGAATACCATGGGAAAATGGAAAATTCTCATTTTTTTGTCCATTTGTGTAAATATGTTGTTCAATTTAAGATCTAAAGCATTGTTTAGTAATTATAAATTTAATTTTTTTCAATAAAGAGGATTGAATTTCCATAAAGGTCAAGGGGTGGATGGGGAAATTAGGTTAAAATTTTGGAATTTTCACAAAGCTTCCTCTCAATAACCTTTCAGTCAAACTAGTTCATATTTGATATAAATTATCCTTACATCAGCAAGGATTGAAGATTCAGCATATCAAGGGGCTGGGATATATTGGGGCCCTGTAATGTGACTTTTACATAGGAATATTATAGGGAAAACTACAAAAAAATTCTTTTTAAAATTTAAATCATTTCTGCTCATAACAAATCACTAAGAGTGGGTGATTGAAGTTCTGATAAATTAAGGGGCTGGGTTGTATAAGGGTACTGTACAGGGAACTATTTCTTTTTACAGATGAATGATACGGGAATTTAAAGTATTTCCTTTTCATAGCAATTAAGTTTTAGTTCAATATGGGTATGGTGGGGGTATTGATCCATAAGCTGTTAAGAAGGCCCCCCCCAAAGAGGGTAAATATTGTGGAATTTCAAAAATTACTATGGCCACTATGAGTCAGTAGAGCGCCCTCATGCCCTCTTGTTTAAAGTTGTTACTATTTATACAACATCTATCCTACGAAATAAGCGCAGGTAAAATTGAGGAATTAACCCACAATGGTACCTGTACAGACAATAAGAATTGTTGGTTTAACCTTAAAACACAAAATGCTCTCAAAATGTACAGTGGGAAAGAACCGGCAGACTGACAGACAGACACACTTCCATTGGGTGTGTAGGATAGGGTAGTAGGAGTGGGTTATATCAAGTACAAATAAATCGAGACGGAAGGCAGATAAAGAAAAACTACAGATAAAAGCACTGTTACAAAACTTACTGTTTTCTCTAACAAGACAAAACTCTAGGTTGTCCATACTGGCTAAAGTGGCATCCAAATCTACAGACACCCCAGGGTCTCCCTGCTTCTCTAGGTTGTACGACTGGCCTGAAAATAAAAACAACCCTCTTATAACCATGACAAAATCTAGCTTTATGATTTTGGTTGTTTTCTATTTCAGTATTAATTGTGGTGGAAGACCTCAATGAATCTGAGTAAAACCACTCTTATTTCTCAAGTAACTGGCAAACTTTTTCAAATAAAGTTTCGGAACAGACCTGGGCTTGCACCTACATCGGCAAGAGGGAAATGGTCATAAGATGACAACACCTTACACCATACTAGCTGGATGTCTCTAGTTTTAACTGTTAATGATTTTATGAAATACTAGTATGAGGTTTCAAATAGATATCTCTGATTTCCATGACTCTGTGATACCTAGTCTAACCAGTCCTGGGACTGTTCTCTAAATGTCAACCTTTAATGATGACTATGTGGTACCAGTCTAACCAGTCTCAGAGCCGTTCTCTAAATGTCAACCTCTAGTGGTGACTCTGTGGTACCAGTCTAACCAGTCTTAGAACTGTTCTCTAAATGTCAACCTTTACGGATGACTATGTGGTACCAGTCTAACCAGTCTTTGAACTGTTCTCTAAATGTCAACCTTTACTGATGACTATGTTGTACCAGTCTAACCAGTCTCAGAACTGTTCTCTAAATGTCAACCTCTAGTGGTGACTCTAACCAGTCTTAGAATTGTTTTCTAATGTCACCTCTAGTTGTGACTCTGTGGTACCAGTCTAACAAGTCTGAGATCTGTTGTCTTGATGTCAACCTTTAATGGTGACAATGTGGTACCAGTCTAACCAGTGACTATGTGGTACAAGTCTATCCAGTCTTAGAACTTTTATCTTAAATGTCCACCTCTACTGGTGACAATGTGGTACCAGTCTATCCAGTCTTAGAACTGTTATCTTAATGTCCACCTCTAGTGGTGACAACGTGGTACCAGTCTATCCAGTCTTAGAACTGTTACCTTAATGTCCATCTCTAGTGGTGACTATGTGGCACCAGTTTAATCAGTCATAGATCTGTTCTCTAAATGTTTTACAGAACAGAAAATACATTTTGTTTTAGATTTGAACATAAATACATCATCATAATAACATATTTACAACTCATAATATCATGTAAACTATATTGTAATAAAAACATCATTAATACCGTCCATCATATTCCATTAACATTTGATATATACTAAATATTTATTTACGTTTTTAATATAAATGTCAAACTTATATAAGAAATACTTTTCAATCCTTAATTCTTCAAGGAGAAGAAGAGGATGAACACATTATTAAACATTTAAAAGATAATTATTCTTTCATTGCCAAATATATTTAAATTTCACAATAAACATTTAAAATGTTATTTCTTAAATTCAGAGAATGTTTTATATACTTACCAAATCCGATTATAATATTTTTGTCATTTGATTTATGCAATTCAATAAGCTTGTACACAGAAGGTCTTTGAAAAATATGGTTTTTAAATAATATCCTCCTTTTAGCACTGTAGCAAAAAGAGATAAAAATAAAGTGGTTTATATTTTCCATATAAAGTAAGAATTGAAGCAACTATTGCCATTTTAAAATGCATAGCAGAGACTCTACCACACCTTCCCGGCACTAAGTAGTTGCTCTTCCACCGAGCCAATGCTGTCACCAAACCTACATCAGAAGTACCTGGTCTGATCTTGATTTTCCGCCTTTTTAACACTTTCTGTAGGATGTCCTTCATTAAGACGTTCATACTCTCGACCTGGAACTTGTTGAAGCCACGGTTTGGAATGTTTCTGCCAAACAAAATATCAATCAATCAATATATATATAAAATGTTGTTTGTATCATTCCTAAATAACAAAAAAAAAATTGAATAGAATACCCCCCTTTGTCCAGTGTACATTAATTATTTGCGCAATAATTTTGGTGTTGTTGCGGTGGCGCATTTGGTAGAGCCATCATCCTAACTATGATAGGTGCTGACGCTGCAGGGGCCATGGGTTATGACAAAGTATAAATCAATTGTTTTTAAAATAAAAATCCAGGTTATTTATCTCTTTACTCCATAGATACGCATTTTCCCGCACCAATCACTGAAGGCCTTTGAAAACAGTGCAGGAAGAGTTCAGACTGCTCGTAACGAGCAATCTGAACACTTCCTGCACTGTTTTCCACTCTGTCAGTTAATATAAACATAATTCACCAATATTTCAAAAGCATTCTATATAAGTTGTCAAAAGGCGTCTATATTAGAGGTGTCAAAAGGCGTCTATATGAAGTAAAGGGTTATTGTTGTAAGCAGGGCTTCTAACATTTCAAATTGCAAGTCTCTTCAGCTCTTTTTACTGCATTTTAAACATTGACCAAGCACTTTCATCAACAAGAGTTGTCAGAAGACAACAAAGCTAGCCCCTCAGTATATAAGTCCAAAAAGGGCCATAACTGTGCCAAAATGCAATCCAGAGTTATGGTTCTTGTCTGTGTGTGTTCCACTGATGATGGTGAACACACATGTGAAGTTTCATTCACATCCAATGAGTGGTTGCCTGGGTGTCTACAGACACCGATGATGTCATGGCAATAGCTCTCCTTGGACTTTGTCCCTGCGAGCTAAAAAGGATCCTCAGTGGCCAAGTGGTCTAAGGCCTCGCCTCAAGATCACTTATCTCTCACCACTAAGGTCAGAGGTTCAAGTCCCACTCACTCCAAAAACTTTATGTGAGAAAGTTTGCCAGTCACTTACGGAAGGACGGTGGTTCTACTCAGATTCATTCTGAGGTCTTCCTCCATCAATAAAACTAGATATGCCATATAATATTGAAATGTGTTGAAAATGGTGTTAAACCCCATTAAAAAAATATATATATAACATTTAAAGGGATTATATCAGGAAAAAACGCTAATAAATGTCTCAAAAATTGAATTATTCTATAAAGAGATAAAGTGCATCTCATTATTAGTAATAGATAAAATCCAAATAGTTTAGTGTATCAAATTAAGCAAAATATGACATAATCTAAATCTAAACGAGTGCTAAACTTGAAACGAAATCCCCATTCTTAAAATAGGCAGTGCTTAATTACCTTCACATCACCATTCGGACACATTTTTAGATAAAGTTAACTGTATTACGTGTAAACCTGTATAACGGATCATATTGAAATCAAAATGTAATCTCATGACTCATCTTATATGTGACAAAATATGTTGCAATTTTAAGCAGGAAATCTACATTATTCTAACCTAGGCGCGTAGCCCAAGTAAGGAATCCCTTTTCAATATAATATTTTGTCATGTTTAAATAGATATCTTTTGGCAAAACTGGGTCAGTGAGTATAAGTAAGGATCATAAATTGGAAATACATGTTTTTAGCCAATTTAAAATCATGGAAAAATCCTGATAAATTCCCTACAGACAAGCCAATAACAGTAGTATAAATGATTCTATGTAAATTTGCTCAACAGTATTTTTAATCAGGATTCCTCATGTAACTGGCAAACTTTAATCACATAAAGTTTTAAGAGCAATCGGGACTTGAACCTTCAACCTTAGACCACTCGACCACAGTGGACCCTTCATAGTTTTTAATAATATGTAGGGTTATCAATCTTTTAAATGATGGTTATTTTGCAAGTCTTGAAGATAAACAAAGACTAGATGTAAACATATACTGTAGCTGGAATACCCACCCTGTGTTACTGATATATAATATTTATATATATATATATATTCTGAGTCAAGGTCGAGGTGGGGTTGGATGGTCTAAAGTGCTGTCTCAATATCACTTACCTCTCACTGCTGAGGTTAGTTAGTGCAACTTGGTCTACTTATCTCTCACTGCTGAGGTTAGTGCAGCTCGGTCCACTTACCTCTCACTGCTGAGGTTAGTTAGTGCAGCTTGGTCCACTTACCTCTCACTACTGAGGTTAGTTAGTGCAGCTTGTTCCACTTACCTCTCACTGCTGTGGTTAGTTAGTGCAGCTTGGTCCACTTACCTCTCACTGCTTGCTGAGGTTAGTTAGTGCAGCTTGGTCCACTTACCTCTCACTGCTGTGGTTAGTTAGTGCAGCTCGGTCCACTTACCTCTCACTGCTGAGGTTAGTTAGTGCAGCTTGGTCCACTTACCTCTCACTACTGAGGTTAGTTAGTGCAGCTTGGTCCACTTACCTCTCACTACTGAGGTTAGTTAGTGCAGCTTGGTCCACTTACCTCTCACTGCTGTGGTTAGTAAGTGCAGCTTGGTCCACTTACCTCTCACTGCTGAGGTTAGTTAGTGCAACTTGGTCCACTTACCTCTCATTGCTGAGGTTAGTTAGTGCAGCTTGGTCCACTTACCTCTCACTGCTTGCTGAGGTTAGTTAGTGCAGCTTGGTCCACTTACCTCTCACTGCTTGCTGAGGTTAGTTAGTGCAGCTTGGTCCACTTACCTCTCACTACTGAGGTTAGTTAGTGCAGCTTGGTCCACTTACCTCTCACTACTGAGGTTAGTTAGTGCAGCTTGGTCCACTTACCTCTCACTGCTGAGGTTAGTTAGTGCAACTTGGTCCACTTACCTCTCACTGCTGAGGTTAGTTAGTGCAACTTGGTCCACTTACCTCTCACTGCTGAGGTAAGTTAGTGCAGCTCGGTCCACTTACCTCTCACTGCTTGCTGAGGTAAGATAGTGCAGCTTGGTCCACTTACCTCTCACTGCTGAGGTTAGTTAGTGCAACTTGGTCCACTTACCTCTCACTGCTGAGGTTAGTTAGTGCAGCTTGGTCCACTTACCTCTCACTGCTTGCTGAGGTTAGTTAGTGCAGCTTGGACCACTTACCTCTCACTGCTGAGGTAAGTTAGTGCAACTTGGTCCACTTACCTCTCACTGCTGAGGTTAGTTAGTGCAGCTTGGTCCACTTACCTCTCACTGCTTGCTGAGGTTAGTTAGTGCAGCTTGGACCACTTACCTCTCACTGCTGAGGTAAGTTAGTGCAGCTTGGACCACTTACCTCTCACTGCTGAGGTTAGTTAGTGCAACTTGGTCCACTTACCTCTCACTGCTGAGGTTAGTTAGTGCAACTTGGTCCACTTACCTCTCACTGCTGAGGTTAGTTAGTGCAACTTGGTCCACTTACCTCTCACTGCTTGCTGAGGTTAGTTAGTGCAGCTTGGACCACTTACCTCTCACTGCTGAGGTTAGTTAGTGCAGCTTGGACCACTTACCTCTCACTACTGAGGTTAGTTAGTGCAGCTTGGTCCACTTACCTCTCACTGCTGTGGTTAGTAAGTGCAGCTTAGTCCACTTACCTCTCGCTGCTGAGGTAAGTTAGTGCAGCTTGGTCCACTTACCTCTCACTGCTGAGGTTAGTTAGTGCAACTTGGTCCACTTACCTCTCACTGATGAGGTTAGTTAGTGCAGCTTGGTCCACTTACCTCTCACTGCTTGCTGAGGTTAGTTAGTGCAGCTTGGTCCACTTACCTCTCACTACTGAGGTTAATTAGTACAGCTTGGTCCACTTACCTCTCACTAGTGAGGTTAGTTAGTGCAGCTTGGTCCACTTACCTCTCACTGCTGAGGTTAGTTAGTGCAGCTTGGTCCACTTACCTCTCACTGCTTGCTGAGGTTAGTTAGTGCAGCTTGGTCCACTTACCTCTCACTACTGAGGTTAGTTAGTGCAGCTTGGTCCACTTACCTCTCACTGCTGTGGTTAGTAAGTGCAGCTTGGTCCACTTACCTCTCACTGCTGAGGTAAGTTAGTGCAGCTTGGTCCACTTACCTCTCACTGCTTGCTGAGGTTAGTTAGTGCAGCTTGGTCCACTTACCACTCACTGCTTGCTGAGGTTAGTAAGTGCAGCTTGATCCACTTACCTCTCACTGCTTGCTGAGGTTAGTTAGTGCAGCTTGGTCCACTTATCTCTCATTGCTGAGGTTAGTTAGTGCAGCTTGGTCCACCTACCTCTCACTGCTGAGGTTAATTAGTGCAGCTTGGTCCACTTACCTCTCACTTCTTAGGTTGATAAGTGCAGCTCGGTCCACTTACCTTTCACAGCTGAGGTAAGTTAGTGCAGCTCGGTCCACTTACCTTTCACTGCTGAGGTAAGTTAGTGCTGCTTGGTCCACTTACCTCTCACTGCTGAGGTTAGTTAGTGCAGCTTAGTCCACTTACCTCTCACTGCTTGCTGAGGTTAGTTAGTGCAGCTTGGTGCACTTACCTCTCACTGCTGAGGTTAGTTAGTGCAGCTTGGTGCACTTACCTCTCACTGCTGAGGTTAGTTAGTGCAGCTCAGTCCACTAACCTCTCACAGCTGAGGTTAGTTAGTGCAGCTTGGTCCACTTACCTCTCACTGCTTGCTTAGGTTAGTTAGTGCAGCTTGGTCCACTTACCTCTCACTGCTTGCTTAGGTTAGTTAGTGCAGCTTGGTCCACTTACCTCTCACTGCTGAGGTAAGCTAGTGCAGCTCGGTCCACTTACCTCTCACAGCTGAGGTTAGTTAGTGCAGCTCGGTCCACTTACCTCTCACTGCTTGCTGAAGTTAGTTAGTGCAGCTTGGTCCACTTACCTCTCACTGCTGAGGTAAGTTAGTGCAGCTTGGTCCACTTACCTCTCACTGCTTGCTGAGGTAAGTAAGTGCAGCTTGGTCCACTTACCTCTCACTGCCTGCTGAGGTTAATTAGTGCAGCTTGGTCCACTTACCTCTCACTGCTTGCTGAGGTTAGTTAGTGCAGCTTGGTCCACCTACCTCTCACTGCTGAGGTAAGTTAGTGCAATTTGGTCCACTTACCTCTCACTGCTGAGGTTAGTTAGTGCAGCTTAGTCCACTTACCTCTCACTGCTGAGGTTAGTGAGTGCAGCTCGGTCCACTTACCTCTCACTGCTTGCTGAGGTTAGTAAGTGCAGCTCCGTCCACTTACCTCTCACTGCTGAGGTTAGTTAGTGCAGCTTGGTCCACTTACCTCTCACTGCTGAGGTTAGTTAGTGCAGCTTGGTCCACTTACCTCTCACTGCTTGCTGAGGTTAGTTAGTGCAGCTTGGTCCACTTACCTCTCACTGCTGAGGTTAGTTAGTGCAGCTTGGTCCACCTACCTCTCACTGCTGAGGTTAATTAGTGCAGCTTGGTCCACTTACCTCTCACTGCTTAGGTTGATTAGTGCAGCTCGGTCCACTTACCTTTCACTGCTGAGGTAAGTTAGTGCAGCTTGGTCCACTTACCTCTCACTGCTGAGGTTAGTTAGTGCAGCTTAGTCCACTTACCTCTCACTGCTTGCTGAGGTTAGTTAGTGCAGCTTGGTGCACTTACCTCTCACTGCTGAGGTTAGTTAGTGCAACTTGGTCCACTTACCTCTCACTGCTGAGGTTAGTTAGTGCAGCTCGGTCCACTAACCTCTCACAGCTGAGGTTAGTTAGTGCAGCTTGGTCCACTTACCTCTCACTGCTTGCTTAGGTTAGTTAGTGCAGCTTGGTCCACTTACCTCTCACTGCTTGCTTAGGTTAGTTAGTGCAGCTTGGTCCACTTACCTCTCACTGCTGAGGTTAGTTAGTGCAGCTCGGTCCACTTACCTCTCACAGCTGAGGTTAGTTAGTGCAGCTCGGTCCACTTACCTCTCACTGCTTGCTGAAGTTAGTTAGTGCAGCTTGGTCCACTTACCTCTCACTACTGAGGTTAGTTAGTGCAGCTTGGTCCACTTACCTCTCACTGCTAAGGTTAGTTAGTGCAGCTTGGTCCACTTACCTCTCACTGCTTGCTGAGGTTAGTTAGTGCAGCTTGGTCCACTTACCTCTCACTGCTGAGGTTAGTTAGTGCAGCTTGGTCCACTTACCTCTCACTGCTGAGGTTAGTTAGTGCAGCTTGGTCCACTTACCTTTCACTGCTAAGGTTATTTTGTGCAGCTCGGATCAATAACCTCTCACTGCTGAGGTTAGTTAGTGCAGCTCGGTCCACTTACCTCTCACTGCTTGCTGAGGTTAGTTAGTGCAGCTTGGTCCACTTACCTCTCACTGCTGAGGTTAGTTAGTGCAGATCTTCAGCTCTTAGTCCAAAATCTTCATGTAAGAAAGCTTGCCAGTTACTTGCAGAAGGATGGTTGTTCTACTCAGGGACACATAAATGAATTCACAATCCAAGATCTCAAGTCTCCAGCCCTGGATGTAATGTAGTGAAATATGTACTTACATGGTCACGATTACAGTTGATTTACTCATTTGTGCTGGTAAGTCTTTCTCAACAAGGGCAAGTTTAGTGAAGCCGAACTTTGAGACTGGTTCCTTGCTGTCGAGACTGGGGAAGTCTGTGTCTACCTCTCCGTCATCCTCGGCTATATGAAGACAGTACATGTCCGTATTCTCTCTGCAATAACCAGGTTCATAATAGTATGTTTGTGAAATTTGTCAAGAAATAATGAAGTTTTCTAAATCTATAACAAAAATTTGATGCTTGTTCTTGCTGCAGAGCTTCCAAACCAAAACCAGTGGGATGAAAGATCAACCCCAAATATGGTGCAATTGCCGGGCTTCAGACCCAAAACCTGCGGGTTGAAAGTTCGACCTCCACCAGAACCATACTACTTTGTCTAATTCTGGTTCTACCAAGGGAAAAAAATCATAGTTGTCCAGTTTTGGTTCTACCAAGTAAAAAATAAAAATTGTCTGGTTCGGGTTTTACCAAGGAAGATATCAAAGTTGTCTAGTACTGGTTCTACCAAGGAAAATGTAAATTTAAACTACAGTACATGTAACATTAACATATTTTCAGATTCAAAATTACTTGAAATATATTTTCGAAATTTCCATTTTCAATGTGACTGCCAAGTGAAATGGTCGAATCTCCTACACTAACTGTAGCAGTGGTTCCCTCACCTCTACAGATATACTCACTGCAGCAGTGGTTCTCTCATCTCTAGTTATACTCACTGCAGCAGTGGTTCTATCATCTCTATGGTTATATTTGCTGCAGCAGTGGTTCTCTCATCTCTATGGTTATATTCGCTGCAGCAGTGGTTCTCTCATCTCTATGGTTATACTTCTCTTATATCTATGGTTATACTTACTATAGCAATGGCTCTTCCATCTCTATGGTTATACTTACTGCAGCAGTGGTTGTCATCTGTATGGTTATATTTGCTGCAGCAGTGGTTATTTCATCTCTATGGTTATACTTCTCTTATTTCTATGGTTATACTTACTACAGCAATGGCTCTTCCATCTCTATGGTTATACTTACTGCAGCAGTGGTTCTATCATCTGTATGGTTATATTTGCTGCAGCAGTGGGTCTCTCATCTCTATGGTTATACTTCTCTTATCTCTATGGTTATACTTACTACAGCAATGGCTCTTCCATCTCTATGGTTATACTTACTGCAGCAGTGGTTCTATCATCTCTATGGTTATACTTACTGCAGCAGTGGTTCTCTCGTCTCTATGGTTATACTTACTGCAGCAGTGGTTCTCTCATCTCTGTGGTTGTACTCACCGAAGCAGTGGTTCTCTCATCTCTATGGGTATACTTACTGCAGCAGTGGTTCTCCCATCCCTATGGCTATACTTACTGCAGCAGTGGTTCTCCCATCCCTATGGTTGTACTTACTGCAGCAGGGGTTCTCCCATCCCTATGGTTATAGTTACTGCAGCAATGCTTCTCCCATTTATATGGTTATACTTACTGCAGCAGCGGTTCTCCCATCCCTATGGTTATACTTACTGCAGCAGTGGTTCTCCCATCCCTATGGTTATGATTACTGCAGCAGTGGTTCTCCCATCCCTATGGTTATAGTTACTGCAGCAATGCTTCTCCCATTTATATGGTTATACTTACTGCAGCAGGGGTTCTCCAATCCCTATGGTTATACTCACTACAGCAGAAGTTCTATCATCTCTATGGTTATACTTACTGCAGCAGTGGTTCTCCCATCCCTATGGTTATACTTACTGCAGCAGTGGTTCTCCCATCCCTATGGTTATACTTACTGCAGCAGTGGTTCTCCCATCCTTATGGTTATACTTACTGCAGCAGTGGTTCTCCAATCTCTATGGTTATACTCACTGCAGCAGTGGTTCTCTCATCCCTATGGTCATACTTACTGCAGCAGTGGCTCTCCCATCCCTATGGTTATACTTACTGCAGCAGTGGTTCTCCCATCTCTATGGTTATACTCACTGCAGCAGTGGTTCTCTCATCCCTATGGTTATACTTACTGCAGCAATGGTTCTCCCATCTCTATGGTTATACTCACTGCAGCAATGGTTCTCCCATCTCTATGGTTATACTCACTGCAGCAGTGGTTCTCCCATCCCTATGGTCATACTTACTGCAGCAGTGGTTCTCTCATCTCTATGGTATACTGCCAGCAGATCAGTCCCACCAGGTCTTGTATCTTGGCTGAGGCTACCACCACCACTGTCATGGGGTAGGGCCGCTCCTCAATAGAGACCATTGTAAGGAATATATCTATCTTCTTTGTGGGAACACCAACACTCGCCTGGGGAGGCAATGAAAACAAATACTTTGAAATCATTAGTTTTTGTTGGGGTCTAATTTTTTCATTGAATTAGGAGAGGTTTGGGGTGGGGGTGCTTCAACAATGAAATTTAATCCCAATGAAATGGTCATGCACCTATTATGTTAAAATCCGGTAACTGCATTAATATTCCATCTGTTTCATTTCTAAAGTATTTGAATCAATTTCAGAGGTTGTGTGTTTACTCGCATGCTTTTTATTTTCATCACTGTAATAGACAGTTTCCTAGAAGAATATGTCATTTACAATAGAAGACGACACATTTTATGTCAGCATGACGTATTTTTCAAGCATTAGTTCAGGTAGCTATTTCTAAAAGAGAAAATATGCATGTGAATAAATATGATACAGATTTCTAGTATTTAATTTTAAAGTAGCCTATTAGGCTAATGTGTTTTTATTTCTTTTTTGTTGAAGAGCAATAAATATTTCTAACGAGTGCATTTCTGTTGGTTTCAACCTACTTAATGACACCTTCAACTTGTGACACATGCTCTCCAATTGTTATTTTCATAACAGTTTGATCAAACATAAAAGCGTTGACTAATTATCTTGTCTCCCAAAGATTACCCCCATGTTGCGAGGAGGAATTATTACCACGTGTATAGATACAGGCAGCAACATAATACTGGTACAGGTCAGTAATTAAAATGAGTTATGTGATTCAAAGATGGCAATGAAATGAAATGAAGTTCCCAGGAATATGTCTTTGAACCAAAAAACAACGAAAATTAATACCAACAAGTATTTCATTATTAAATATGCAGAACAAGTGACAAATTATTAAATATGCAAGGGAGGTAATAAACATGGGATACATTATTAAATATGCAAGGAAGGTAATAAACATGTGACACATTATTAAATATGCAGAACAAGGGACACATTATTAAATAATTATGCAAAGGGGGGTGTGTGTGTGTGTGTGGGGGGGGGGGGGGGGGGGGGTATGTAAACAAGGCTATACATTTAGAGTCTCAATTACAATCTGATACTATATATCTAGTCTCAATTACAATCTGATACTATATATCTAGTCTCAATTACAATTTAGGTTCTATCCCATGTTGGCAATGCTGTTTGTATGTTGTAATATTACCTACCTTCCCGTCAAACTTGGCATACTCCAAGAAGGGGTTTTCTCCCATGTTGGCACTGCTGTCTAGCTGTTCTGATAGAAGGGAGATGCTGTCACTTCGTTTCTGCATCAGACGGGCAGGTGACAGGTCTTTCTTCTCAAATAAATCTCCTTTCTCTTCAGCTTTAAAATACAATTTAAATGTAAAATTAAATGTTTTGTCAACAACAGAAACTGCTATTTTTTTTAAACAAATATTTTCCGGCAAATATATAACATGCCCATCTATTCTCACTTCTGAGATATTGAGACAGAAAACAGTCAACTATTTTTAATGATGGCCTTATTATAAACACTGCGGTGCCAGGGCTTCTACTTGGATTCACCAACATCTCCAAATATGAAAGACATTCTATTTTTGTATAAATTTTTCACTTTCCTGAAAGTTAAACACTGTAGGTGTGAAAAGGAAATTGATAAACACTTTAAGTACAAAAACAAAAATTGATAAATACTGTAAATACAAAAAAGGAAATTGATAAACACTGTAAGTACAAAAAAAAAAGAAGATATTGATAAACACTGTAAGTATAAAAAGGAAATTGATAAACACTGTAGGTATTTAAACGAAATTAATAAACACTGTAAGTACAAAAAGGAAATTGATAAACAAGGCAAGTATGAAAAGAAAATTGATAAACACTGTAAGTACTGTCAGACCATTAAAGTTAACATTAGTGTCCTTCCATGTTATTTGCTTCACTTTGCTCTGGTTTCTCTTTTCTTTCTTCAGCCTCTCAAGCCTCTGGGCCGTGTTGGATCTTCTCCGGTGTGCACCAAAGTCCATATCTGGCAGAATGTCATACGAGTGCGACAGCTCATTGTCTGACGATTCCAATCCACTATCACTGGTGCAAGCATCAGATCTGAAACACAAACATTAGCAGATATATTTCAACTCGGGATCCTTAGACAAATTTAAAAAATTATGAGAGCAAATTATTGCCACTATAAAAGTGTATAAAAAATGTGAAGAACTCAATTAAACGTTCCATATCTTACTGATGAGTGTAAATTACACAACACTTGTCTAAACAACACATTCCAAAACGTTGTCGGCAGAATAGCCATTATCACTAGTCTAAGCAACACATTCCAACACGTTAAACACCACACCGAAAATTCCATGAAAGGCAATTTTTCTTCTATACAACCCTGTATGATTTTTTAAGATTTTTTCATTCCAATATTTTTTACATAGTAGCGCAATGATAACGTACTGTCAATGTATGAATACACTAAAGCGCGATGTATTTATGATAAATATGTCATATGGCATTATGTCATAGCGCAAGGAGAGTTGGATAAGCGCATGGAAGAGGTGCAACATAAAAAACTGTACCCGGTAAAGTTATGCGAAAATCTGTGTCTGGTATACAAGCAATCTGTTTATATTGTAATGAGTTGTCATTACTTAATCAAATTATTTTTGTCAATTCATATTTTTTTAAGGTGGTGTAATATGAGCCACACAGTATCTAGTTAGTCATCTTTATTATGCAGTCAGCCTGTGTGGTTCCGGCTAAGAATAGAATTACTGCCGATCTCTGCAGAAGGTAGGAATCATTTTTTGTCATATTGTGGTTAAATTATCAACCCCTGTGAGGTTTCAGGGAGCCATATGAGTGATGGCAAGAATAGGACTACTGTGGCTCATGCATGTCATAAGAAGCGACAATTTGAGTAATACGATATAATTTGCTGAAACTCTGCAATTCTGCAGGTATCAAGGTTCTAGGTTCATTCTGCATATTCATTTGTTGGTGTATTTTTTTTTAAATCTGTATGTTAATTTGTTGTTTTTGTACATGTAGAGTGAACCTGGAATCTTCCTTCCTGTTGGCGTTGAATAACCTATAATGTGTTGGTACGCCGTAAAACCCTATTCATTCATTCATTCATTCATTATTATGCAGTCACCTATGTTTATCTTGATCATCGACGTCGATAATCATCTCGCACATGCCCGTGTCATCACTGGTGATGAATGAATTCCGGATATGAGATATAAGGAAAGCCTTGTTATCCATCATTGCCATCTTGACTGATGTTTGTCAGTAACCATAGAAACTGCCTGAAAAGTAACAATATTCAATGATGCTAGCAACAAATAAAGAGATTCTAAGAGGTCAGTTAACACATGAAACTGGGATTGGGAAAATTTCGGATATTTAGACTTTTGTAAACTGGAAAATAAAGCAAAACACGGTTAAAGGGAGTATATCTGGAAAAACGCTTTAAATATCTTAAAAAATAAAATTATTTTTAAAAGCATTTTATTTCCGGTATCATTAATATATAATATCTGAATAGTTTGGTATGTCAAATCCACAAAAATATTTAAAATGGAGTGGTAAACTTGAAATAAAATTCCCATTCTAAAAAAAAACAGCACTTAAATATTGATTGATGAGCTTTGCATAGTCAGTAGGACTCTTTCTAAGATGAAACAAGTTTTACTACGTGTTAACATGTATAATGGATCAAACGGATATCAAAACAAAATATTGTGACTCTTTTAATATGTAACAATATATGATGCACTTTTAAGTGGGAATTTTATTATAGCCTAATCTAGACGTGTAGCCAAAGTTAGGAAATCACATTAAATTTTCAATATATTATTTTTGTATGTTTAAATAGATGTCACTTTAGCAATATGGGGTCAGTAAGTATATATAAGCATTATATATTGCATGAGAGTTTTGTTAAAGATTGCCAGAATAATAGCTGTGCTTCCTATCTTGAACTTGAATTACCTACCATTGAAATGTCTAAATTTACTTCATTTTACCTTGTATCATTATTTAAGCCAAACATGGCCTATGAATATACAATAACACACACATACATATATACAGGTACATTACAGACATTTATAAAGAGATATAATGCATTCAAGAATATATCCTTCAATATTTGTAAACATTTCAAAAGGAAAATACAATTTGAACATCAAAGATCACGGGAGAGATCAATTCTTGTAATTTTGAATATTGTGTTGACATTAAGCATGAAACAATATCAGACATTATCATATAAAATATTGTTTTCATGATGGGGCTGTAAACATACTAATAAGTTATCTTAATTCAACATAAATGCTTTACATTTTTATTTCAGGTTTATTTTTAATGCTTAATAACTCCACGCATTTAAAATAATTTTTTTTTCTAATAGTATGGTTTTAAGTGAGTTAGTGATAGTACTCTCATTTTTCAATAGATCTTGACTAGATTTACACAGTCCTGAAGATATAGTAGTGGCACATGTGTAAACCTTTACCTGTGGAGAGAAAAGTCAGAACACCCTGTAAGTTCTGGGGTCACAAATGACTAGTGCATATTTAAAATGATATGTTTGGTTTAGTATACTATACACAGGGTTCTCCATAGAAAGGAATGCAAGTGCAGAGGTTAAAGCGTGTAAACACCTTCAACACATTTTCAAGAACTGTAAGGCATTCATTGAAATATATTTCAGTAGTAAAACTTGTATTAATCAGTTAAAAGTCATCATATTTAGTATGTTTCATTTTAGGCATTAAAATGAGAAAATATATAATGCAAAGCTAAATAATGATAAGAGGAAAGTAAGCTTTTTCAAAATTTTGTTAAAGAATTCAAGTGCTAGGGGATTGCCATATCTGATAGTCAGGCGCTGGGGTGCCCTGAGCTTAAATGGCCTGTGGAGAAGCCTGAAACTATGTATCATAGGGATATATATATAATATATCATAGGGATATATAAACATGTGTCTCGAGTCCTTGTGGTTACTGGTAGAACAAATACATTCTGTAACAGTGTGGTTGAAAAGCAAGCTTATCTTCAGTTAAAATTTTATCAAAGGTATATAAATATGTTATTCTTTGGTGAATTTCTCTTAGAAATAAACATACCGGTAATAGTCTCATCATGTAAAAGCAATCTTACATCAAATGGTCAGCTACCACCATTGAGAGGAGCTCTCTGATTGGCTGAAAAAAGTATAGGGATGTATCCCTATAAAAAAAATATTTTCATGCTTCAAGTGGGGGTACCCAACTTCAGGGGGCAAAAAGTGATAATTTTGACCCCATTTTGGGGACATTTAATTTGAGTCTAGGACAGTTCTTTAATATGATATAGGACTTTTTGGTCCACGGATGATAGATATAGTGAAAATTAGGTTAAACGTTATAATGTAAGTCTATGGAAAACGCAATGGTGGTAGCTGACCAAATAGTTGTCATTAATATAGCATGAAAAGACATAATTAAACATTGCGTTTTCTGAAAAATGTTTATGAAACTACATCACATGTATCGACAATCGGCAACATAACGTTTTACTTACCAACAACGTTTTCAGTTAAGAAGACATTACATAAATGGATATAGATCTAGTTCCTCTTTGGTCAATATTTTGTTTGGCTTGCTCTTCAAAAATGAAAATAGAAACAGTTTCAAACGGTGTCGATGTAAATATTTCCAGAATAGAGAAAGTGACATGTGAATATGAAATAATCATTCAAGTGGACAGATATTGTATCGGTTACAGATAATTATTTTACACAGGTATTATAAAATACCAACTTATATAATTTCTTGGTTTATGTTAATATGTCGATGCCTTTGTAATCGAAAAAATACAGTTCGGTGTCAACATCCCCTCTGCAAATTAGTCCTACCACAGGAACCTGAAGTTCTATGTGTTATATCATATAATTGGTTGTTTGTTCTATAGAACAGAGTCACCTATGTTATATTATATAGAGACATCTATGGTATACATGGTCAAACACTATTCCAAGGATTTGTAGAGAATGATAGGAAACTTGTATCTCCTGGCTAAATGTTGATAAAGCAGTACACGAAGCGTTCATTATTTGGCAAATTAATTATTCATAACTCACAGGCAACTGATTTCTTAACATAAATCTTAGATGTTCAAACATGTTTCACGAACTGTCAATCAGGTGCATTTCCTTCTCTATATTATTCCTTGACTATTCTAAGGAATATATATATCAAACATAAAACTCCAGGTTCCTGTGTTCCTACACTGTTACTAATTTTTTAGACTCATGATATTAGGTATGACCAGTATACTTGCCCCAGAAGATCTGGGCTGCATTCAATTCAATGTTTAAGTTGTTGCAAATGTTTAATAACTGAAGTCAACTGAATGACATGCTTGTTTTAAATGTTTGCTTGTGTTTAATAATGTGACTTTTCATTGGTTCGATCACCGTTTGCATTTATAAACAGAGTTAACATGTTTAACCTGGTTGTTGAACACATTAAGGTTGCGGTGTCTTAATTATATGCCTCTGGTTGCACACAACAATTATTAATGATATCTGCAACTTACACCCGCACCCACCCCACACTAATTTAACAATTATCTAGTAAAGATTTTTTATGACGAATGAATTTGTGAGTTTTAGCAAAATTTTTGTGAAAATGACTCATGGTAGAAAAAATGTCAGTGCCTCCAGGGTGACACAGTTTTGATTGTTTGTGATAATCCATTTAAAATCCTATTTTCTTTCTCAATTTCTTGTCAGAAGTTTGAAAAAAATTGTGAATGAGCATAACATACTTCATTGCCCTGCTCAATTATGTATAATCAGTATTTATTTCCTTTCAAGTCATTAAAAAAAAAAATTGTAGTATAAAATTAGTAATGATTATCTGGATCATGTCTGGCTATTATCTGAATTGCACCTGACTTCGCACTGGTTCTACCCAAGAAGACTTTGAGTGTGATCTGTATAAGTTGTCATAACTTGTAGAGTAATTCAT
Organism: Panopea generosa; assembly: GCA_029582155.1. Taxonomy (NCBI): domain Eukaryota; kingdom Metazoa; phylum Mollusca; class Bivalvia; order Adapedonta; family Hiatellidae; genus Panopea; species Panopea generosa. The sequence goes on from CM055905.1 coordinate 38,229,277, forward strand.
TCATTGTTTTAGCAACTTACATATTAAATATTTAATGTAAATGAACAGAGTCGAGTATAATATCTTATTCAACTTTAAAATATAAAAATCATTTTCGATCTTCAAAATATTTAATTTGGGACGTAAATATTGAATAATAGATACAGGTACTGTTGAAAATGATTCTTTTTTTTGAATGGGGTCTAACACAATATTCAACACATTTTAGGTTATAACCGGTATATGGCATATCCAGTTTTGTTGGTGGAGGAAGATCTAAGACTGAATATGAGTAGAACCATTTTTTTCTTTATTCAGAAGCCCTGTTGAATATTTACATGTCTGCATAGAAAAGAAGTATTTACTTTATCCTTAAGTACCATACCATGTTTGTAAGTTACATGATAGTAACAGGAGTAAAATCTCTACCAGTGTTCACAGGACTTACAACATGGAAGTGTTAATACTCCAATTGTTTCTGTTAGTAATTTGTTTCTATTTTTCAGAATCCCTGTTGAATATTTCCATGTAAGCAGTGAAGAGAAGTATTTCCACTAACATGAACCTTCTACCCAAGGACCATAGTGAGTTTGTCAAACCTGAATATTGGGACCAGTTTTTTAAGAAAAGAGGAGCAAAAGCATTTGAATGGCAAGTAACAACAGTTTGTTTTACTTCAAAGGGTTTTCCATGTCTGATTGACCTAAAGGTTGTTTGTAGCTGAATAACCTAAGGGGCTGTTGTCTAGTTATCACTTACTTCTCACCCCTGAGCCCAGTTTGGTCCAAAATCTTTGTGAGAAAGTTTGCCAGTAAAACCAATAAAACTGGATACTAGTATGTCATATATTACCTGCCATGTGTTGAAAATGGCATTAAACCCCCATTAGAAAAAAAGAATACTTCATTGTTAATTTTACAAATGGAGTTCTCATTTGATATTCCAAAATAAGTATACATGTGTTGAGCAGATGTCACGTGGTATAAATACATTAGATATTTTATTCTTGAACCAATTTCTATGTAATGAAGGATTTTGTTGTTGTATGGTGTTGAGCGTTGATTTCAAAAATTTTTTAGTCGTATTGTGACAGTGTCTACTTGAGACAGTATTCTGAGTGCTGTCACACTGGAGTATCATGCCACAGACACATTGTATGATACCCCACCAAGTCACATTATACTGACACTGGGCCGACCAGACCTAGAACTCTCCTCTAAATGTTGAGTGTCAAGAGAGGAAGCTTCTAGTACTTCTTAAAGTCTTTGGTATTACCAAATTGGGGATCGAACCTACAACCTTCCGCATGCGAGGCGGACGCTCTACCACTAGACCACGCTGCGGTCCCGTGTAATAATGGAAAACTTATCTTTCTATATGGTTTTAAAATGTATACAGTCATGTATTCCATAAGTAATACAACAGTGGCTCAGTGGTGGAGCGAGTACCTGTTTGGGAAATTGTGGGTTTGTAGGAGATTGTGGTTTCAATCTCTGTCTAGGTCATTCAAAGTAATAATTGACAATTAATTATTATTAAACCTGCTGTAACTTGTCTTTTACCTCTCACACAGGTATGGTGAGTACCCGGAACTATGTGGAGTCCTCCATAAGTACATCAAGCCCCAGGACAACATCCTGGTTGTCGGGTGCGGTAACTCGCAGCTCAGTGCTGACCTCTATGATGTCGGTTATCATAAGATCAGTAATGTAGACATCAGTGACATTGTCATACGACAAATGAAGGAGAAAAATGAACGCCAGAGACCTGAAATGAAATTTATGAAAATGGATGTGTTGAATGTAAGTGTTGTTTTGTTGTTTATTCTTAACCCTGGTACATCCATCTCCTAGACAGATGTTGCTAGGTAGTTCTCCAATAAAATGGTAGAAAATGTTCAGTTAATTGAAGGTAATATTAAGTTAATTAAAGGTAATGTTTAGTTAATTAAAGATAATGTTTAGTTAATTGAAGGTTATGTTCAGTTAATGAAAGATAATGTTCAATTAATTGAAGATAATGTTCAGTTAATTTAAGGTAATGTTCAGTAAACTGAAGGTAATGTTCAGTTAATTGAATGTACTGTTCAGTTAATGCAAGATAATGTTCAGTTAATTGAAGGTAATATTTCTTTTAATGTTAGATAATGTTCAGTTAATTTAAGTTAATATTTAGTTAATTGAAGGTAATGTTTAGTTAATTAAAGGTAATGTTTAGTTAATTAAAGGTAATGTTCAGTTAAGTGAAGGTAATGTTCAGTCATTTTATAAGATAATGTTCTAACTAGTTAATTGAAGGTAATGTTTAGTTAATATAAGATAATGTTCAGTTAATTTAAGGTAATGTTTAGTTAATATAAGATAATGTTCAGTTAATTATAGTTAATGTTCAGTTAATGTAAGATAATGTTCAGCTAATTGATGCAAGAAACTGGTAATTGTTTACTAAAGTCTATATACCTAATGATTTTGATGAAGTCTGAATGGTGTGGATCCCAGAGGTGGTTAATTACCAGTGAAATTAAACTGCCAAATAGTTAAAATATAACCTGAAAATCTGTTCTTTATTTGAGATATCAAGGTAATTCGTCGTTAGGAATGTAATAGAATATATATATATATATATTTTTTTGTTTTCAACAACTATAAACTATTATGCATGCTATATTCTACAGATGGAGTTTGTAGACTCTGAGTTCTCTGTGGCTCTAGATAAGGGGACGCTGGACGCTCTAATGGTTGACTCCACAGAGAAAGTTGTGTCTGATGTCGAGCGTATGTTTGATGAGGTAGATCGGGTTCTGAGGTTGATGGGTCGATACATCTGCATATCTCTCCTACAGGAACACATACTGCAGAAAGTACTGCATGTCTTCTCAGATAAGTAAGTTATGAATTGTTATGTGGTTTTAATGGTAGGTATACAACAATACAGCTGCCAAAATCAATGGGTTTGACCCGGTTGGGGATTAACCCCACAACTGCCTCCATGCTGTCACAGCGCTTTTGTCATGACATTGTTGTCATCGTCGTTGTTGCCATTGTCGTCATCCGCCACTTAGAGTTTTATGTTTAGCTCAGTTTTTTCTCTGTTTCTAAACAAACTACTCATGTTATGGTGACTAAACTTCATAAACACATTCATATTATGTTATATAAACAATGTATATGCCTAACTTACCTAAATTTCGATACTCTGAGCTCTAAAGCTTTTTGTTTAGCTCAGGCTTGATTTTTTTTTCACTGTTTCTGAACAAACTACTTACCACTTACATTATAGTGACTAAACTTCATAAAAACATCATTATTGGACTTAAATAAAGACTAGCATCTTCATTCGCTTGCAGTGCTCTTGTCCAATTATATCATAACCATTTCTACTTGATACAGTATTCTTAACACTGCCACACCGGAGTATCATGCCGCAGACACATGGTATGATACCCAACCGAGTCACGTTATACTGACACCAGTCCAGCCAGACCTAGAACTATCCTCTAATTTCTGAGCGCCAAGTGAGAAAGCATCTAGTACTGGAAGTAACTGACAAACTTTCTACTTAATACATGTAATTGCTGCCTTGTACTTTCATCTTGCATTCAAGCTGAAAGTTCATTTACAATTAACATCTGTGAACAGGTTCAATATCACTGTCAACTTGGGTATGCACTAAAGGTCAAAATTCATTTACAATTAACATCTGTGAACAGTTTCAACATCATTGTCAACTTTGGTATGCACTAAAGGTGAAAGTTCATTTACAATTAACATCTGTGAACAGTTTCAATATCACTGTCAACTTGGTATGCACTAAAGGTGAAAGTTTTTTTTTTTTTGAATGGGGTTTAACGCCATTTTCAACACATTTCAGGTTATATATGGCATATCCAGTTTTACTGGTGGAGGAAGACCTCAGACTGAGTCAGACTGAGTAGAACCACCGTCCTTCCGCAAGTAACTGGAAACTTTCTCACATAAAGTTTTTGGAGCGAGCGAGACTCGAACCTACGATCATAGCGGTGAGAGGTAAGTGATCTTGAGACGGCGCCTTAGACCACTCGGCCACGGAGGACCCAAAGGTGAAAGTTCATTTACAATTAACATCTGTGAACAGTTTCAATATCACTGTCAACTTGGTATGCACTAAAAGTCAAAGTTCAATTACAATTAACATTAGCCTTTCTAAAGAGTCCAAGAACATTTTATGTACAAATTCAAATTATCGTATGATGACATTCTAGCATGAGTGGATACTCAAGTTTAGATGTTTTACTCTGAAATGTCACCCAGATTGGCGGCACGACCCATTAAACCTGTTTTATAAACCTCATGTTTCTGTGTTACAGAGGCTTCGCTCTCCGTATCCATCGCATACACACAGAAGAGTCGGGCAACTCAGACAAGGACTTTCACATGCCTGTGTTTGCCCTCGTCTTCACCAAATTCAAGAAAAATCCAAATTTACCCCAGGTATGTAATAGACCAGTGATTACAGATAACATGCTACCAGTATAAAAGTAACACCAGTATATCAGGCATTGTAAACTTCTGTCACAGGTTGGTAGATTTGAGGTGATATTTGGTTTATTCCTTGTTACGAAGGGAGAGCCTTTGTCTGAACATATTTACAATATAATATTTAAGTGTATTTGATTTATTAAGGAGAGGGACTGGGTAGTGCCTGACTATAACTGACTCATGAAATGAAATAAAATCTAAGATTTACTTTTGATCAGACTGCATTCAGTATGATGTGAAAGGCCAGCAGTAACACTTTCAACTTGTATAAAATAATCATAACATATAATGTTGTCATGCTTACCCATATAGATCTGTTGCATATATGTTTGTGTTGTTGTATATATGTTTGTGTTGTTGTTTTATGTTTTATTCCTTATATGCAATACCTGAACTGTCATCTATATATGTGTGTAGATGGCGATGAACATGTATTGTTTTATTGCCAATTAACCCTCTACTTCATATAGACGCCTTTAGACACCTCTTATATAGACACCTTTGGACACCTAATATAGAAGGCTTTTGAATTATTGGGTGAACTATGTTTATATTAGCTGACAGAGTGGAAAACAGTGCAGGAAGTGTAACGAGCAATCTGAACTCTTTCTGCACTGTTTTCAACTTTCTTCTGTGATTGGTGCAGAAAAACGCTTATCTATGGAGTAAAGGGTTAAATTTTGACTGAACTACTTTCGTACAGACCCTCCATTTCACGTTTCGCCATATGATTAAATGCAAGCAAACTGCTCTTAAAGGTCAATTTTGTTTCTCTAATAATATGAATGCTTTCAAAATGTATACATGCCCTTCACCTTACTACCAAAGTGAACACAAGACAAACTAATATTGTACTTTGGTTGTTTTTATCCCTCTCCAGGTGTTGGAGGTGTGTCAAGCAGATGACAAGATAGAGAGATTTTCCAGTGTAGAGGCACTCATTAATGTTGTTAAAGAAATGCAATACTACGCTGTTATACGACAACGAATATCTAAAAAGTAAATTATGTTATTATTTTTATTACCATGGTGATTATTCTTTTGATGTTTTGTATTCCAGTAACTTTAGTTGTTTTGTATTCAGCTTTTAACAATGAAATAGTTATTTTGTTGCTAAACTTAAATTGCTGCCAAAGGGAACATCATATCACAAACACATATGATGTTTCATATCCCATCTTATCACCTTAGATGCTGTCTTACTTTCTCAGCCAATAGAATCGTTCAGATTTTTACCAAAAGAAAAGCCCCTGAGGTTCTGGCTAGGAATAGAATCACTGTCGATCTCTGCAGAGGGGTAGGAATCCTCCGAATGGGTGTCATGTTCATTTTATAATTTTTTGTCATGTTCACTATTGTGGTAAAATTATCAACCCCTGTGTTGTCTCGGGGAGCCATGAGTGATGGCAAGAATAGGATCATTGTGGCTTATGCATGTCGTAAGATGTGACAAATTGAGTAATACGATAGAATTTGCCGAAACTCTGCAGTTCTGCCGGTATCAAGGTTCTAGGTTCATTCTTCATATTCATTTGTTGATGTATTTTTTTTAATCTGTATATTAATTTGTTGTTTTTGTACATGTAGAGTGAGCCTGGAATCTTCCTACCTGTTGGCGTCGAATAACCTATAATGTGTTGGTACGCCATAAAACCCTATTCATTATTATTATTATTATTATTATTATCAAAAGAAAACATTGTATTTTACATAGAAAAGGGTCTTCTGTGGTCTAGTGGTCTAAGACGCCGTCTTAAGATCACTTACCTCTCACCGCAGAGGTTGTAGGTTTGAGTCCCACTCGCTCCAAAAACGTTATGCGAGAAAGTTTTCAGTTACTTGCGGAAGGACGGTGGTTCTACTCAGTCTGGGGTCTTCCTCCATCAATAAAACTGGATATGCCATATATAACCTGAAATGTGTTGAAAATGGCATTGAACCCCATTCAAAGAAAAAAAAAAGATTTACATAAAAAATCCCATATAACTACCAAACTAGACGTGACACGGTGCAAGCTGGAACTATGCTACTATAAGTAAAGAGAACCAAAAGGAGAAAGATACGTACCATATTTATCATGAGTCTTGTACAAATTCAGCAGACTTGAGTGTTTGGTCAGGGTGTTCAAGTCAATATGTTTTATGGTAGAGAGTTTAATAATTTAACAAGGCTGCAATGAGATTTGGGTTCTCATTTTTCATAAATGGATGGAGGGGATAGCACTCGTTATCATAAGGGGTCAATAATGAATCGAGGGAATAACACTCGTTATCATTAGGGGGAACTATGGATTAAGGGAAAAGCACTCTTTAGCATTAGGGGTCAATAATGAATTGAGTAAATAAGGGTCAATATTGGATGGAGGGGATAACACTCTTTATCATAAGGGGTCAATAATGAATCGAGGGAATAACACTTGTTATCATTAGGGGTGAATTGTGGATTGAGGGGAAAGCACTCTTTATCATTAGGGGTCAGTAATGGATGGAGGGGATAGCACTGTTTATCATAAGGGGTCAATAATGGATGGAGGGGATAGCACTCCTCATCATTAGGGGGTCAATAATGGATGGAGGGGATAGCACTCTTTATCATTAGGGGTCAATATTGGATGGAGGGGATAGCACTCTTTATCATTAGAGGTCAATAATGGATGGAGGGAAAAGCACTCTTTATCATTAGGGGTCAATATTGGATCAAGGGGATAGCACTCGTTATCGTTAGTGGTCAATAATGGATGGAGGGGATAGCACTCTTTATCATAAGGAGTCAATAATGGATTGAGGGGATAGCACTCTTTATCATTAGAGGTCAATAATGGATCAAGGGGATAGCACTCTTTATCATTAGGGGTCAATATTGGATCAATGGGATAGCACTCTTTATCGTTAGAGGTCAATAATGGATCGAGGGGATAGCACTGTTTATCATTAGGGGTCAATAATGTTTTGAGTGAATAGCAATCTTTATCATAAGGGGTCAGTAATGGATGGAGGGGATAGCACTGTTTATCATAATGGGTCAGTAATGGATGGAGGGGATAGCACTCTTTATCATTAGGGGTCAATAATGGTTGAGGGGATAGCACTCTTTATCATAAAGGGTCAATAATGGATGGAGGGGATAGCACTCCTCATCATTAGGGGTCAATAATGGATTGAGGGAATAGCACTCTTTATCATTAGGGGTCAATAATGGATAGTGGGGGATAGCACTCTTTATCATTAGAGGTCAATAATGGATTGAGGGGATCGCACTCTTTATCATTAGGGGTCAAAATGGATAGAGGGGATAGCACTCTTCATCATTAGGGGTCAATAATGGATTGAGGGGATAGCACTCTTTATCATAAGGAGTCAATAATGGATAGTGGGGGATAGCACTCTTTATCATTAGAGGTCAATAATGGATTGAGGGGATAGCACTCTTTATCATTAGGGGTCAAAATGGATTGAGGGAAAAGCACTCCTCATCATTAGGGGTGAATAATGGATTGAGGGGATAGCACTTTTTATCATAATGGGTCAATAATGGATAGTGGGGGATAGCACTCTTTATCATTAAAGGTCAATGGATTGCCGGGATAGCACTCTTTATCATTAGAGATCAATAATGGATTGAGGGGATAGCACTCTTTATCATAAGAGGTCAATAATGGATCAAGGGGATAGCACTCTTTATCATAAGGGGTCAATAATGGATCGAGGGGATAGCACTCTTTATCATTAGACGTCAATATTGGATGGAGGGGATAACACTCTTTATCATTATGGGTCAATAATGGATGAAGGGGATAGCACTCTTTATCATTAGAGGTCAATAATGGATGGAGGGGATAGCACTCTTTGTCATAAGGGGTCAATATTGGATCAAGGGGATAGCACTCTTTATCATTAGGGGTCAATATTGGATTAAGGGGATAGCACTCTTTATCATTAGGGGTCAATAATGGATGGAGGAGATAGCACTCTTTATCATAAGAGGTCAATAATGGATGGAGGGGATAGCACTCTTTATCATAAGGGGTCAATATTGGATCAAGGAATAGCACTCTTTATCATTAGGGGTCAATAATGGATGGAGGGGATAACACTCTTTATTATAAAGGGTCAATAACGGATTGAGGGGATAGCACTCTTTATCATTAGAGGTCAATAATGGATGGAGGGGATAACACTCTTTATCATTAGGGGTCAATAATGGATTGAGGGGATAGCATTCTTTATCATTAGGGGTCAATAATGGATGGAGGGGATAGCACTCTTTATCATTAGAGGTCAATAATGGATTGAGGGGATAGCACTCTTTATCATTAAGGGTTAAAATGGATTGAGAGGAAAGCACTCCTCATCATTAGGGGTCAATAATGGATGGAGGGGATAGCACTCTTAATCATTAGAGGTCAATAATGGATAGTGGGGGATAGTACTCTTTATCAACAGGGGTCAATATTGAATCAAGGAATAGCACTCTTTTTATCATTAAGGGTCAATAATGGATGGAGGGGATAACACTCTTTATCATTAGGGGTCAATAATGGATGGAGGGGATAGCACTCTTTATCATTAGGGGTCAATGATGGATGGAGGGGATAGCATTCTTTATCATAAGGGGTCAATATTGGATCAAGGAATAGCACTCTTTATCATCAGGGGTCAATAATGGATGGAGGGGATAACACTCTTTATCATTAGGGGTCAATAATGGATTGAGGGGATAGCACTCTTTATCATTAGAGGTCAATAATGGATGGAGGGGATAGCAGTCTTTAACATTAGAGGTCAATAATGGATTGAGGGGATAGCACTCTTTATCATTAAGGGTCAAAATGGATTGAGGGGAAAGCACTCCTCATCATTAGGGGTCAATAATGGATGGAGGGGATAGCACTCTTTATCATTAGAGGTCAATAATAGATAGTGGGGGGTAGCACTCCTTATCATAAGGGGTCAATATTGGATCAAGGAATAGCACTCTTTATCATTAGGGAGTCAATAATGGATGGAGGGGATAACACTCTTTATCATTAGGGGTCAATAATTGATGGAGGGGATAGCACTCTTTATCAATAGGGGTCAATAATGGATGGAGGGGATAGCACTCGTTATCATTAGGGGTCAATATTGGATGGAGGGGGTAGCACTCTTTATCATAAGAAGTCAATAATGGATGGAGGGGATAGCACTCTTTATCATAAGGTGTCAATATTGGATCAAGGGGATAGCACTCTAACTTTAGGGGTCAATAATGGATGGAGGGGATAGCACTTTTTATCATTAAGGGTCAATAATGGATGGAGGGGAAAGCACTCTTTGTCATAATGGGTCAAAATGGATGGAGGGGATAGCACTCTTTATCATTAGGGGTCAATATTGGATGGAGGGGATAGCACTCTTTATCATTAGAGGTCAATAATGGATGGAGGGGATAGCACTCTTCATCATTAGAAATCAATAATGGATGGAGGAGATAGCACTCTTTGTCATTAGGGGTCAATAATGGATAGTGGGGGATAGCACTCTTTATCAGTAGAGTTAAATAATGGATGGAGGGGATAGCACTCTTTATCATAAGGGGTCAAAATGGATGAAGGGGATAGCACTCTTCATCATTAGGGGTGAATAATGGATTGAAAGGATAGCACTCTTTATCATAAGGGGTAAATAATGGATAGTGGGGGATAGCACTCTTTATCATTAGAGGTCAATCATGGATTGAGGGGATAGCACTGTTTATCATTAGAGGTCAATAATGGATTGAGGGGATAGCACTCTTTATCATTGGAGGTCAATAATGGATCAAGGGGATAGCACTCTTTATCATTAGGGGTCAATAATGGATCAAGGGGATAGCACTCTTTATCATCAGAGGTCAATAATGGATTGAGGGGATAGCACTCTTTATCATAAGGGGTCAATAATGGATCGAGGGGATAGCACTCCTTATCATAATGGGTCAAAATGGATTGAGGGGATAGCACTCTTTATCATTAGAGGTCAATATTGGATGGAGGGGATAGCACTCTTTATCATTAGGGGTCAATAATGGATGGAGGGGATAGCACTCTTTATCATTAGAGGTCAATAATGGATGGAGGGGATAGCACTTTTTATCATAAGGGGTCAATATAGGATCAAGGGGATAACACTCTTTATCATAAGGGGTCAGTATTGGATCAAGGGGATAGCACTCTTTATCATCATTAGAGGTCAATATTGGATGGAGGGGATAGCACTCTTTAACATTAGAGGTCAATAATAATGGATGGAGGGGATAGCACTCTTTATCATAAGGGGTCAATATTGGACAAAGAGGATAGCACTCTTTATCATTAGAGGTCAATAATGGATGGAGGGGATAGCACTCTTTATCATTAGGGGTCAATAATGGATGGAGGTGATAGCACTCTTTATCATAAGGGGTCAAAATGGATGGAGGGGATAGCACTCTTGATCAATAGAGGTCAATAATGGATGGAGGGGATAGCACTCTTTGTCATTAGGGGTCAATATTGGATCGAGTGGATAGCACTCTTTATCATTAGGGATCAATAATGGATGGATGGGAAAGCACTCTTTGTCATTAGGGGTCAATATTGGATCAAGGGGATAGCACTCTTCATCATTAGGGGTCAATATTGGATCAAGTGGATAGCACTCTTTATCATTAGGGGTCAATAATGGATGGAGGGGATAGCATTCTTTATCATTAGGGGTCAATAGTGGATAGAGGTGATAGCACTCTTTATCATAAGGGGTCAAAATGGATGGAGGGGATAGCACTCTTTATCAATAGAGGTCAATAATGGATGGAGGGGATAGCACTCTTTGTCATTAGGTGTCAATATTGGATTGAGGGGATAGCACTCTTTATCATTAGGGGTCAATTATGGATTGAGGGGATAGCACTCTTTATCATTAGGGGTCAATAATGGATGGATGGGAAAGCACTCTTTGTCATTAGGGGGTCAATATTGGATCAAGGGGATAGCACTCTTTATCATTAGGGGTCAATAATGGATGGAGGTGATAGCACTCTTTATCATAAGGGGTCAAAATGGATGGAGGGGATAGCACTCTTTATCAGTAGAGGTCAATAATGGATGGAGGGGATAGCACTCTTTATCATTAGGGGTCAATAATGGATTGAGGGGATAGCACTCTTTATCATTAGGGGTCAATAATGGATGGAGTGGAAAGCACTCTTTGTCATTATGGGTTAATATTGGATCAAGGGGATAGCACTCTTCATCATTAGGGGTCAATATTGGATCAAGTGGATAGCACTTTTTATCATTAGGGGTCAATAATGGATCAAGGGGATAGCACTCTTTATCATTAGTGGTCTATAATGGATTGAGGGGATATCACTCTTTATCATTAGGGGTCAATATTGGTTCAATGGGATAGCACTATTTATCATTAGGTGTCAATAATGAATTGAGGGGATAGCACTCTTTATCATTAGGGGTCAATAATGGATGGAGGGGGAAATCACTCTTTTTCATTAGTGGTCAATATTGGACCAAGGGGGTAACACTCTTTGTCATTAGGGGGTCAATATTGGATCAAGGGGATAGCACTCTTTATCATTAGAGGTCAATAATTGATGGAGGGGATAGCACTCTTTATCATTACAGGTCAATAATGGATGGAGGGGATAGCACTCTTTGTCTTGGGGGTCAATAATGGATAGTGGGGGATAGCACTCTTTATCATTAGAGGTCAATAATGGATGGAGGGGATAGCACTCTTTATCATTAGGGGTTAAAATTGGTTGGAGGGGATAGCACTCCTCATCATTAGGGGTGAATAATGGATTGAGGGGATAGCACTCTTTATCATAAGGGGTAAAAAATGGATAGTGGTGGATAGCACTCTTTATCATTAGTGGTTGATAATGGATTGAGGGGAAAGCACTCTTCATCATTAGGGGTCAATAATGGATGGAGGGGATATCACTCTTTATCATAAGGGGTCAATAATGGATAGTGGGGGATAGCACTCTTTATCATTAGAGGTCAATAATGGATTGAGGAGATAGCACTCTTTATCATTAGAGGTCAATAATGGATTGAGGGGATAGCACTCTTTATCATTAGAGGTCAATAATGGATCAAGGGGATAGCACTCTTTATCATTAGAGGTCAATAATGGATTGAGGGGATAACACTCTTTATCATAAGGGGTCAATAATGGATCGAGGGGATAGCATTCTTTATCATAAGAGGTCAATAATGGATGGAGGGGATAGCACTCTTTATCATTAGAGGTTAATAATGGATGGAGGGGATAGCACACTTTGTCATTAGAGGTCAATATTGGATCAAGGGGGATAGCACTCTTTATCATTAGGGGTCAATAATGGATTGAGGGGATAGCACTCTTTATCATTAGGGGTCAATAATGGATGGAGGGGAAAGCGCTCTTTGTCATTAGTGGTCAATATTAGATCAAGGGGATAGCACTCTTTATCATTAGGTGTCAATATTGGATCAAGGGGATAACACCCTTTATCATTAGGGGTCAATAATGGATCAAGGGGATAGCACTCTTTATCATTAGTGGTCAATAATGGATTGAGGGGATAGCACTCCTTATCATTAGGGGTCAATATTGGATCAATGGACTAGCACTCTTTATCATTAGGGGTCAATAATGGATCAAGGGGATAGCACTCTTTATCGTTAGGGGTCAATAATGGATGGACGGGATAGCACTCTTTATCATTAGGGGTCAATATTGGATCAAGGGGATAGCACTCTTTATCATTAGGTGGTCAATATTGGATCAAGGGGATAACACTCTTTATCATTAGGGGTCAATAATGGATAATGGGGATAGCACTCTTTATCATTAGGGGTCAATAATGGATGGAGGGGATAGCACTTTTTATCATGAGGGGTCAATAATGGATCAAGGGTTAGCACAGTTTATCATAAGGGTCAATAAGGGATAGAGGGGATAGCACTCTTTATCATAAGGGGTCAATAATGGATCAAGGGGATAGCACTCTTTATCACAAGGGGTCAATAATGGATCGAGGGGATAGCATGGCTTATCATTAGGGGTCAATGATGGATAGAGGGGATATAACTCTTTATCATTAGGGGTCAATATTTCTGTCAGAAAGATTGAGAAAGTGGTTAAAAGAACTTTAGTATGACCCTGATCCTGCCCAACAATCTCAGATGGGTAAAACTGGGTTAAATAATCAAAGCTCAGCAGATCTCTGTTAGCATAATCTATTTCCAGGGATTGTATTTGATAATATATCTGCAGTCTCATATATTTAATGTGGCTACCAAGCTAAAATAACTTTTCATTTGTTTATTAGGACATGCTTGCATACCCTTTGTATTACAGAAAAGTTACAGATGACCAGCTGTCCTTGTCCTTGTACAGTGACGTGGCGGCCACTCCTCGCTACACCCTCACAATCGTAGATTCTCCATCAAGACTTGCCAATAAATTTGCAATATTTATTGTTCCTCAAGGGAGGTAAGTCATATATGAAATCTGCATTTCTCGTTAAAGAGAGGTACTGGTATCAAAATATATATATCGCGCCATTGGTGCAAAGTGGTACCAAGCGCCTTCTTATTTTGTACTCACTTGGTACCTTATTGCTCTAATGGGATGATATGTACTATGTTAAATATGTTAAAATGATATATGAACTTCTTAATGTTTTACCTCTATCATTTTAGCTTATATTTTTGGATCTGTCCAATAACTTAAAATGTTAGAAGTTTATTTGCAAAAGTTCTACTGATTCATTCTGACATCTTCCGCCACCAATAAAACAAGACACCACACACAACCTGTAAGGTGTTGGAAATGGTGTTAAGCCCATTTAAAAAAATGTTTTATATAAGAGAGGTAAAAAATTACATGTTTAATATTGTCATGGTAACTACAGGGAGACGGAGTGGATGTTTTCTACAGAGGTAGGCCGTCTGCAGTTGTCTGAGAGTGCCGGGTTTGAGAGACTGGTTATAGTGAGTCTAGATAGAAACCATACCTATACCAACCTGGATGCCATCCAGTCTGAACTCTCCACCAAGGTCATGGAACTGGCACCTCCAAAATTTAAATATGGCACAAAGGTAAGATTTCATCCCTACATTTGACTGAATAATCTTAAATATATTTGGCAGGTAACAAAATAAACTTTCATTCCGGTTTCTTCGGAATTCTTCTTTCAAATTAGCGTCTAGGATATTGCGATATAAACTTATACAATTGTAATTTTAATCAACAGGGTAAGTAGAAATATACTATGGCTCGGCAGTCACTTGTCAGGGCCTCAGTATGGCTTGGCAGTCACTTGTCAGGGCCTCAGTATGGCTCAGCAGTCACTTGTCAGGGCCTCAGTATGGCTCGGCAGTCACTTGTCAGGGCCTCAGTATGGCTCGGCAATCACTTGTCAGGGCCTCAGTTTGTTGCTCTTGTATAAGCTTAATAAAGCAACGCCTAATAAAGTTGGTAGGGAATGTTACAAGTCAGATATTCTTGATTTATTCTTTTGTTTTCAGACATTTGGTGACTGTGTTCAAATATTTGGTGACTGTGTTCAGACATTTGGTGACTGTGTCCAGACATTTGGCCACTGTGTTCAGACATGTAGCGACTGTGTTCAAATATTTGGTGACTGTCTTCAGACATTTGGTGACTGTGTTCAGACATTTGGTGACTGTGTCCAGATATTTGGTGACTGTTCAGACATTTGGTGAATATTTGTCAAGATATTTGGTGACTGTGTTCAGACATTTGGTGACCGTGTTCAGATATTTGGTGACTGTGTCGAGATAATTTGGCGACTCCAGATCTTGCGTGTAGATATCTTATGTGATCTTGTGTTACAGGTACCCTTCCTGTCTGTGGGCAATGATATAGGACAGCGCAGAGTGTGTACACGTGGCAGCAGTGATCTTAGTGGAGAATACGTTGTGGAAGAGGTCGAGGTTGAGGGCGGAGTCATCTACAGGAGGCTTATATTTTTGTCCAATCAGAATATTGTACAGTCAGAGGCAAGGTTGAAGAAAGGTGAAGTAATCAAATGATCTCAGTTAACTTTATTTATCATATTACATGTAAATTGATCTTCATTATAGGAAATAGAAGGATCAGCTGATTTTAAATTTGAGAAAAAATGACAGTTCAAAGGACAAACTGACCTTCATTATAGACATTAATGACAGTTCAAGTAAAAAGTTATTTTTATTATGGAATATATTGAGTTTTGACAGACTGATTATTCATATCGTCTTGAGGTCTGGGGTATTGTTTAGTTATTTTTATTATGGGATATATTGAGTTTTGATGGACTGATTATTCTTATCGTCTTGAGGTCTGGGGTATTGTTTAGTTATTTTTATTATGGGATATATTGAGTTTTGATAAACTGGTTATTCATATCGTCTTGAGGTCTGGGGTATTGTTTAGTTATTTTTATTATGGGATATATTGAGTTTTGACAGACTGATTATTCTAATCGTCTTGAGGTCTTGGGTATTGTTTAGTTATTTTTATTATGGGATATATTGAGTTTTAACGGACTAATTATTCTAATCGTCTTGAGGGGGGTTTTGTTTAGTCATAGCAGCTGAGCCTGAGGGGACCAAAAAAGGGATAAAATAGTGAATAAGAGTTTATTAGCCATCTTTATTAGGTCACGTGAGACGTTATCTCAAGGGAACTTTGGCAAAATTGCCTTTCGTCACCGGTTGTCCATCAAGCGTCGTGCAGTAAGCTCAAATGTAATGAAATGTTGTATGCACCTTTGGTACCTAATGGTGAAACAAAATAAGGTAAACTTTAAAAATCTTCATTTTATTGTAGGAAACTCTCAGAAATAAATTGTAGGCATGATTATTGAAGCCTATGGGTCCTTTATAAAACATGTGAATTTCATGCCCCTGGGTCTCATGGTTTGACCCTGGGGGCTGGGCCTACTTTACTAAATCTATGTAAGAGAAATTGACAAAAACATTATTTCTTATGACTGAACAGACTTATGTGAATGTGAATTTTTGGATAATCAGGTGACCGTTAAGGCCCATTGGTCTCTTGTTTTTTTTTTGTGTTATTATTTCTGTTCAATAATTTAATATGTATAGTTTAAAAAAGATTATCTAAAGAAAGTCAATAATAGTTTAAAGTAAATATTTTACATAAAATTAGTGGACAAAATTTCCAAGAGTTAAATGAATGCCCCCATTCAAAATAACTGTCTACCTATACATAACTGCAGAATTTTCTGATACTGTGGAGAGACTTAAAATCTAAGGATCGCACACACACGGATACTGCGATATTGCTTGCAAAAATGACCAGTTCAAAGTGTGAGGGTAAATAAAAACTTAAACTTGTCTTGATACGAGTTTTTTTTTCAAATACAAGTGTGTAAGGAGTCTGTTTGAAATTAGTGGCAAGGGTCCATTGGAGTCCAGTAGAATGACTTTCACTAAACATGGAAATGCTATGAGAAAACAGATAATTCTTATTTTTCTCATCTACAACTATAACAAGTTCTTCATAGCGACATGTGAAACCGGAGGAGTGACTTGTGCCCAAGTTGGGCCTCTTGTTCTTCACCTTTGTTTTTTTTTTCAACAATTTCATAAGAAAGTATCATTGATGATCTCATTAACATTTTCAGCCCATTACAGGTTATACATGGCATCTGTTTTTAATATTGAAGGAAGACCTCGGAGAAATCTGTAATCACTGTCCTTCCACAAGTAATGGGCATATAAGAATCTTACGTCGGTTTCAGGTTTGAATAGAAAATTTTAATCTTGCAGGAGCCTCGTATTCACAAACAGTTATCCCAAGGGTCGGAATTTTCTAACCGAACCGAAAAGTCTTGATTCTTTTTCTTGCATACCAAACACATTGAATAATTATTTTAACTTAATTCATCATATTATTTTTTACTTTTAAGACGTTAGATTATATGATTTGCGTCATATATTTTATATATTATGTCATAGATAGTCCCCAACTTCGCAGCATAAGAATTTTATTTTGGCCCTAGGGAAAGATAGAAATATGTCACCCTGGTTAAAATGCAGATATCCCTATCCAGAATGCAAGAAACTTTCTCTCACAGGTGTCGAACAAGGTCAGCTTGAATCACCAACTTCAGTGTATAGACAATTATAATCTTTAAAACAAAAAGATGTTCAATGTTTCTGGTTTTACTTACAGCATCCAGTAAAAAGAAAGGAAAAGGGAGACAATCCTCACTGGTTGTAGACAAGAGTTACCTGGCTTGTCAGCATCATGTTTCCATGGTAACTGGACTTGGCATGGTTCATTGTGGCAACTTCTCAACTTTACTTGGTCAGTTTTGATGTACATGTACTAATTAAGCTCTACTGGTCACAGACCATTATTGAGCATTTTGAGGGGAAATTAAATTATAAACACTTTTCTTTAATATTTGTATTGAAATACCTATTATTTGTTTTTACAAGAATGTTTTCTTTATTAACTGATCTTTAAAAGAAACAATTCTATTGCATTCCTAACATTGAATTACATAACATATTCAAGATAATTATTCTTTTGAATAAAGAATTCACTGACTTTAACAAACTATATTAACCACTCTGAGTTAATTTCACCAATATTGAACTACGTGGGGAATACAATTTGTTACAGATATCTTTATAAACTAACGTCATTTCATAGAGCACATGGTCCATTGTTCGAGCATCGGTCCCAGAATCAGAGTGTAGTTGGTTCTATCCTGAGCCACGGCTATGTGTGGTGTCCTTGAGTAAGACACTTTTCAACATGTGTTTAGTAGTGGTTCTACCCAGGAAGACTTTAAGCGTGATTTGTCCAACTAGTTTAACAATCAAAGTAAAATAAATAGATTTAAAATAATTTCGAAGACAAGTATGAATTGTAGAAATTGGTTAACCCTTTACTTCATATAGATGCCTTTGGACACCTCTAACATAAATGCCTTTGGAGACCTAATATAGAAGGCTTTTGAATTATTTGGTGAATTATGTTTATATTAACTGACAGAGTGGAAAACTGTGCAGGAAGTGTTCAGATTGCTCGTTATGAGCAATCTGAACTCTTCCTGCACTGTTTTCAAAGGCCTTCTGTGATTGGTGCGTGAAAAAGCGTATCTATGGAGTAAAGGGTAAAGTCTATACACTTCAGTGTTGAAAAGTGGTCTGTAATTCAATAAAAAATTAAATGCCACTTTTAATATATGAAATGTAATAATTATTTTATTCAACTTGGGCCTGTTCTATTAACTTTTTAAGCCTTAAGATTTTCATACAAACTTTGAAACAAACTTAAGCATATCCTTTTCTTAGACTTTTGGGAGTTCTTTTAATGACATTTTTAAAATACTAAATGAATCTTCAAGTAAGATTTCTCATAGATTTAAATATCAAATTTCAACATATTTATGCCAGTGAACAGGCCCCTATTGTTTTCCAATGTGTCATCACAAGTAACTCTTTCCAATTCCTAAATAACAAGGAAGTTACTTTTTCAGAAATGGAAAACATTTGATTTTTTAATTTTATTCACACTAAAATTTCCTTTTACCTGATTTGTTATTCATATTTCAAATACAAGTTTTACCCCGATATGTTATTCATATTTCAGATATAAGTTTTACCCCGATATGTTATTCATATTTCAGATACAAGTTTTACCTGATTTGTTATTCCTATTTCAGAAACAAGTTTTACCTGATATGTTATTCCTATTTCAGATACAAGTTTTACCTGATTTGTTATTCCTATTTCAGAAACAAGTTTTACCTGATTTGTTTTTCCTATTTCAGACACAAGTTTATCAGTCCTGCTGATTGGTCTAGGAGGGGGAGGTCTACCAACATACATGCATCAAATCTTTCCTCAGGTTAGTAATGTTCAATCACTTAAAGATGAAACTTGGCAGACATATGTGTCAGGTGTTTTGATTTTTGATCATATGACTTCAGGTCACTCTGTATAAGATTGATGTTACATTAAATTAAAAAGTATTTAGAATAACTTTGGTATGCTGTACGGGTACAGTGTATATGATTTTCTATTTCAAATAATTTCTGACAGAGTGCAGACAGCTTATCAAATGCTCTGTTCTTAGCTGCCTGTTCTGTAGTCACAATTATGGTTGTTTGTTGTGACACCAAAAATAGAATATGTTGGAATTTTTACTTGAGGGAATGAATGTTTTGAATGTATAAAATATATTTTTACTTTCAGAATTCAGTTAAATGTTAACATGACACTTATGCTTTTTCATTCTGCATTTCTAACAGTTAAACTGGTTGGTATGATTAAAATATTTACAACAGTTTATTTGCGGTGTCATTGGAGTATTTCAATGCAAAAAAAATGAAAAAAGAAAAAATTGACTGGTGGGTATGGGGGATGGGTCTTATTTTATGTTTTTCATTGAAATGGTTGCTGTTGTTTTAGATATTGTTTTAATGTGTTATTGGTGGAGGTCCTCACTCCAGATCCTTGGCAGAGCAGGGGCTTTATTTGGGCTCAGTAGATAGAAATGTCAAAGTCCCCACAATGTCATGGCCTTGGAAAGGACAGGTATTACAACTTACTGGTGCGTTATTATATGTATACAACTAGCCAGATCTTAATTATGTATATTGCTGCTTATACACAGATTCACCTTGATGTGGTTGATATAGACCCAAGCATGGTTACCATAGCAACACAATGGTTTGGTTTCAATCCTGATGACAGATTGAAAGCCCATGTTGCTGATGGCCTCAAGTTTATAGAAACAGAAAATAAGAAAGGTATGTAATCCTCGATACTCTTACCACTGGAGAGACAGGCTTTTACGAGATGTGACCTTTTGTGAGATAGTTACTTTTATGAGATATGAACTTTCAAGAGATGTGAACTTTTGTGAGATATGAACTTTTATGAGATGTGAACTTTTATAAGATGAGAACTTGTGTGAGATATGAACTTTTATGAGATGTGAACTTTTATAAGATATGAACTTTTATGAGATGTGAACTTTTATGAGATGTGACATTGTATGAGATGTGACCTTTTGTGAGATATGAACTTTATGAGATATGAAGTTTTATGAGATGTGAACTGAACAAGTAAATGTAAAAGCCTTTAGGGGAGTAGTGTAATGGATATTGTGTTGGCCGCTCACACTACAGGTTGCACGTTTGATCCCCCACTCGACTGATGCCTCTCATAAAACAACACTCAGTACTAGTTCTACCCAGGAAGCCGAGTCGAAAGCGGTTCATATAAGCTGTTTCATGCCAATCATGCTAAATAAATTAGTATAAACTAAAATAAACCCATCAGGGTGCACTTATTTTGCATAGAACACATGGAAGTTAAATAAATACAGTCATCTCCTCAATTCAATACCTGGAGTACTCCATTACGTTTAATGGGAAATCAAACCATGTTTACATTATGTTATACCTACAGTCCGCTTTTGTTTACTTGAGAACAGTTGACCAAACAGGTAAGACAGGTACAGTCAAACCTGCATAAGTGGTCACCTCTATTAAGCAATCACCTGTCTTAAGCAACCATATTTTCTATTTCACATTTCTATGCTTTCAGAGTAAATTAACTTGTATTAAGCAATAACCTGTCTTAAGAAGCCGTTTTTACTCCTTCCCATGACTGGCTACTTAAGACAGGTTTGACAGTATTATAATATGAATTGGTTACATAACAAACTGTAACCACCCACTTACCTATTCTGTGCAATGATGAACCAATTTTCAATTAACTTTGTATTGATTATAGTCAGTGCATGAATTAAATGTTTTTATTGTTAAAAATAAATATAGAGTTGATGGGACTTTTAAACTGTTACAACATAGATATATATATATATTATACATGGAGTTCTGTGATATTTTACTGTTGCTAGGTAACCAGAGACATGTGATCATGTTGGATGTGGACAGTAAGGACACCAGTGTAGGCATGAGTTGTCCCCCTCTATTGTTTGTGGAGAAACAGTTTCTTATAACAGTTAAACAATGTCTTCAGAAAGGAGGTGAGGAAAGCATAATTATTATGTACTGTGCACAGTTAGAGAAACAAATAATATATAACTAAATTGCGGAGGTTGTAATATAGAGCCAAGGTGGATTAAAACTCTTCATATGAGAAAATTTACCTGAGTCTAGCAGAAAGGACAATGGTTTAACTCCAATCTCTGAAAGAAATTGGTAACCATATACAACCACAAACATCAGTTGGTTGTCATATGCAACCACAAATATAAGTTGGTTGTCATATACAACTATAAATCTATTAATTGAAATATATAGTTGCCATATACAACCACAAATATGAGTTGGTTGCCATATACAACCATAAATGTGTTGATTGCCATATAAAACCAGATAGAAATTAGTTGCCATATACAACCATAAATGTGTTAATTGCCATATAAAACCAGATAGAAATTAGTTGCCATATACAACCACAAATATGAATTGGTTGCCATATACAACCATTAATGTGTTGATTGCCATATAAAACCAGATAGGAATTGTTTGCCATATACAACCACAAATATGAGTTGGTTGCCTTATACACCCATAAATGTGTTGATTGCCATATAAAACCAGATAGGAATTGTTTGCCATATACAACCACAAATATGAGTTGGTTGCCTTATACACCCATAAATGTGTTGATTGCTAAATAAAACCAGATAGGAATTGTTTGGCATATACAACCACAAATATGAGTTGGTTGCCTTATACAACCCATAAATATTTGTTGGTTACCATATACAACCCATAAATATTTGTTGGTTGCCATTAAAACCAATAAATATTTGTTGGTTGCCATATTCAACCCATAAATATTTGTTGGTTGCCATATTCAACCCATAAACATTGGTTGGTTGCCATCTAAAATCATATATATGTATTTAAAATGACATCATAAACCTCATCCAAAAAAGAAAGAATAATGTTGGTCATCTTATATTTGTTGCAGGAGTGTTTGTGCTGAACCTTGTGTGCCGGGATGAGAATCTCAAACAGGAAGTGATAGACAGAATAAAGAACATTTTCCCACATGTGCTGATACAGAAGATTGAGGACGAAGTTAACGAAGTTGTGTATGCAATAAACAGTGATACAGACACGACAGAGGCTGACCTGCAGGGAACAGGGGCAGATAACTGTAGCTTTATGAACAGATATGTTAAAAAATGTGCCCAGGATGTAGCATCAGATGTAGATTTTGCGCAACAAATGAAAGAGTTTAAATTATTATGACAATAAATGTAGTTTTTTACCCCCAATATTTTATGTTGGAAGTTTTTAATTTTTGGTCACCCGAGTCAAGACTTGAAGGGGATCATTTACGATCATTATGTATTCGCTAGTGACTTGAAGGGGATCATTTAAGATCATTCTGTATTCGCTAGGGACTTGAAGGGGATCATTCTGCATTCGTTAGGGACTTGGAGGGGATCATTTACGATCATACTTGAAAGGGATCATTTACGATCATTCTGTATTCACTAGGGACTTGAAGGGGATCATTCTGTATTCGTTTGGGACTTGGAGGGGATCATTTACAATCATTCTGTATTTGCCAGGGACTTGAAGGGGATCATTTACAATCATTCTGTATTCGTTAGGGACTTGAAGGGGATCATTTATTCATATCAATAAGTAGGACCAATAAGTATGGCCCCAGTGTCAATAAGATTTTGTTTTAAACTTATTTATTTTATATTGATTGTGAAACCAGTTCCCACTGCTCAGACAAATCACAATCAAAGTCTCCCAGGCTAGATCCAGTACTAAGCATATGTGGATAAAGTGTCTTGTCCAAGGACACCACACATAGTTGTGGCCAAGGATCGTACATTTGTTCAAACTTATTTCTGATTTAAATACAACAATATCAAAGCTCTGTCATCTTGAATCATTTCAACAGTTTCTCTCTTAATCTAATTATGAAATCTCTTGGTAAGCACAAATTAGGCAAACACAACTTATCCTGAAACAACCAACACATTACTGTGTCAACAGAAAAGAATTTCTATAAAGATTTATATTCCTTTGTCAAAACTAGTCAACAACCTTTATTGTAATATATATTCAACATTTTCAACATTTATCATTTTCAACAAGTTATAGTTTTAAATGGGAAGAAAAATCCAAAAGAAGTCAAAGAGTCATTACTAAAATTACTAAAAGTGCCTCCGGAAATTTCTGGTATGTCTATAGATCTTTATGTAAGTCACTGGTAGGGAGGGGTAAAATCTATCACTTGGTGTGATGCTAGTCATTAACAAAATATATACTTTTCGGAACTTAACTCTGATATATAAGACATAACAAAAAAACGTTTTACTACATGTCGCTATAGAATTGATCTTATTTATTCGCAATTATATATGAATATATCCCCTCATGGTTGTACATGTTTTATAAATTACAATATAGCTGAAAACTTTCCTTCACAACATGCACACAAGAAATGTCTCATAATAATTAATGTTAAGAAAATATGTATTTATTTGAATATATAATATACGTATTGAAGATATATGCATATAGATATAGACATTTACTTCGGCTTTTGCCTTTATGGAAAATACACATTATTATACCCCCGACAAACGAAGTTTTGAGGGGGTATACTGGAGTCACCCTAAGGTCGGTCTGTCGGTCGGTCTGTCTGCAATTTTCCTTGTCCGGAGCATAACTTGAAAAGTACTGGATGGAATTTCATCAAACGTCATACAATGGTAGAATATAATGAGAGGAAGTGCAGTGTACAAGAAACATAACTCTATTCTTGCTAATTACAGAGTTATTGCCCTTTGATATTTTTTCTTGTCCGGAGCATAACTTGAAAAGTACCGGATGGAATTTCATCAAACTTCATACAATGGTAAAATATAATGAGAGGAAGTGCAGTGTACAGGAAACATAACTCTATTCTTGCTAATTACAGAGTTATTGCCCTTTGATATATTTCCCTTTGATATTTTTTCTTGTCCGGAGCATAACTTGAAAAGTACCGGATGGAATTTCATCAAGCTTCATACAATGGTACAATATAATGAGAGGAAGTGCAGTGTACAGGAAACATAACTCTATTCTTGCTAATTACAGAGTTATTGCCCTTTGATATATTTCCCTTATCCGGAGCATTACTTTTAAAGTACTGGATGGAATTTCATCAAACTTCATACAATGGTAGAATATAATGACAGGAAGTGCAGTGTACAAGAAACATAACTCTATTCTTGCTAATTACAGAGTTATTGCCCTTTGATATATTTCCCTTGTCCGGAGCATAACTTGAAAAGTACTGGATGGAATTTCATCAAACGTCATACAATGGTAGAATATAATGAGAGGAAGTGCAGTGTACAAGAAACATAACTCTATTCTTGCTAATTTCAGAGTTATTGCCCTTTGATATTTTTTCTTGTCCGGAGCATAACTTGAAAAGTACCGGATGGAATTTCATCAAACTTCATACAATGGTAAAATATAATGAGAGGAAGTGCAGTGTACAGGAAACATAACTCTATTCTTGCTAATTACAGAGTTATTGCCCTTTGATATATTTCCCTTTGATATTTTTTCTTGTCCGGAGCATAACTTGAAAAGTACCGGATGGAATTTCATCAAGCTTCATACAATGGTACAATATAATGAGAGGAAGTGCAGTGTACAGGAAACATAACTCTATTCTTGCTAATTACAGAGTTATTTCCCTTTGATATATTTCCCTTGTCCGGAGCATTACTTTTAAAGTACTGGATGGAATTTCATCAAACTTCATACAATGGTAGAATATAATGACAGGAAGTCCAGTGTACAAGAAACATAACTCTATTCTTGCTAATTACAGAGTTATTGCCCTTTGATATATTTCCCTTGTCCGGAGCATTACTTTTAAAGTACCGGATGGAATTTCATCAAACTTCATACAATGGTAGAATATAATGAGAGGAAGTGCAGTGTACAAGAAACATAACTCTATAATTGCCAATTACAGAGTTATTGCCCTTTGATATTTTTTCTTGTCCGGAGCATAACTTGAAAAGTACCTGATGGAATTTCATCAAGCTTCATACAATGGTAGAATATAATGAAAGGAAGTGCAGTGTACAAGAAACATAACTCTATTCTTGCTAATTACAGAGTTATTGCCCTTTGATATATTTCCCTTGTCCGGAGCATTACTTTTAAAGTACTGGATGGAATTTCTTCAATCTTCATACAATGGTACAATATAATGACAGGAAGTGCAGTGTACAGGAAACATAACTCTATTCTTGCTAATTACAGAGTTATTGCCCTTTGATATATTTCCCTTGTCCGGAGCATTACTTTTAAAGTACTGGATGGAATTTCATCAAACTTCATACAATGGTAGAATATAATGACAGGAAGTGCAGTGTACAAGAAACATAACTCTATTCTTGCTTATTACAGAGTTATTGCACTTTGATATATTTCCCTTGTCTGGTGCAGTACTTTTAAAGTACTTTTAAAGCCATCAGTGATAACAGTTTAATAAAGTTCATGAAAGAACCAAGTTGATGAATACATGGAGTTCGAGCAAAGCAGGTTCGATATTGTATTCCTAGTGCTCTTGTTTGTTTCTTATCCATAAAATTGTTGTCCCTCAACATAACTCGAAAAAGTTTAACATTTATTGATTGCCATGAAAGCTTGTACACTGCACAATCTGAACTCTTCCTGCACTTTTTTCAAAGGCCTTTTCTGATTGGTGCAGGAAAATGCGTATCTTTGAAGTAAATGGTTAAGTGAGAAAGTTTTCCAGTTATATACGGATCGACGGTGTCCTTTTTTAGATTAAATCTCAGGTCTTCTTCCACCAATAAAACCGGCTTCGCCATATATAACAGCTATACTTAAACATTAACAAATGAATAAAAACAAAAACTGCCATTTTTATTCATGATTTATTAACACGTGAGATAAACGAGTTGTATTCTAATACCAGGTTTCTTTCCATGATTTAATAAACTAAAGATTGTTTACTGACACAAAATTAGGTAAAGATTACATGACAGAATATATTAATTGAAGGCAATACTTTCACATTTCAATTAAAGGTAATAATCTCCATTTCAATTAAAGGTAGTCATTTGAATTAAAGGTAATAATTTTCATTTCAACTGAAGGTAATAATTTCAGATTTCAATTAAAGGTAATAATTTCCGTTTCACTTAAAGGTAATAATTTCCATTTCAATTAAATTTTTGTTTATGAATGTGTGTGTTTGTGTATGAATGTGTGTGATTGTGTATGAATGTGTGTGTTTGTGTATGAATGTGTGTGATTGTGTATGAATGTGTGTGTTTGTGTATGAATGTGTGTGATTGTGTATGAATGTGTGTGATTGTGTATGAATTTGTGTGTTTGTGCATGAATGTACGTGTTTGTGTATGAATGTGTGTTTGTGTATGAATATGTGTGTTTATGTATGAATGTTTGTGTATGAATGTGCATGTTTTTGAATGAATGTGGGTGTTTGTGTATGAATGTGTTTGTTTTTGTATGAATGTGTGTTTGTGTATGAATGTGTGTTTGTGTATGAATGTGGGTGTTTGTGTGTGAATGTGTTTGTTTTTGTATGAATATGTGTGTTTGTGTTTGAATGTGTGTGTTTGTGTATGAATGTTTGTGTGACTGTAAGGTTTCTAATCCCTCTGCCATGTCATCCCAGGGAATCCCTTGACTTGCACTATTGAGAGTGAACTATCTATGCACAAAAGTAGGTGTTGGATATTGTAAAAATGACTAATAGGTGAATACACGTGATAACTTTAAAATTAAATTAAAATAAAAAAAAACAGATTAACCTTTACTCTTATGAAAGTACCCTTGAGATATTAATCCCATGGAGATAATAATCCCATGGAGATAGATAGTAATCCCATGGAGATAATAATCCCATGGAGATAGATAGTAATCCCATGGAGATAGATAGTAATCCCATGGAGATAATAATCCCATGGAGATAGATAGTAATCCCATGGAGATAGTAATCCCCAGTGTTTATAAAGGTAATAATGGTCCTCTAGTATTAAAAATATGCAGAAAAAATCTGTGCAATCACACTGATATTTCCTTTGAATTTTTTCTATGCTTACTGATAAAAGTTGTTTAAATAAAAAATATATTTAACTTTTTTGTCAGATGACCAACCACATATATACAAAATAGAAGGACTTTTATACATTTACAAGATATGCCCCTTTTATGAGATATATGATGCAGATGACATCATTATGACAATGGGTGCAGAAGACATCGTTATGACAATGTGATGCAGACGACATCAATATGACAATGTGATGCAGACGACATCAATGTGACAATGTGATACAGACGACATCAATATGACAATGTGATGCAGACAACATCAATATGACAATGTGATGCAGACGACATCATTATTGCAATGTTAGAGTATTTTATCACAAAACATCAATACACAACATGACAAGATATTGCCTAGGAGTTGATCCACTTTCTGATCGCCTGTTTTTCCACTTCTCTTGCAGCCATGACACTGATGGGATCAGCTTCATTCTGATGTCTGTAACGAAATTATCAAGAATCAAACAATGTCAGTATTTAAATCAACTTACTTCTTATTAAACAATGGTGTATTATTGATACAATATCATAGTAATGCGTCGATTACATATCATAGCTCTGTTACCCTGAAGTTTAATGCAGCAGACATGCAGCGTAATGCATCGGTTACATATCGTCGCTGCTGCAGTATCATGCAGCTGACGTGCAACGTAATGCATCAGTTACATATCATAGCTCTATCATGCAGCAGACATGCGACGTAATGCGTCGATTACATATCATAGCTCTATCATGCAGAAGTATCATGCAGCAGACATGCGACGTAATGCGTCGATTACATATCATAGCTCTGTCACCCTGAAGTATCATGCAGCAGACATGTGACGTTATGCGTCGATTACATATCATAGCTTTGTCACGCAGAAGTATCATGCAGCAGACATGCGACGTAATGCGTCGATTACATATCATAGCTCTGTCACCCTGAAGTATCATGCAGCAGACATGCGACGTAATGCGTCGGTTACATATCATAGCTCTGTCACCCTGAAGTATCATGCAGCAGACATGAGACGTAATGCGTCGGTTACATATCATAGCTCTGTCACCCTGAAGTATCATGCAGCAGACATGAGACGTAATGCGTCGGTTACATATCATAGCTCTGTCACCCTGAAGTATCATGCAGCTGACATGCGACGTAATGCGTCGGTTACATATCATAGCTCTGTCACCCTGAAGTATCATGCAGCAGACATGCGACGTAATGCGTCGATTACATATCATAGCTCTGTCACCCTGAAGTATCATGCAGTAGACATGTGACGTAATGCGTCGATTACATATCATAGCTCTGTCACCCTGAAGTATCGTGCAGCAGACATGTGACGTAATGCGTCGATTACATATCATAGCTCTGTCACCCTGAAGTATCGTGCAGCAGACATGTGACGTAATGCGTCGGTTACATATCATAGCTCTGTCATCCTGAAGTATCGTGCAGCAGACATGTGACGTAATGCGTCGGTTACATATCATAGCTCTGTCACCCTGAAGTATCATGCAGCAGAAATGGGACATAATGTGTTGGTTACATATCATAACTTTGTCATGCTAGAGCATCATGCAGCAGACATGCAATGTAATGCATTGGTTACATATCATAGCTTTGTCATGCTAAAGTATCATGCAGCAGACATGCGACGTAATGCGTTGGTTACATATCATAGCTCTGTCACTGAAGTATTGTGCAGCAGACATGCGACATAATGCGTTGGTTACATATCATACCTCTGTCACTGAAGTATTGTGCAACAGACATGCCACATCATGCGTTAGTTACATATCATACCTCTGTCACTGAAGTATTTTGCAACAGACATGCCACGTAATGCGTTGGTTACATATCATAGCTCTGTCACTGAAGTATTGTGCAGCAGACATGCAACATCATGCGTTGGTTACATATCATACCTCTGTCACTGAAGTATTTTGCAACAGACATGCAACATCATGCGTTGGTTACATATCATACCTCTGTCACACTGAAATATCATGCAACAAACAGGTGTCAGGCTGAAACATAATGCCACTGACATGCAACGTGACGCATCAGTGACATTTAACAAATCTTTCAGTAATACCACACTATTTTCATAAATGACGCGACTTCTTCACTGAACACATACAAAATGTTGTTGTTTGTATCCTGTGTGGTAGAAGGCATATGTATGTGTGTTCATTTTTAGCTTATTTTTAGACATATTTTAACAGTAAAACTGTTTCCAAGATACAGTAAGTTAAATCTGGCTCCTGTTTTTACACCTGACGCGGTCTGTTGATCAAACAAGTCAATAATCCCATCATTTATTTCCAGACCACCCATTTTTCCTTAGGCAAGTTAACAATCTCTAAGGATACACTACATGTTTTACATTGTATTTACTTGGACAAACAATGCCACATGCAGTAGTTGGAGTCTAATTGTAATAGATACAGGAGCACTCTGTACACTAGACTTGCTGTTCCATTTACTGGCTACACATATGGATACAATTTATTCACCATGGAGCACTATGTACACTAGTCTTGCAGTTCCATTTACTGACTTCACATATGGATACAATTTATTCACCATGGAGCACTATGTACACTAGTCTTGCTGTTCCATTTACTGACTTCACATATGGATACAATTTATTCACCATGGAGCACTATGTACACTAGTCTTGCAGTTCCATTTACTGACTTCACATATGGATACAATTTATTCACCATGGAGCACTATGTACACTAGTCTTGCTGTTCCATTTACTGACTACACATATGGATACAATTTATTCACCATGGAGCACTATGTACACTAGTCTTGCAGTTCCATTTACTGACTTCACATATGGATACAATTTATTCACCATGGAGCACTATGTACACTAGTCTTGCTGTTCCATTTACTGACTACACATATGGATACAATTTATTCACCATGGAGCACTATGTACACTAGACTTGCTGTTCCATTTTCTGACTACACAAATGGATTCAATTTATTCACCAGAATAACGTACTAGATTATTGATAAATGTGACATGTTTGTATAGACTGGGTGAACTTATAAACATTCTTACATGCAACAAGCAAAGTTTACATTCACTTATCTTGCACTTGGTTTCACATCTCGTGAATATTCAACAAATCAATTTCACTCCTTAACAGGAGTATTTAATTTCTTGAGACAATATCACGGCTCCCCAAAACTGAAGTAGCAGTTACAGACATGTGACACGATACCTAACTAGCGTGTGTGTGTGCCTGCGTGCGTGCGTGAAGCAGGGAGGGATGGGAGCAATAAAGAAAGCAGCCAATGCAATAGCGAGGTGATAGTCCAGCTGTAGGCTACAGGTGAGAGATGTTTCAGCAAAAGGTTTAACAAGATATCATCTAAATAATAGAAATCTAATAGTTCAAAAATAATACTTCATATAAATATGAGGGGGGATCAGAAAATTTGTAGACTTTAGACTTATTTATATCAACTATACAATGCATAATAGTGTTATTGTATTTGAAATATATGTATATGGGACATATTTTGACAATTTTAGCATGATACGTCAACTATTTAAAAAATAAGACGCTATTTAAAGCATAGCAGTTAGTTATGTCAGGGCTAAATGATGACGTATTCACCAAAAACTGACGTCAATATTTTAAACAGCTTTCGTATCAAAATTTACTGAGTCGCTCCTTAAAATACTCTCTTCTGTGGTCTATACGTTTTTGCCACAATTTACACTATTTATTGAACATGTTAACAAATTCTTAAGATGGTATACTGGACAAAAAATTCTGTAAAACATGCTTTAATTCCAATATGTCTTCAAAACGACTTCCCATTTGCCCTTTTTTAATGACTGCTTCTCGGCCATCTCAAAAACATTAGATACCTTGAAACATTAGATTCACTGTACATACTTTTGTTTCTCTGTTTTAGCAGGTGTATTGCCTGACATGGAGCAGAACTTTACGGAACTGTGGTATGCCACGTGCTAATCCATTTTCAAGTGCTCAGACGGCATTTTGTTTCAAACAAAATGGCATACCGTAATATCATAATATTGATGTCATTTCGAGATGTGCATTATTGGTGTCATTTTTTTAAAGAATGTAAAGAAAATCATATGATACAGCAAACGTTATTTTTTTTTAAAAATAAAACCAGTTTTGGCAACGCTACGCTTGTTTGAATAGTAGAAGTAGAAAAAAACAAAAAAAACTACCCTGACTACATAAATCGACGTTTCCATAGTTACTATAGAATATAAACTAATGATGAAAAATTATAAAATTTTTGCAAAATTACTGAAAATATATAGCAGCACAGACTCCCTGAGAATTATTAGAATACAATGATAAATAAAAAAGTAATGGCAAAAGTTTACAAACTTTCTGATCCCTTTCGTATATATTGAGACCATTGTTTTCTTGAAGATAAACAAATGCTCATTTGAAAATCTAATTTTCAAAAAAAACAACACTTTCCATTCTGTAGTTTGGTCTTTAATCTACATTTTAAACTTAAATAAATCATTACCGTAAGCGTGTTTTATAGCATATTACTAGCTCTTCATATAAAATTGATTAAATTTTCATTTCTCTGGCTCATAAAAACAGCCATCCTTATATTAAACGCATCACCCTTTGGGGTGACCTGGCATTTATTCAGGTATACGGTATATAAAATGTATCATCCTTAGGGCCACCAAGCATTTATTCAGGTATATAAAATCAGTCATCCTTGGGGGCAACCCGGTGTTCATTCAGGTGTATAGAGTATAAAATGCATCATCCTTAGGGGCAACCCAGTGTTCATTCAGGGGTATAGTGTATAAAATGCATCATCCTTTGGGGCAACCCAGTGTTCATTCAGGGGTATAGTGTATAAAATGCATCATCCTTAGGGGCAACCCGGTGTTCATTCAGGTGTATAGTGTATAAAATGCATCATCCTTTGGGGCAACCCAGTGTTCATTCAGGGGTATAGTGTATAAAATGCATCATCCTTAGGGGTAACCCGGTGTTCATTCAGGTGTGTAGTGTATAAAATGCATCATCCTTAGGGGCAACCAGGTGTTCATTCAGGTGTATAGTGTATAAAATGCATCATCCTGATGGGCAACCCAGTGTTCATTCAGGGGTGTAGTGTATAAAATGCATCATCCTTAGGGGCAACCCGGTGTTCATTCAGGTGTATAGTGTATAAAATGCATCATCCTTTGGGGCAATCCGGTGTTCATTCAGGTGTACAGTGTATAAAATGCATCATCCTTAGGGGCAACCCGGTGTTCATTCAGGTGTACAGTGTATAAAATGCATCATCCTTAGGGGCAACCCGGTGTTCATTCAGGTGTACAGTGTATAAAATGCATCATCCTTTGGGGCAACCCGGTGTTCATTCAGGTGTATAGTGTATAAAATGCATCATCCTTTGGGGCAACCCGGTGTTCATTCAGGTGTATAGTGTATAAAATGCATCATCCTTAGGGGCAACCCGGTGTTCATTCAGGTGTATAGTGTATAAAATGCATCATCCTTTGGGGCAACCCGGTGTTCATTCAGGTGTATAGTGTATAAAATGCATCATCCTTAGGGGCAACCCGGTGTTCATTCAGGTGTATAGTGTATAAAATGCATCATCCTTAGGGGCAACCCGGTGTTCATTCAGGTGTATAGTGTATAAAATGCATCATCCTTAGGGGCAACCCAGTGTTCATTCAGGTGTATAGTGTATAAAATGCATCATCCTTAGGGGCAACCCGGTGTTCATTCAGGTGTATAGTGTATAAAATGCATCAATCTTAGGGGCAACCCGGTGTTCATTCAGGTGTATAGTGTATAAAATGCACCATCCTTAGGGGCAACCCAGTGTTCATTCAGGTATATAGTATATAAAATCATTTTTAAACAAAATAATGTTTTGATGATATTCCTAACCCAAAGCAAATTTTACATGTATAAGCAGTAGTTCAATTTTGAGGGATTTCTGCTTTTGTAATTACACTGAGCTATCTAATTTTAAAAAATATATACCTAAAGCTGAAACGTGCCTGAATGGCAGGAGATGTGTATAAGGTGCACCTACCCTAGATCTAAACAGTGGGCACCCCCTGTGTTTACCAGAATTATATCAACACTCACACCATTAAGAACCTACAACAAACAGAGAGTAAATTATTGTATCATGATAATCTCACCTTAAATCTAAATGATGGGCCCCGCCCTGTATGGTGACAGCCTTTATTTCAGCATTTTGGCTCTTCACTACCTAATGAGAGAAAAGTAATCAAATATTTAGTTTAGCCCTTTACTTCATATAGACGCCTTTGGACACCTAATTTTGATGCATTAATTCACCACATATCAGCAATAGGTGAATTGTGTTTATATTAACTGACAGAGTGGAAAACAGTACAGGAAGTGTTCAGATTGCTCGTTACGAGCAATCTGAACTCTTCCTGTACTGTTTTCAAAGGTCTTCTGTGATTGGTGCAGGAAAACGCTTATCTATGGAGTAAATGGTTAAACTTATCAATTTTCTTCGATAGCAAAAAAAGTTCTTACAATTTATACAAATCACACTTAAAATCTTCCTGGGTAGAATAATGTGAAGCATATAAGGGAAAAAATGTATCGCTCAAGGACACCACACATGGCCGGGAGGAGGATCTAACCCATGACCCTACAATCCTGGGTTTGGTGCTCTGCCACTAGACCATGGACTTCATTTGTAAATGTGTAATGCAATTTGTCCTTAAATCCCTATTAAATATATCTAAGCATCTATTTATTTATAGAGTTATTCCAGTCGTGTCCTAGGGTTCCTAGCATGGTGGTGAATACAAACCTGAAGTTTCATTGATGTATGGCTAGTAGTTGCTCAGATGAGTTTTCTAAGTAAAATGAAGTCATATCATTTGGCCCCTTCAGCATACATGAAGTTTCGTTGATTTATGGCTGGTGTTTACTGAGATAATTAGGTCCGAAATCTTTATGTGAGAAAGTTTGCAGAAAGACAGGGTTTCTCCTCGGATTCAATCTTTGGTCTTCCTCCACCAGTAAAACTGTATAATTATGCAATATACTAATCTAATCTGTCATGTAATGAAAATAACAAAACCTCATTCTAAAAAAATAAATAAATGTATTTCGTATTGAATCTCTACAGTAAAAACTTTTCTTGACACTTTGGGGATCATATATTTGCCAGAATGGTGTAAACTCATTGTTAATCTAGTACATTTACAGCTTTGATTCTACTGATAAAGACAAATAAAGAAAGAGTTTTGTAATCTAATATTTAAGTTTTCTACTATTTTCAAGCTTTGCTTGTAAATATAGATTTACTCAGCATTTTGTGTTTGAAACCAAGATACATAAGTGAACTTTTTATACAAATAATCCATTAAGAGTCCATATTGGTCTCAGATTCTTTTAAACTATAAATTGACTGATTGAATATTAAGAGTCATTTTTATGCAATTGAGGGGTAACAGACACTAAGTTAACCTAACCACTTTTTCCAGGGATAGTCTAGAAGAACCGCTAGTATTACAACACACCTTTGCAAGTAGCTGATACATGTAGGTAGCTTTCCCACTAGAATTAGAGGTGAAAGATGAATGAGATGTTGTAAATCACTCACCAGGAATCTGACTCACGACCTCTGGATTGATAGTCAGATGCACAACCAATTTAAACATTTCAAGTGACGTAGCATCACTGTTTAGACGATGCAACTAATGTTAACTCCCAATAAATGTTTGTCAGATAGTCATTTCATTATGAGTTCATTTATCAAATCAACACTCAGTTCATTAACTTATATGAATTTGTTTTCCCTAAACTGTGCAGTTTTAATGACACTGGTCCCCCGAAACCCAGAGCAGTGATTAATAATTGTTTACGATAACAATGGAAGTAAATAATTTAAACAGACTTTCCTTGCCATTTTCTTCTGGGGATAGTTATCAAATTAGAATACTATAATAATTATATTAGTGAAGACCCTTACTTTTGTTTCTATTTTGGAAAGGGGAATAACTCTTGTAAATGGTTGAACGGTGTCGTATTCCTGCTCATGTGTTACAAAAAGGGAAATACAATCTTTATTTTCAACAGTGTATGACTGCAAGGCGTCACATTAACTTTGAACTGTACTCTTCTGTTCCGAGGTACTTTTGACAGCTAGTTTCCTGACCAGAAAGCTACTTGTCCTGACCAGAAAGCTACTTGTCCTGACCAGAAAGTTACTTGTCCTGACCAGAAAGGTATTTGTCCTGATCAGACAGCTACTTGTCCTGATCAGACAGCTACTTGTCCTGATCAGACAGCTAATTCTCCTGACCAGAAAGCTACTTGTCCTGACCAGAAAGCTACTTGTTCTGACCAGAAAGCTACTTGTCCTGACCAGAAAGCTACTTGTCCTGATCAGAAAGGTACTTGTCCTGATCAGAAAGCTACTTGTCCTGATCAGACAGCTACTTGTCCTGATCAGAAAGCTACTTGTCCTGACCAGAAAGCTACTTGTTCTGACCAGAAAGCTACTTGTCCTGACCAGAAAGCTACTTGTCCTGAACAAAAAGCTACTTGTCTTGACCAGAAAGTTATTTGTCTTGACCAGAAAGCTACTTGTCTTGAACAGAAAGCTATTTGTCCTGACCAGAAAGCTACTTGTGCAGACCAATGAAGGTAAGATTATACTTCTTTATTATACATGTACTGTGTTTGTACAATGTAAAGTGTAAAGTACAAGGCAGCTTCCCACAGGAAATATGTCTATATATAATGATTGATAGATTAATTGAATATTATTTAGCATCATTTTTATGCCATTGAGGGCTTACAGGTGATCAGTTAATCTAACCACTGTTTCCTGGGATCTTGAAAAGTTAACCAGTACTCGAACACACCCCATCTCTGCAAGTAACTGATAACTTCCCCACTTGAATCAGCGGTGAGAGACGAATGATAATGAGACATAATGTCGTTTATCAATCATCACGGAGCGGGGATTCTAACTCACAACCCCTGGATTGATAGTCACAATGCCAAACAGACTGGGCTAATTGGGCTCGGTCGATATATAAAATCAGTGTTTCTAAACCACCCCAATCCTGGATACTTACCCCACCACCTCTCCACGGGTCTAAATCTCCATTGGAAAACACAATATTGCTGGCAGTCTTGATATCTGAAAGCATGCAGTGACAGAGATGATACCCAAGATGTGTGTAGGGAACTATCTTGGGAAGACATTATGTTTGTGATACAGAGAGATACATGGAGTCGACTCTGAATATAGTGACACTCTAGGGTCCCCATATGGAGATTGCCTGCTCAAGGTCACTTACATCACATTGCTGAGGCCGTAGGTTGAAGTCCAGCCTGATCCAAACACATTATGTGATAAAGTTTGCCAGTTACTTGTGGAAGGTCAATGTGATTCTACGCCGATTCATGTGTGTGTGTCTGGGATCAGCAATAAAACTGGTTACTATGATTATACAATCTGTGATGCATTGATATGCAACATCAATACACATATCAGAAAAATACACACGGGAAAATATTATAAAAGACCAAATATGCAGAAGTTTATTGAACTGTTGAATACCACTAATACAACAATCATTAATAATCTTGCTAAATACATTATTAAAGACTTGAAACTTAGATGATAATTTCTAACTGCAAATCAAACTCTAACATAGAAACTTTCCATATCAGTGTATCACTTTTATTGACATACATGACTATATATCAAATACTTCATTTATTCATAATTGTATTTCCGTGCATGTATATTGTAAGTTGTATGTGATGATGAGATATGTAAGCTTAAATCTTTTCTGTATATTCTGTTAGGTGAGAAAATTTACCAATTTCTTGCAGGAGGCCAGTTTGGTTCTACACAGATTCATGTGTACATGTCTGGGATCAGCAATAACACTTGTTACTATCATTATACAATCTGTGATGTATTGAAAGTATTCTGCTGTGTGATACCACATACACAAAGGTGACCAGTGTGTGACACCACATACAAAAAGGTCACCAATGTGTGATACCACATACAGAAATGTCACCAGTGTGTGATACCACATACACAAAGGTCACCAATGTGTGATATCACATACATAAAGGTCATCAGTGTGTGAAACCACATACAGAAATGTCACCGATGTGTGATACCACATACATAAAGGTCACCAATGTGTGATACCACATACATAAAGGTCACCAGTGTGTGATACCACATACAGAAATGTCACCAATGTGTGATACCACATACAGAAATGTCACTGATGTGTGATACCACATACAGAAATGTCACCAGTGTGTGGTACCACATACAGAAAGGTCACCAGTGATATCACATATAGAAAGATAACCAATACCAATGCCCCTCTCCCGATGTATTGAAAATTGCACTGCATAAAACTGATTCCCCTCTGCCTCCCCCTTGTACAAACAATCTGAAATCCTCAATCTGCCATTGAAAAGACTTTAATCATACCAAATCAAACCAAGTTTATTGGTATATAATTCAAGTACAGAACTGTTACCAAGACAAATTTGATTTAAAGTTTGACGACTGTCTACCATTAGATTTTAATTCAAGTTTGGATTATAAAACTGAGTCCATCCATCTATTTTAATGCTTTAGACAGAAAACATAAATATTTACGTCTCCGCATGGAAAGATAAATACCAGATACATTTATCATTGTCTCTTCTACTCCAGTAAGCTATTTACACCTCGCACTTCCCTCATGTTGTCAGGCAAGCTTAAATATTCATTAGCTGTATGGCAAATGCCTATAAATTCATTCACAACAGTGCTGTCTGGCTGCTGTGACATAATAAAGACAAATTTATCTGGTACCTTGTCAGACACTTAACTACTAAGTACCAGACAGGAGAAGCAGTAATTGTTACTGTCGTGTTTATTGTTGCCAGCTTGTACAATGTTATAAATCAGTTTTATAAGTGTCTATTATAACACCCTTCAGAAACTTCCTGTGATTTCATTGGTTGGTGCTCTTAGACTTACAGGTATTAAAAACTGTATTTACTGTCGGTAAAATCACCAAGTTTTTGCATTCTATGTATTTCTATGTTATTTGTTTACAAGGTCACCGATAACAATGTAAACAGTACATGTAGTTTAAATGAATCTGTTTGTCATTTTAAATTCACTTTTCATTTGTAAAATGTTAAAAATGTATTAAATATTTTAAACAGTTTTTCCGATTTACCGGTAGTTTAATTTTACCAGAAACTAGTTTTACAGTGCATCATTTGCTGATATGCGTCATTTGGCTAAACGGTAAGTTAAATTTGATTGATTGATAGATTGAATATTTAGCGTCATTTTTATGTCATTGAGGTTTAACAGATGATCAGTTAACCTATCTACTGTTTCCTGGGATCCTGGAAGGTTAACCAGTACACGAGCACACCTCATCTTGCAAGTAACTGATAACTTTCCCACTTAAATCAGTGGTGAGAGACAAGTTAAATTGGAACACTAGCGGCTTAAGTAATTGAGTTCAGCAAGCGAAACGTATGATCGTGTAAGAATAGGGTTAAATATTCTGTAATTTTGGAATTTGCAAGCATATGAAGTTTCTAATGATCACAAATTCATTATAATAATTATTAGAGTAGTTTTTTTAAGTCTAAGCATATTAACTTGAAATATGGAGGTTACTGCTCATTTTACATAAATATTGTTTTAGAGGGACACAAAAATTTCGATATATATTAATCTTACATGGGTTTGAGATTCTGATAGAAAATTCTATCCTGAGATCACACAAAAACAGTTGACCCAAGGGAAGGAATTATTTACCTTAACTGAAAAAAACACATGAATGATTCATAATCTTCTGTACCAAACACATTGAATACTTTTTTAATTTGATCAATTATTATAATTTACCATGATCACTTTTAAGACATCAACGTATATATAATTTACATCATTTACAAGGCAATATTTTTATAAATTTTGCCATCCAAGATTCCAGCCTCGCAGCATGAGAATGGTATCTCAGCCCTTAGGTGAGACAGAAATAAGTAACCCCAGAAAAAATACAGATTATAAGAATCTTACATGGGTTTGTGGTTCGGATAGAAAATACTGTCCCGAGGGATAACTGTTTTGGCGGGAATGAGGCTCTGCTGAGTTCCGTGAACACAGCTATCCCAAGGGACTGAATTTTCAATCCAAACTGAAAAAGTCATGAATGATTCTTTTTCTTGCATATCAAATAAACTGAATACTTATTTTAATTTATCATTATAGATTTTACAACGATCACCTTTAAGACGTTTAATTGTATGATGAACATCATAAAAATGATATTTTATATGTTACGTCACCCAGACGTTACATCACAGCGTGAGAATTTCATCTCGGCCCTAGGGTGAGATAGATATATCTCACCCTAGTCAAAACACAGATATGTCTATCTGGTATGCAAGAAATCCTTATATGGTATGCAAAAATGCATGTATTTCAATGATGCAAATGTGAAATTAATATACCCCAGTATGTATGCAGACTTTAATTTTGTTTCTATTTTGTAATTGGTTGAAAGGTGTCGTATCCTGCATATTCACATTCACATCTGACAAAAAGTGTAACATGTATTTTCTTTTCTGCACAGTACAATACCCTTTCCCAAATATTCCACAAGTTCCCACCTGTCTCTGGGCAACAGAACATTACCTTTTCCCAAGAACTCCACAAGGCCCCAGTTATCCCTGGACAACGGAACATTACCTTTTCCCCAGAACTCCACAAGGCCTCAGTTTTCCCTGAACAAAAGAACAATACCTTTTCCCCAGAACTACACAATGTCCCACCTGTCTCTGGACAACAGAACAATACCTTTTCCCCAGAACTCCACAAGGCCTCAGTTTTCCCTGGACAACAGAACAATACCTTTTCCCCAGAACTCCACAAGGTCCCACCTGTCTCTGGGCAACAAAACAATACCTTTTCCCCAGAACTCCACAAGAACCCACCTGTCTCTGGGCAACAGAACAATACCTTTTCCCCAGAATTCCACAAGGTCTCAGTTATCCCTGGACAACAGAACATTACCTTTTCCCAAGAACTCCACAAGGCTCCATAATCCCTGAGAAACAGAACGTTACCTTTTCCCCAGAACTCCACAAGGCCCCAGTTGTCTCTGGGCACCACATTCCACTTCTTGTAACAATAATCTCGTCTCATATCGGGTGTGAAGGGAATGGCAGGAAACATATCTGTGACGTTATTGCTACCTCCAATTAAGTATATCTCGGTACAGGCCTGTAAATGTACAAACAGAGCATATTATACACAACTTTCACTTGTACAGATTTATATCAAGCTTGATTGTGATGTATCTTTGGTAGAACTGGTACTGTTTTAGAGAGGCCATCATGTGATGTAAACTAAGCCCCTATCTTTGGTAGAACTGGTACTGTTTTAGAGAGGCCATCATGTGATGTAAACTTAGCCCCTATCTTTGGTAGAACTGGTACTGTTTTAGAGAGGCCATCATGTGATGTAAACTTAGCCCCTATCTTTGGTAGAACTGGTACTGTTTTAGAGAGGCCATCATGTGATGTAAACTTAGCCCCTATCTTTGGTAGAACTGGTACTGTTTTAGAGAGGCCATCATGTGATGTAAACTTAGCCCCTATCTTTGGTAGAACTGGTACTGTTTTAGAGAGGCCATCATGTGATGTAAACTTAGCCCCTATCTTTGGTAGAACTGGTACTGTTTTAGAGAGGCCATCATGTGATGTAAACTTAGCCCCTATCTTTGGTAGAACTGGTACTGTTTTAGAGAGGCCATCATGTGATGTAAACTTAGCCCCTATCTTTGGTAGAACTGGTACTGTTTTAGAGAGGCCATCATGTGATGTAAACTTAGCCCCTATCTTTGGTAGAACTGGTACTGTTTTAGAGAGGCCATCATGTGATGTAAACTTAGCCCCTATCTTTGGTAGAACTGGTACTGTTTTAGAGAGGCCATCATGTGATGTAAACTTAGCCCCTATCTTTGGTAGAACTGGTACTGTTTTAGAGAGGCCATCATGTGATGTAAACTTAGCCCCTATCTTTGGTAGAACTGGTACTGTTTTAGAGAGGCCATCAAGTTAAGTTGGTGATCAAACCTGCAACCTTTGGCATGAGTGGTCAACACCATGTCCAGTAGAGCTACTCTCCCTTGTATAACAAAACAGAAAATCTCCACACTACCTTAGATTGAAATAATAGTCTTTTGTATAAAGAAATGGTACATTGTGCATGTGACTGGTGACAGTAGAGCTGTTTGCTTTTTCCTATTCTCACAGGTGATTGGCCAATACACTGTAACTGAAATGATCTGGTTCTGCATGATTTTTAAATGTACTGGCAAACTTGTAAAACCAACTATAACGCCATGTATAAATCATCTCATCGATGGGTAAACATGTATAACAAACCATTACATCATGTATAAATCATCTAAATATATCGGCAAACTTGTATAACAAACCATTACACCATGTATAAATCATCTAAATATACTGGCAAACTTGTATAACAAACCATTACACCACGTATAATCCACCTAAATATACCGGCAAACTTGTATAACAAACCATTACACCATGTATAATCCATCTAAATATACTGGCAAATTTGTATAACTAACCATTACACCATGTATAAATCATCTAAATATACTGGCAAACTTGTATTACTAACCATTACACCATGTATAAATCATCTAAATATACCGACAAAATTGTAAAACTAACCATTACACCATGTATTAATCTTCTAAATATACCGGCAAACTTGTATAACTAACCATTTCACCATGTATAAATCATCTAACTATACCGGCAAACTTGTATAACTAACCATTTTACCATGTATAAATCATCTAAATATACCGGCAAACTTGTATAACGAACCATAACCCCATTTATAATCCATCTAAATATACCGGCAAACTTGTATAACAAACCATTACATGATATATGAATCATCTAAATATACCGACAAACTTGTATAACGAACCATAACCCCATGTATAATCCATCTAAATATACCGGCAAACTTGTATAACAAACCATTACATGATATATGAATCATCTAAATATAGCGGCAAACTTGTATAACAAACCATTACACCATGTATAATCCATCTAAATATACTGGCAAACATGTATAACAAACAATTACACCATGTATAATCCATCTAAATATACCGGCAAACTTGTATAACAAACCATTACACCATGTATAATCCATCTAAATATATCGGCAAGCTTGTATAACAAACCATTACAACATGTTTAATCCATCTAAATATACCGGCAAACATGTATAACAAACCATTACACCATGTATAATCCATCTAAATATACCAGCAAACTTGTATAACAAACCATTACACCATGTACAATCCATCTAAATATACTGGCAAACTTGTATAACAAACCATATCACCATGTACAATCCATATAAATATACTGGCAAACTTGTATAACAAACCATAACACCATGTACAACCCATATAAATATACTGGCAAACTTGTATAACAAACCATTACAACATGTTTAATCCATCTAAATATACTGGAAAACTTGTATAACAAACCATAACACCATGTACAACCCATATAAATATACTGGCAAACTTGTATAACAAACCATTACACCATGTAGAATCCATCTAAATATACTGGCAAACTTGTATAACAAACCATAACACCATGTACAAATGTATTATCCATCTTAATTTACTGGCAAACTTGTATAGCAAACCATTACACCATGTACAACCCATATAAATATACTGGCAAACTTGTATAACAAACTATTACACCATGTACAACCCATATAAATATACTGGCAAACTTGTATAACAAACCATAACACCATGTAGAATCCATCTAAATATACTGGCAATCTTGTATAACAAACCATAACACCATGTACAAATGTATAATCCATCTTAATATACTGGCAAACTTGTATAGCAAACCATTACACCATGTACAATCCATCTAAATGTACTGGCAAACTTGTATAACGAACCATTACACCATGTATAATCCGTCTAAATATACTTGCAAACTTATATTATGGACATTTATGGCACATATAATTAATCCAAATGTAACTTGTATA
This sequence comes from Panopea generosa, assembly GCA_029582155.1. Taxonomy (NCBI): domain Eukaryota; kingdom Metazoa; phylum Mollusca; class Bivalvia; order Adapedonta; family Hiatellidae; genus Panopea; species Panopea generosa. Next base: position 38,273,146 of record CM055905.1, read on the forward strand.
ATGGACATTTATGGCACATATAATTAATCCAAATGTAACTTGTATAATGGACATTTATGGCACATATAATTAATCCAAATGTAACTTGTATAATGGACATTTATGGCACATATAATTAATCCAAATGTAACTTGTATAATGGACATTCATGGCACATATAATTAATCCAAATGTAACTTGTATAATGGACATTTATGGCACATGTAATTAATCTAATTGTAACTTGTATAATGGACATTTATGGCACATATAATTAATCCAAATGTAACTTGTATAATGGACATTTATGGCACATATAATTTCATGGCAAACTTGTGTAACAAACTGTTACACCATGTATAAATAACTAGATAGTCATACCTGATAATCCCAGGATAGGCTGTCTGGTCCAACACCACACCCTGTCTGGTCAGCACAGTCTACAAACTCTGTAAAGATGTCATAACACTTCAGATGACCGTCTGTCCCATTGTAGAAGAGCCCTGCAGCCTTGGCCAGACCCTCGACTGGATCTATGGCTTCTTCCATATAGCCACAAGCAGCCTTGTGAATGAACAAAATATATGTCAGAATAAAATATTTTGGTGTATATTGGGGTATGCCATACACTGACTAATGGAATATAAGCATCTTTCATGAGTTTGAGGTGCAGATGGAAAATTCCATCCCCAAGGATAAATGTTTTGTTGTAACAAGGCTCTTTTTCTCGTATACAACAATAACTGTGTGATTCTTTAAGACTTTTGTTGGTTTTTTTTGTAGTAGCAAAAGATTACCATAGTATTTATGAATTAATATGTCATAACAAGAAAAATTTGTCATAGCGCAAGGATTTTATGAATGGCGTTATGCCATAGCTCGAGGATGGTAAACACATCAAGGGGTTTAGGATGAAAAATCTGTATCTGGTAAAAATAAGGGGAAATCCTTGGCTGGAAATAAAGAACATAAGAATGTTACATGTGGTTAAGGTTCGGATAGAAAATTTCGACACGAGGGATAACTGTTTTGGAGGGAATGAGACTCTGCAAAGTTCCCACGAAAACAGTTATTCCAAGGAATGGAATTTTCTATCTGAACCGAAAAGGCTATGAATGATTCTTTTTCTTGCATACCAAACATATTAAATACTTATTTTAAATTATTTTGCTTAAGGATGGTGGTTTACTCAATCTGACTCAGTCTGAGGTCTTCCGCCACCAGTAAAACTTGACATGCCATATATAACCTGAAATATGTTGAAAATGGTGTTAAACCCCATTAAAAAAAAAAAAACAAACTGGTGTTTAATGACGCGTAAAGCAAAGTTTACTCATCAAAATGACAATGTTTGGTACAACTATGTTGTGTTCAGTTTAGATCAGTTTCATCTCGTCCACACCAATCATGAATGTAATGGAACTTTGGACCAAGTTTTTCATATTTACATGCCTGTTTGGCATGGTAGCAACCAGTTTCATCTAGTCCACACCAATCATGAATGTAATGGAGCTTTGGACCAAGTTTTTCATATTTACATGCTTGTTTGGCATGGTAGCAACCAGTTTCATCTAGTCCACACCAATCATGAATGTAATGTAACTTTAGATCAACTTTTTCATATTTACATGCTTGTATGGCAGCAACCAGTTTCATCTAGTCCACACCAATCATGAATGTAATGGAACTTTGGACCAAGTTTTTCATATTTACATGCTTGTATGGCAGCAACCAGTTTCGTCTAGTCCACACCTATCATGAATGTAATGGAACTTTGGACCAAGTTTTTCATATTTACATGCTTGTTTGGCATGGCAGTAACCAGTTTCATCTAGTCCACACCAATCATGAATGTAATGGAACTTTGGACCAAGTTTTTCATATTTACATGCTTGTTTGGCATGGTAGCAACCAGTTTCATCTAGTCCACACCAATCATGAATGTAATGGAACTTTGGACCAAGTTTTTCATATTTACATGCTTGTATGGCAGCAACCAGTTTCGTCTAGTCCACACCAATCATGAATGTAATGGAACTTTGGACAAAGTTTTTCATATTTACATGCTTGTATGGCAGCAACCAGTTTCATCTAGTCCACACCAATCATGAATGTAATGGAACTTTGGACCAAGTTTTTCATATTTACATGCTTGTATGGCAGCAACCAGTTTCATCTAGTCCACACCAATCATGAATGTAATGGAACTTTGGACCAAGTTTTTCATATTTACATGCTTGTTTGGCATGGTAGCAACCGGTTTCATCTAGTTCACACCAATCATGAATGTAATGGAGCTTTGGACCAAGTTTTTCATATTTACATGCTTGTTTGGCATGGCAGCAACCAGTTTCATCTTGTCCACACCAATCATGAATGTAATGTGACTTTGGACCGAGTTTTCATATTTACATGCTTGTTTGGCATGGCAGCAAATATTTGCCATTTGGATCAGTAAAATTGTAAAAGTGTAGTGGTTCTACCCAGGAGGTGGACTCAAAGAGAAGATAATACAAGCTTTGAGTTTTCGCTGCAATCAAGCTAAATTAGTATAAACATTAAATATTGTACATAAAATATTGTACATAAAATATAGTACATAAAATATTGTACATAAAGTATCTTGAAATATATTGATACACATGCAGGCAAGGTTTACCACCACAGAGTATTTCTTATTTTTTTGAATGGGGTTTAACGCCATTTTCCACATTTCAGGTTATATGGCATATCCAGTTTTAATGGTGGAGGAAGACCTCAGACCGAGTCAGACTGAGTAGAACCACAGTCCTTCCACAAGTAACTGGAAACTTTCTAACTTTTTTGGAGCGAGCAGGACTTGAACCTATGACCTTAGCGGTGAGAGGTAAGTGATCTTGAGGTGGCGCCTTAGATCACTCGTCTATGGAGGACACTCTACCAGAGTAAATCTAACATGCAATAGGTTTTTAGTAAGTTTGTCAGTTTGATCAGACCTTTGTTTTACGGTTTACTCACTGTGACAGGGTAGGCAGGAAGTGTGCTGTAGAACGTGGCCGGGTACGGGTAGTCAAACATGGCGAGATTTGTAAACGAGTTTCTAACCCAGCCCAGGAGGTGGATGAAGTCACTGGTGCTTGACAGAGGCTTACACAGGCGGAATATGTCGGACAACTTCTTTAATCCTAAAAATAAAGGAAAATGTTTTAAAAGGATTCATCTGAAAATGAATGAAAATACCTTATAGTTTATACCATAACGTACTTGATAGAAACAGCTTTGGGACTAATGTTATTAAAATGTCATGTTCATTTGTATATGTCGATATTTGTAACACATATAATTAAGTATGTTTAAACTAAACTATACCAAACTTAGTTAATTTAGAATATATAAAAGAAAAGTTGACTTAATTATTTTACATCGATTGTGAGACACGTTCTTACAACATAGACAAAGCATGCCTGAAGTAGGGGTCCTCCACAGCTGAGTGGTCGAAGGTACTGTCACCTAATGGCATCTTATGATCGCTTATCTCTCACTGCCAAGGTCATGGGTCCGGTCCAGAAACATAATGTAATGATGTTTGCCAGTTACTTGCTGAAGAACTGATTCTAAGGTCTTTCAACGACTCTGCATGGAATTAAGTCGGCATCACATACATTTAAACTTGATATTGAACAGACAAACCAACACAATGACTCCAATATAGCCCGTCTCAAACTTCATTTGCGGAGGTATAAAAATATGAAGAAATTTCCCAACATTATATAACACTAACTGATGGAGGCCATGTGCTCCCCTCCTCACAAAATAGTTGACAAACAGTTAAACTCACTAAAATTCTGGCACTAGAACAGACCAACACAGCCTCTAAAATGGCTAAAAATATACCATGCCACCCTATAATACTTCTTTAAAACCACGTTTACCACAACCCATTCACACATTTGCCAAGAATATATGCACCACAACACAAACCTGAAGTCCTGTACCACCACTCTATTCTTACATTTACACTGACTTTCTGCAGAGCGCAGCATAGTCTAGTGGTATAGCATCCACCTTGCATGTGAAAGGTTGTGGGTTCCTTCCCTGACCGGGTCATACCAAAGACTTTAAAAATGGTTCTAGAAGCTTCCTTGCTTGATTCTTGATGCATTTAGAGAAGAGTTCTAGGTCTGGTTGGCCCGGTGTCAACATGTGACTGGGTGGGGTATCATGCCATGTGTCTGCAGCATGAAACTCCAGTGTGACAGTGCTCAGAATACTGTCTCAAGTAGACACAGTCGCGATATGATTGAAAAATTGTTGAAAGCGACGCTAAACACCATACAACAACAACTGACTTTTTCCTGAATTCAGTTTTTACTGACCAGTTATACAGGTATCGGAGAACCCCCCCCCCCCCCCCCCCCCCTCCCTCTTCCACCACCAATATAATAATAAAGATTCCCTGACCTTTCCCTAACCTGTGTGACCCTTGTATCATGTATAACACACTACCTGTAGCTCCTTGTTTGGCTGTGATATCCATAATTATAAATGCTTGTCGGACTTTGGACTCACACTCTGGGGTGGCTGCTGCAAAGTCTGCCGTCACAGCATGAAAGAAGAAATCTCTGTCGAGACTTGGAGTCAGGAGATTGATTGGTGCACTGGCTGCAATACTTCCTGTTATCACGTTGGGGTACTTGAACCTCATGAATGCACTCAGCATACCTCCATAACTATAAAACACATGGAAATATACATACATAAAAATATATACATACATGAAAATATATATACATGGAAATGTACATACATGGAAATATACATATGAGGGGGGATCAGAAAGTTTGTAGACTTTTGCCATAACATTTTTATTTACCAATGTAAAACTCTTGGAGCACCTTCCATAACATATTTGCAGTAATTTTGCAAAATTTGGCTGATTTTTCCCTCTTTAGTTCATATTCTATGGTAACAATGGAAACATTGATTTATGTAGTCCGGGCAGTTTTTGCTTTTTTTTCTACATGCACTATTCAAATAAGTGTAGTGGCTTCTTTTTCTAAATAAAAGAGATCAATGTATGCTTTTTCACATCCTTAAAGAATATGGCACCATTATTACGCACATCTTAAAATGAGGTCAATATTATAACGTTATGGTATGCCGTTTTGTTTGAAACAATTTGACGTTGGGGCACTTGAAAATGGATAAGCACAAAGAATATCACAGTTCCATAAAGTTCTGCGCTTTGTTTGGTTATGACAGTCCTACTCAAACAGAGAAATATCTTTAGAGTGCATACGGTGAAGGTAATGTTTCAATGATTCTATTATTAAGATTGCACAAATGTTTTCGAGATTGGCAGAAATCAGTCATTACAAAAACTCTTGAAGCATGATTTGAAGACAATGGAATCAAAACATGCTTTATAGTATATTGTGTCCAGCATACCAATTACAGTAAACAACTACAGTATCACAGCTTCCTCTCAATTACAGTAAACAACTACAGTAGTGTACCTTCTTCTCAACTACAGTACAACACCTTCCTCTCAACCACAGTAAACAACTACAGTATCATAGCTTCCTCTCAACTACAGTAAACAATAACAATAGTGTACCTTCCTCTCAGCTACAGTATCATCATACCTTTCTCTCAACTACAGTGTTGTACTTTCCTCTCAGCCACAGTAAACAACTACAGTATCATAGCTTCCTATCAAATACAGTAAACAACTATAATAGTGTACCTTCCTCTCAACTACAGTAAACAACTATAGTATCATAGCTTCCTCTCAACTACAGTAAACAACTACAGTATCATAGCTTTCTATCAACTACAGTAAACAACTACAATAGTGTACCTTCCTCTCAACTACAGTACCAGACCTTCCTCTCAACTACAGTCAACAACTACAGTATCATACCTTCTTCTTAACTACAGTTAACAACATTATATAAGCTTCCTCTCAACTACAGTAAACAACTAAAATATCATACCTTCCTCTCAACTACAGTAAACAACTACAGTATCATACCTTCCTCTCAACTACAGTAAACAATGACATTATCATACCTTCTTCTCAACTACAGTAAACAACATTATATTAACTTCCTCTTAACTGAAATCAACAACTAAAATACCATACCTTCCTATCAACTACAGTAAACAACTATAATATTGTACTTTCCTCTCAACTACAGTATCTTACCTCCCTCTAAACTACAGTAAACAACTACAGTATTGTACCTTCCTCTCAACTACAGTATCATACCTTCTCCTCAACTACAGTAAACAACATTATATAAGCTTCCTCTCAACTACAATAAACAAAATAAAATATCATACCTTCCTCTCAACTACAGTAAACAACTACAGTATCATACCTTCCTCTCAACTACAGTATCATACCTTCTTCTCAACTAAAGTCAACAACTAAAATACCATACCTTCCTTTCAACTACAGTAAACAACTACAGTATTGTACCTTCCTCTCAACTACAGTATCATACCTCCCTCTAAACTACAGTAAACAACTATAGTATTGTACCTTCCTCCCAACTACAGTATCATACCTTCCTCTCAACTACAGTATTGTACCTTCCTCTCAACTACAGTAAACAACTACAGTATTGTACCTTCTTTTCAACTTCAGTAAACATCTGAATTATCATAGCTTCCTCTCAACTACAGTTAACAACTACACTATCATATCTTCTTTTCAACTACAGTAAACAACTAAAGTATTGTTCCTTCCTCTCAACTACAGTAATCAACTACAGTAATCAACTACAGTAAACAACTACAGTATTGTACCTTCCTCTCAACTACAGTAAACAACTGAAGTAATATAGCTTCCTCTTAACTACAGTATCATAGCTTCCTCTCAACTACAGTTAACAACTACAGTATCATATCTTCTTCTCAACTACAGTAAACAACTAAAGTATTGTTCCTTCCTCTCAACTACAGTTAACAACTTCAGTATCATATCTTCTCAACTACAGTAAACAACTAAAGTATTGTTCCTTCCTCTCAACTACAGTATCATACCTTCATCTCAACTACAGTAAACTATTACAGTATTGTACCTTCCTCTCAACTACAGTAAACAACTACAGTATCATACCTTCCTCCGAATGCTATGACGGGGCTGTTTGTAGCATTGAGATTTTTCTTCAGAGACTGAATAAGAACAGCGTAGTCTGCCATTGCCTGTTCTATGGTCAATAATCCCATGTTCTGTGGCTTAAATGTCGCATTTCCAAAAGGTAAAGAATGTCCATAGTACCGCTGTAATTACAGGACAGAAACATAAATACTAATATGTCACATTATAGTACATGTACATGTATACTGCATGAAATAAAGAAGAGGGGAATCTGTGTTTTTGTGCAATAGTTTTTAATGGGTTTCATCAAGCAATTAATATGTTTTAATTTGTCTAGTGAGTGTTTGATTGACAATACAAAGAATTTAAAATGGCTGACTAGGGCTATTGATACAAGACCACGAACAGTACAAAAAGCAGATTTCTTTGTGCACAGGCACCAAAGTGACAATTTACACGATAGTTCTAGTCTTAAAACATTCCCTAAGAATCATTTTTCACAAGATTCACCATTTAGTATACATTGAAATGTGAAAAAAACAATGCCATTGCTACGCCAAAGTGAACTAGAATGTGCTGTTGCATTACTGCTTCGATGAATGGTGCAAGTGCAGGTCACAATATTGATGAATATCGGCCATGACACAAAACCTATTAACAAAAAAATGTATATAAAAAAATACTTTAAACATTTCTGAATCTTTCTTGCCTACCAGACCGGGTACGTGAATCCTCGGTGAAGTTTCATAAACTCGATTAACTAAAATCTTGAAATATGTTAATAAAATTTACAAAAAAATTTAAGTAAAACAGGGGCAATAACTCCTGTTAAAATTTGACCGACGTTGACAAATTATCAAACTTGATTTGTGTTTTATAATTATACAGCTACACTAAATATAAATTAAAAATATATAAGAACTTTTCAGAATTTTTTAATTAGAAACCAATTTGACGGACAGATGCACAGACAGCAGATACACTTTATGCCCTTTCTCAAGTCTTCAAAAGGCAGGTGCATAATAAACAGTAGAGTCAAATATTAATTCCAACTTTCACAACCATACAGATTATATCAACAGTTCTCCACAATGTTTAGGATGCAGACACAATAAAGTCCAGACCCACATGATCATTTTAGTCCACATTCCTGCTTCTTAAATTACAGCATAGCAATTCTGAAAGAAGTTACCATCAGCATCTGGAACTAATATAATTATATTTTGGCTGCCATATTTTATGGTCCCAACTGATAAACTTTAACCAGCTACATCTAACATACATGCTAATATGGTTAAGAAGTGATTTTGGTTCTTTAGCTGGGGTTTATATCAATGGCATAGGCCTGCTTCTGTTGTCATAATCAGGTCTGCTTCTGTTGTCATGATCAGGTCTGCTTCTGTTGTCATGATCAGGTCTGCTTCTGTTGTCAGGATCAGGTCTGCTTCTGTTGTCATGATCAGGCCTGCTTCTGTTGTCATGATCAGGTCTGCTGTTGCTGTCATGATCAGGCCTGCTTCTGTTGTCATGATCAGGTCTGCTTCTGTTGTCATGATCAGGTCTGCTTCTGTTGTCATGATCAGGCCTGCTTCTGTTGTCATGATCAGGCCTGCTTCTGTTGTCATGATCAGGTCTGCTTCTGTTGTCATGATCAGGTCTGCTGTTGTTGTCATGATCAGGCCTGCTTCTGTTGTCATGATCAGGTCTGCTTCTGTTGTCATGATCAGGTCTGCTTCTGTTGTCATGATCAGGTCTGCTTCTGTTGTCATGATCAGGTCTGCTTCTGTTGTCATGATCAGGCCTGCTTCTGTTGTCATGATCAGGCCTGCTTCTGTTGTCATGATCAGGTTTGCTTCTGTTGTCATGATATGGTCTGCATTGTTGTCATGATTAGGCCTGCTTCTGTTGTCATGATCAGGCCTGCTTCTGTTGTCATGATCAGGTTTGCTTCTGTTGTCATGATATGGTCTGCATTGTTGTCATGATCAGGCCTGCTTCTGTTGTCATGATCAGGCCTGCTTCTGTTGTCATGATCAGGCCTGCTTCTGTTGTCATGATCGGGCCCGGCTTCGAGCATGGATTCAATGCTATATCACTAGACCACATGCTCCATATGTATTCAAGCAGAAACAAATCAAACAATAAAAATAAATTATAGACATTGAATTGTCATTTTTAAATAATTTTGCATCAAATAAATCATATCAATCAAATTAGGAAGGCATATGAATATTTACTTAAGACCTGCAATCAGTACATTGATTAATACCATGCAGCTCATTCATCATTTAGTTAGATTTGAATAGTTAGCATCATTTTTATGCCATCGAAGACTAACATACAATCAGTTAACCAAACCACTCTTTCCTTGGATCCTGGAAGGTTAACCAGTACTTAAGAACACTCATCTTCGCAAGTCAGTGATAAATTTTCCACTTGAATCAGCAGCGAGAGGCAAATGAAAATTAAACACAATAACGTATATCAATCATCATAGAGATTGTGGCCATGCGGAGATTCGAACTCACGAACCCTGGATCGAAAGTTAGACGCACTACAGACTGAGCTAACAAGACCCGACTTCATCATTCAGTTGCTTGGAATTAATATACTGCTTTAGACAGTGGGCATGAAGTGTTGTGTTAGGTGTTGTGTTAGGTGTTAAGTGAGGTGTTGTGTGAGTTTAGTGCAGTGATGTGTGAGGTGTTGTGTGAATTGTTAAGTGCGGTGTTGTGTTGTGTGAGTTGTAAAGTGTGTTGTGTGAGTTGTTAAGTGTGGTGTTGTGTTGTGTGAGGTGATAAGTGAGGTGTTGTGTTGTGTGAGGTACTGTGTGAGGTGTTAAGTGTGGTGTTGTGTGAGTTATTAAGTGTGGTGTTGTGTTGTGTGAGGTGATAAGTGAGGTGTTGTGTGAGGTGTTGTGTGTGTGAGTTGTTAAGTGCATTGTTGTGTGGATGTTGTGTTGTTTGAGCTGTTGTGTGAGTTGTTTAGTTAAGTGTTGTGTGAGTTGTTAAGTGCAGTGTTGTGTTGGTGTTGTGTTGTGTGAGGTGCTGTGTGATGTGTTTAGTTAAGTATTGTGTGAGTTATTAAGTGAGGTGTTGTGTTGTGTGAGGTGCTGTGTGATGTGTTTAGTTAAGTGTTGTGTGAGTTGTTAAGTGTGGTGTTGTGTTGTGTGTGGTGATAAGTGATGTGTTGTGTGAGGTGCTGTGTGAGTTGTTAAGTGCGGTGTTGTGTGAGGTGTTAAGTGTGGTGTTGTGTGAGTTGTTAAGTGTGGTGTTGTGTTGTGTGAGGTGATAAGTGAGGTGTTGTGTTGTGTGAGGTGTTGTGTTGTGTGAGGTGCTTTATGAGTTGTAAAGTACAGTGTTGTGTTGTGTGAGGTGTTAAGTGCGGTCTTGTGTTGTTTGAGGTGCTGTGTGAGTTGTTAAATGTGGTGTTGTGTTGTGTGAGGTGTTAAGTGTGGTGTTGTGTGAGTTGTTTAGTGCGGTGTTGTGTTGTGTGAGGTGATAAGTGAGGTATTGTGTTGTGTGAGGTGTTGTGTTGTGTGAGCCGCTGTGTTATGTGAGGTGCTGTGTGATGTGTTAAGTGAGGTGTTGTGTCGTGTGAGGTGATAAGTGGACAACTGTGTTGTGTAAGGTGATAAGTGAGGTGTTGTGTTGTGTGAGGTACTGTGTGAGGTGTTAAGTGAGGGGTTGTGTGAGTTAAGTGCAGTGTTGTGTTGTCTGAGGTGTTTAGTGCGGTGTTGTGTGAGTTGATAAGTGCAGTGTTGTGTGAGGTGTTGTGTGAGGTGTTCCACTGCCATTTAAGAATAGACTCAATACAAGTTTTTTTTCTTTGTTTCATTCTGTGGTTATAGGATATCCTTACCAGACATTATTCTTTATAGTACAGTATAAAAATATTACCATAGACTTTAAGGTGCAAGAGTGTTAAAAAATTCACGACATATTTTAACCACTGACTTCTATGTAAGATGTTGAGCTACTTTTCAACTTGCCTGAACCTATAAATGATTAGATTTGTCATGGTAAAATGAAGTTTTTATTAAATATTATGTTATACAATGAAAGACAAAACTAATATGCTAGATTTGTTCTTGTTCCTTATAGAGGTGATCTGAAAATATATGGTACCATGTTTTTAGTTTTTTAGTCATGTGATAAATAGAATCTTACACTTGTGCTCATTTATTATTTGATTTACTAGATTCAGTGGCAAAATGATTTGATGCTCGGCAGAGCTCCCCACATGCTATTATATTTTCTTAATTTGTTTAATAAATTCAAATTTAAATGAGCACTCATGTACGATCCTCCACACACTTCAATGTTACAGAGAAAGGTCATCCCAATTCAAATGTGTACTTGATCATAAATCTTTACAAGCCAAGGTCTTCATGGAGCTGAACATGACAGCAAATTGATTACACCAAAGTAAAATTATGTAAAAAAACACACCTTAAAATAGAGATATAAAGTAAAACCACTTTGATATTAGCCATGAACTCACAAACTCACCAATGGAAAATGATAAGAAATAAATCAGGAAGAAAGATGGCAAGAAATTAATCAGGAAATTCACTTAAGAACTCTGCAGCTGTTACATTAAAAAAATGTTACATTGATTAATAAGTAAATGATGAAAATTGGAAACAGAGGAGACTAGGTTATCTGTGCTGATCTGAATATTCTCCCAAGATAGAATGATTAATGTCTTGTATGTAGCTATTTCTTGTGTTAGTCAGTTTACACTAGCATGTAGCTATTACTTGTGTTAGTCAGTTTACACTAGCAAGTAGCTATTACTTGTGTAGTCAGTTTACACTATCAAGCAGCTATTTCTTGTGTTAGTCAGTTTACACTAGCAAGTACCTGTTACTTGTGTTAGTCAGTTTACACTAGCATGTATCTATTACTTGTGTTAATCAGTTTACACTAGCAAGTAGCTATTACTTGTGTTAGTCAGTTTACACTAGCAAGTAGTTATTACTTGTGTTTGTCAGTTTACACTAGCAAGTAGCTTTTATTTGTGTTAGTCAGTTTACACTTACAAGTAGCTATTACTTGTGTTAATCAGTATACACTTGCATTTAGCTATTACTTGTGTTAGTCAGTTTACACTAGCAAGTAGCTGTTTTTAGTGTTAGTCAGTTTACACTAGCAAGTAGCTATTATTTGTGTTAGTCAGTTTACACTTACATGTAGCTATTACTTGTGTTAATCAGTATACACTTGCATGTAGCTATTACTTGTGTTAGTCAGTTTACACTAGCAAGTAGCTATTATTTGTGTTAGTCAGTTTACACTAGCAAGTAGCTATTTCTTGTGTTAGTCAGTTTACACTAGCAAGTACCTGTTACTTGTGTTAGTCAGTTTACACTAGCATGTATCTATTACTTGTGTTAATCAGTTTACACTAGCAAGTAGCTATTACTTGTGTTAGTCAGTTTACACTAGCAAGTAGTTATTACTTGTGTTTGTCAGTTTACACTAGCAAGTAGCTTTTATTTGTGTTAGTCAGTTTACACTTAAAGTAGCTATTACTTGTGTTAATCAGTATACACTTGAATTTAGCTATTACTTGTGTTAGTCAGTTTACACTAGCAAGTAGCTTTTTTTTGTGTTAGTCAGTTTACACTTACAAGTAGCTATTACTTGTGTTAGTCAGTATACACTAGCAAGTAGATATTACTTGTGTTTGTCAGTTTACACTTGCAAATAGTTGTTACTTGTGTTAGTCAGTTTACACTTGCATGTAGCTGTTACTTGTGTTAGTCAGTTAACACTAGCAAGTAACTATTTCTTGTGTTAGTCAGTTTACACTAGCAAGTAGTTATGACTTGTGTTAGTCAGTTTACACTAGCATGTAGCTATTACATATGTAAGTCAGTTTACACTAGCACATAGCTATTTCTTGTGTTAGTCAGTTTACACTAGCAAGTAGTTATTTCTTGTGTTAGCCAGTATACACTAGCATGTAGCTATTACTTGTGTTAATCAGTTTACACTAGTAAGAAGCTGTTTTTTGTGTTAGTCAGTTTACACTAACAAGTAGCTGTTTACACTAGCATGTAGCTATTACTTATGTAAGTCAGTTTACACTAGCATGTAGCTATTTCTTGTGTAAGTCAGTTAACACTAGCATGTAGCTATTACTTATGTTAGTCAGTTTACACTAGCATGTAGCTATTACCTGTGTTAGTCAGTTTACACTAGCAAGTAGCTATTACTTGTGTTAGTCAGTTTACACTAGCATGTAGCTATTTCTTTGGTTAGTCAAAGTATACACTAGCATGTAGCTATTTCTTGGGTGAGTCAAAGTATACACTAGCATGTAGCTATTACTTGTGTTAGTCAATTTACACTAGCATGTAGCTATTGCTTGTGTTAGTCAGTATACACTAACAAGTAGCTATAGCTTGTGTTAGTCAGTATACACTAGCATGTAGCTATTGCTTGTGTTAGTCAGTTTACACTAGCAAGTAGCTATTGCTTGTGTTAGTCAGTATACACTAGCAAGTAGCTATTTCTTGTGTTAGTCAGTATACACTAGCAAGTAGCTATTTCTTGTGTTAGTCAGTTTACACTAACAAGTAGCTATTGCTTGTGTTAGTCAGTTTACACTAGCAAGTAGCTATTACTTGTGTTAGTCAGTTTACACTAGCAAGTAACTATTTCTTGTGTTAGTCAGTATACACTAGCATGTAGCTATTTCTTGTGTTAGTCAGTTAACACTAGCATGTAGCTATTACTTGTGTTAGTCAGTTAACACTAGCATGTAGCTATTGCTTGTGTTAATCAGTATACACTAGCATGTAGCTATTGCTTGTGTAATATCTGGATTTTTAAAAAATATATTAATTGGCAGAAATCCCCCCCACACTCCCCTCGACCACCAAATATATCATGCCTATATATAATATATATTGTATTTCCATTAATAAACACTCTTTTCATAAGGGAGCAGCGAATTTTACAAACAATAATGTGTTTGATAATTGTTTCACATGTAAATACATATTACAAGTAGGTTCTTTTTACTGTTACATGTACCACTTCAAAAATGATAGAATAATAAGAGTGAGTAGGGGCATTAATAAGGGGGAATATGGTGCTCACTGATGATGATCCCATATTACAATAACTATATTTATCTTAATATACCAAAAAAGATTTACCGCTTAAAATTGTAAAAGTATTTTGTAACATATCAAATGTGTAATATGTTTTCATCTTGATATCAATTTGGTCCGTCATACAGGTTACATATGTGTTACATATAGGTTACATACAGGTTACATATGTGTTACATACAGGTTACATACAGATTACTTACAGGTTACATACAGGTTACATATGTGTTACATACAGGTTACATATAGATTACATACAGGTTACATATTATATAATTGTAGAATTTTTTTTTACATTTCAGAAAGTCTGAATGACAAGGTGAAGGTGGCCAAGCAGTATTTGTAAGATTGCAAATTTCATTTTATTTCATCACTCCAATTGAAATATTGTATTTGCCATGTTTTGGTGGATCTGATATACCACATCATTCATATCTGATGCTATGGTGGTGCTTCATATCCAATATAAAAATTATTTTTCTTTGGACATTTATAGCATTTCCCCCCAAAAGTCTGCCATTGAATAAAACTAATGCTCAGTTCCTTCTAAGGCAGTTTATTTTTCTGATATATTCCACCTTTATTTGTATCATTTGATCAATAATTTGTTCATCAGAGGAAGGTTTATGAAATTTCACAATTTTAATACCTTTTGGGTCCTTCCTGGATCCTAATGTTCAATTCACTCATCCTTATTATACCAAATTAATTTTGCTATAACTACATGTATATATATATAGAGAGAGAGAGAGACACACACACACAATGCTTTAGATTTCAAACATAAAATATTATCGCACAAATGGATGAGAAAATGAGAACTTTCAGTTTTCTAATTAGTAGTCAAAGTCCCTTCCTATGGCCCCGATCTTGGCTTGCAAATCCTTCAAACTCCCTACTCATAGGAATACCTTATATCAAATGAATTTGACTACCCAGTTGATGAGAAAAAGATTTTTGAAATATCTAAGAAAAAACGTCTTGTGTATAGTCCGTCTCACTTACATCTATGCGAAGCTTGAGTATAAGTGACCAAGTAGTTTCAGAGAAAGTGACGCTGACAGACAACAATGGACAATGCACCATCCCATAAGCCTTTGGCCAGCAGAGCTTAACACCACAATTTAACTCGACTAGTTCCAGTGAAATACTACTTACATTTTATGGGTTAAGAAGTATAATTTCAGTCATAATTGGAAACAAGAGGGCCAAGATGGCCCTATATCCCTCACCTTACTGACCTTGAGTCAGCCAACTTAAGTAAATTATATAATACATGTACATTCAAAATTCCAGAAAAACCAGATGAGCGAGTAATTAGTATTTTGAATTGTTTTGAAGATGTAACAGATGCGTAGAAGAGTTCAAACTTGGTAGAGGTTCACCCATGGTAAATGTCAGTGAAATAACATCGAAATCAGGTCAGTAGATTTTGACAAGAATTCTTTTGAAATTTTTACTATAGCTGCCTATATAGTAAACTAGCACCTCACTGTGGCAGTCATTTTTTTTAACAAATCACAACGGCATGAACAAACTTGGTAAAGTGTCACTTAAAGAACATTTCTGCGAAATTGTTTTAAAATCTATCCAGTGGTTTCTGACAAGAAGACTTTTTAAGTTTTAACTAACCCCACCCCCTGGCTTCCATGTTTTTTGATGAATCACTACGGTTTGAACAAACTTGGTGAAGGATCCTCCACGGAACATTTCTTACTAATTAAACTTGGCCCGCCTCCTGGCGGCCATGTTTTTTCATGTATCAATATAGCTTGAACAAACTTTGCAGAGGGTCACGCAAGGAACATTTCTGTGAAATTATTTTAGAATTGAGCCAATAGCTTCTGACAAGAATATTTTATAAGTTTTTACTAATTAAACTTGCCCCGCCCCCTGGCGGCCATGTTTTTGACAAATCAATATGGCTGGAACAAACTTGGTAGAGGGTCACCCAAGGAACATTTCTGTGAAATTATTTTAAAATTGAGCCAATAGTTTCTGACAAGAAGATTTTATAAGTTTTTACTAATTAAACTTACACAAACTTGGTAAAGGGTCACCCAAGGAACATTTCTGTGAAATTATTTTATAATCAAGCCAGTTGTTTCTGACAAGAAGATTTTTTAAGTTTTTACAATAGCTTATATAGTAAACTAACCCCACCCACTGGCCGTCATATTTTTTGACGAATCAAGATGGCTTGAACAAACTTGGTAGAGGGTCACCCAAGGAACATTTCTGTGAAGTTATATCAAAATTGGCCCAGTGGTTTTAGAGAAGAAGTTGTTAGAGGCTAAAAGTTAACGACGAACGACAAACGACAGACACCAGGCGACCACAAAAGCTTACATGTGAGCCTTCAGCTCAGGTGAGCTAAAAAATACCTACTTATAACACTTCATGCTTGAAATGAATATTATCACAAAGTTATGTTGTCAGTATTTATATTAGTCTCGGAAGCTGTTGTCACAAATGTTCGTTTTATTGTAAAATGTTACAATGGCCTTGACATTTGAATAAATAATTGCAGAAAGCTGCGAAAATGTCCTGTGGGCTACATTTCAAGGTAAAGTTTGGTTGAATCAAAGAAACTCTATAATACAATTAAATAAAAGTAATTTCTATTTATAGTAACATTGATCTTCACTTGCGACCAAATCTGCCATGGAGCATTCCAATATGAACTAATGAGAACCAAATTGGTTGGAGAAATAACAATATAAGAAAGAAGCTTGGTTGTGAGAATGTGGCAGGTACAACAACAAACAACAAAATTCTTGCATTTGGTAAGTCTTATGACACTTGGTTATGAAAGAATACAATAACACTTGGTTATGAGAGAATCCAATAACACTTGGTTATGAAAGAATCTAATAACACTGGTTATAGGACAATCTAATAACATTTGGTTATAGGAAAATCTAATAACACTTGGTTATGAGATAATCTAATAACACTTGGTTAAAAGACAATCTAATAACACTTGGCTATGAGATAATCTTATAACACTTGGTTAAAAGACAATCTAATAACACTTAGCTATGATAATCTAATAACACTTGGTTATGAGAAAATCCAATAACAATTGGTTATGAGAATCCAATAATACTTGGTAATGAGACAATCAAATAACACTTGGTGATGAGACAATCCAATAACACTTGGTTATGAGAATCTAATAACATTTGGTTATATACAATCGAATTACACTTGGTAATGAGCAGAGTAAAAACACTTGGTTATGAAGTGATGCTATAGTCTGATCAGTTTTGGCACCAGACTGCGAGACCTTCTAATGGCTTTACTAATTAGTTTTGTCATTTCCTGGTTCAGTTCATCATATTAAACGAATATGATGCGGCAAACCATTCAATGATAATCAATTTGCGTGTTTTATTGCACAAATGGAGTCATTCTCTTTGAAGTTTTCATTACTACCTGACACAATCAGTTTGGTGACTTTATCAGGGGAGATGCTGCCACCTATCACTCACAACATTTTATACATTATTCAACTCTTTTCAATATCCATGATGGCAGAAACGACTGCATGACGGAATGATGCCGTTGTAATAGGAACTTTTTATAAATTGATTTAAATAATTAAAATGATTTATTATCTTTATCATTATTTTGCATACATTGCATTATCATTATTGGAAGTATAAAATTATTATGAGGAAAAAATAAAATTATTTTTAAAATGTCATTATCATTGATAAATAAAATATGGCTGGTTTGGTATGTTAAATCTACCAGAAACTTGGCAAAATCAATGTTTAAATTGAAGTGATATATTTCAAACAAAATCCTCATTCTAAAAATAGACATCATCTGAATACTGCTTGACAACCTTCGCATTATCACTAAAGATAAAACAATTTTTACTACCCGGTATGTGTAAACTTATATAATGGATCAAATTGAAATCAAAATAAAATCATGTGACTCTTTTAATACGTCAAAATATATTGCAATTTAAGCGGGAAATCTATATTATTTTTGAACACTGGTGCTTAGCCAAAGTTAAAAAATCCCTTTCATTATATTATTTTGGTATGTTTAAATAGACACCCCCTTTAAGCAATATGGGGCCAATGAGTAACAAAAACATTTTAATGTAAAAAAAACAATGTTTTTAGCCAATTTTGAAAATGCTGATATACTGCCTTTAAGAGTGGAGGATGGGGACCAAACAGACGTCACACAAGAATGTGGAACATAGAATGTTGTTATATGGTGTCTAGCGTCACTTTCAACAATTTTCATATTGCGACAGTGTCTACTTGAGACAGTATTCTGAATGCTGCAACACTGGAGTATCATGATACAGATACATGGTATGATATCCCACCCAATCACATTATACTGACAGTGGGCCGACCAGACCGGGAACTGTCCTTTAAATGCTAAGCGCCAAGTGAGGAAGCTTCTACTACCATTTTTTAAGCCTCTGTTACGACCCAGCTGGGGATCAAACCCACAATCTTCCACATGCAAGGCCGATGCGTCACCACAAGACCATGCTATGGTCAGTGGAACATTAAAACTGATGGATGTGTACACAAATAATTAAGGAATGGACAAAGGAATTATCGAGGAATTATCGAGGTGAACAGATTGATTAGTGATAACGTTTAACGGAGGAGTTTATGGGATGGACGGAAGGGCTTATGGAATAGATGGAAAGGTTTATAGAATAGATGGAAGGGTTTATGTAATAGATGGAAGGGTTTATAGGTGGGACAGAATGGTTTATGGGATGGATAGAATGGTTTATGGAAAAGATGGAAAGGTTTATGGAATAGATGGAAGGGTTTATAGGCAGGACAGAAGGGTTTATGGAATAGATGTAAGGGCTTATTGAATAGATGGAAGGGTTTATGGAATAGATGGAAGGGCTTATGGATTAGATGGAAAGGCTTATGGAATAGATTGAAGGGCTTATGGAATAGATGGAAGGTCTTATGAAACAGATGGAAGGGTTTATTGAATAGATGGAAGGGCTTATGGAATAGATGGAAGGGTTTATAGGCAGGAAAGAAGGGTTTATGGAATAGATGGAAGGGCTTATTGAATAGACAGAAGGGCTTATGGAATAGATGGAAGGGTTTATAGGCAGGACAGAGGGTTTATGGAATAGATGGAAGGGCTTATGGAATAGATGGAAGGGTTTATAGGCAGGACAGAAGGGTTTATGGAATAGATGGAAGGGCTTACTGAATAAACAGAAGGGTTTATGGAATAGATGGAAGGGTTTATAGGTAGGACAGAAGGGTTTATGGAATAGATGGAAGAGTTTATGGAATAGATGGAAGGGCTTATGGAATAGCTTATGGAATAAATGGAAGGGTTTATGGATAGGTGGAAGGGTTTATGGGTGAGACAAAAGAGTTTATGGAATGGATGGAAGGGTTTATAGGTGGGACAGAAGGGTTAATGGGATGGATGGAAAGGCTTATGGAATAGATTGAAGAGTTTATGGTTGAGACAGAAGGGTTTATGGGATGGATGGAAGGGCTTATGGAATAAATTGAAGGGTTTATGGAATAGATGGAAGGGTTTATATGCAGGGCAGAAGGGTTTATGGGATGGATGGAAGGGTTTATGGGTTAGATGGAAGGGTTTATGGGTGGGACAGAATGGTTTATGGAATGGATTGAAGGGTTTACGGGATTGATGGAAAGGTTTATACATGGACAACATTATTTCTACCAGCACCAACTTTAAAGAAATGAGGCCATTAAAATCAACTTGATTCCAAAGAGAAAATAAAACCACAATACCATAGTTATCCATTAGTTATTAATTTCTTCAGATACTTAAACAACAACTAGAAAGAAAATAAAACTTGATTAAACTCCCAGTTAATTTCAATTCATTTTCAACAATTTGCTCAGAATAACGGATAATTGAGAGTACAAACTGAAATCCTTGAAATTCTCAAAAACATTTCAGTAATTGCAAATTTAATTATGTTGGCAAGTTCCTGTTGAAATACTGTTAAATATTAATGTTGTTTTTATTGTCTGTTTCTAATGAAGCAATTAAGTTGCAAGCGCAAACATACTGCAGACTGTACATCACGCTGGAAACATTTAAATGTTGAAGTTATTTCCAAAGATATACTCGTACATAAACAACAAAGTCCTTGTTCCATGTGCATTATATGCATCGTGCATGTTAGTCCTCACATATAAATTATCAAAGGATGAATAATTAAAACAAAAAATTAAGCTTTACCAAAATCTGTATCTTATCAAATGATTTACAATACAGGAATGTAAGGAATCTATGACATGTTTATATCAACCAAGTTATCGTTCAATGTTGCCTGTATGTCTTAACTTTTGTATGTAACATGTTAATCTGACTCTCCGGCAAACCAAACTTCCAAATGATATCAATTAATTATAGAGAACGATGTAATCTTGAGACGCAGATGTCCTGTGATGATTGATGGAGACTAATATAGGGAAAGAGTATTTATCACATGGTTGAAAACAGTATTTTTCTCTCGTTCATTTAAGAGATGTCCTGATAAATGGTAAATGTTTTTTGAGTGACAAGATAAATATCTGACACTCATCACCGCAGCGAAAGTCTGGGTGGTTGTGTGTGTATGTTTGAGGCGGGGGGGGGGGGGGGGGGCTTAGAACATCCACCATACATGCGGAAGGTTGTGGGTTCAATCTCAGGTCTGGTCATACAATGATTTGAAATATGGAATGAGAAGCTTCCTAGCTTGGCACACAGCATTTATCAGCAAAGATAGTTCTAGGTCTGAATGCCCTGGTGTCAGTTTAATGTGACTGGGTGTGGCATGCTAATCTAGTGTAGCAGTTCTCAGAATACTGCCGAGTAAACCTTGTTGCAATATATATCTGAAAAATTGTTGACAGGGATGCTAAGCTCCGTACAACAACAGACAGAGATGCTTAACACTATACAACAACAGACAGCAATGCTAAACAACATACAACAGATGGCAATGCTTAACAACATACAACAAGAGACAGTGATGCTAAACACTATACAACAGACGGTGATGCTAAACACCATACAACAACTGACAGCAATACAACAACAGATGGTGATGCTAAACACCATACAACAACAGGCAGCAATATAACAGCAGATGGTAATGCTTAACAACATACAATAACAGATGGCGATGCTAAACAACATACAACAACAGACAGCGATGCTAAACACTATATAACAGATGGTGATGCTAAACACCATACAACAACAGATGGTGATGCTAAACACTATACAACAACAGATGGTGATGCTAAACACCATACAACAACAAATCACATTCATGACTGCTTATTATTAAATTTATCAAATATGTTGTCATGAGTTGTTGTTTTTTTTCATACTCGTACAATATTAAAAAATAAATGAATGCGGGATTATCGCTGTTTTCAACACATAACTGGTTAAATATGGCCTATCCAGTGTGACTGGTAGTGGAAGACCTCAAAGTGAATCTGGTTTGAACCACTGTCCTTTTGCAAGTAACTGGCAAACTTTCTGACATAAATTTTTTATCCCAAGCAGGTTTCAAACCCACAACCTTAGCAGTGAAAGTGAAGCAGTCATTAGATGACAAGGGCTCATTCACAACAGTCCAGCCAGCAATACAGAAGTAAAGCTACTGTTCCATGTACACAGCCAGCAATACAGAGGTAAAGCTACTGTTCCATGTACACAGCCAGCAATACAGAAGTAAAGCTACTGTTCCATGTACACAGCCAGCAATACAGAAGTAAAGCTACTGTTCCATGTACACAGCCAGCAATACAGAAGTAAATCTACTGTTCCATTTTCATAGCCAGCAAAACAGAAGTTAAGCTAACGTTCCATGTACACAGCCAGCAATACAGAAGTAAAGCTGCTGTTCCATGTACACAGCCAGCAATACAGAAGTAAAGCTACTGTTCCATGTACACAGCCAGCAATACAGAAGTAAATCTACTGTTCCATTTTCATAGCAGCAATACAGAAGTTAAGCTAACGTTCCATGTACACAGCCAGCAATACAGAAGTAAAGCTGCTGTTCCATGTACACAGTCAGCAATACAAAGGTAAAATTATCATTCCATGTACACAGCCAGCAATACAGAAGTAAAGCTACCAGTCCATATATACAGTCAACAATACAGAAGTAAAGCTACTGTTCCATGTACACAGCAATACAGAAGTAAAATTACAGTTCCATGTACACAGCCAGCAATACAGAAGTAAAACTACTGTTCCATGTACACAGTCTGCAATAAAGAAGTGAAGCTACTGTTCCATATACACAGCCAGCAATACAGAAGTAAATATACTGTTCCATGTACACAGCCAGCAATACAGAATTAAAACTACTGTTCCATGTGCAGAGCCAGCAATACAGAAGTAAAACTACTGTTCCATGTACACAATATACATAATGTATAATCTAAATTATTACCTAGTTAGATACATAAAATAGGACTAAATGTACAAACATTACCAAGACAAAGTTGCAGACACATTTGCCTGATATTATGTAATGAACCTGGAAAACCTTAGACACAACACATGGTCATGTTGGAGAACTGAGCTCACAAACGGCCAAACTGGAGTCCAATACCCTACCACTACACCGCTGACAGTTCATAAGTGCATTGCTGACTTTGTCCAACAACTAGATTTATAAACTTTGCTTTCCTGTGAGACATTTAAAACTTTATTACCATATATCAGGAAGAAATAACATTGATTTACAGTTGCTTTGATTCCCCAAGAGATGTATATAATGTATTGGATTTGACAATGACAGATGTTCCTGCGTGTCCTACCCAGGATGACCAGGTTTTGATCAAATTGCTGCAACACAGAGCAAGATTCTGCATACATGTAACACTGAGCATAATACACAAATTACAATGTAGATATATACTTTAGCCAAATGATACACACACATCTATAATTATAATATTTGATGTATACCAGATTATTATTAAAGGAAGGATGAGACAGAGTTACTTTTGAGGCAAATAAAGTTTCTTCATCACATACATGTAACTGGTAACATGGCAACACTATCGTTTATTTTTGGTGCATTTGTTTGCTAGAGGCTAGCATGGTATCTCAAAGGGTAATAGCGGCTGGCAATATTGATATCTCACACTATCATAGAGGCTAGCATGGTATCTCAAAGGGTAATAGCAGCTGGCAATATTGATATCTCACACTATCATAGAGGCTAGCATGGTATCTCAAAGGATAATAGCAGCTGGCAATATTGATATCTCACACTATCATAGAGGCTAGCATGGTTTCTCAAAGGGTAATAGCTTCTGGCAATATTGATATTTCACACTATCATAGAGGCTAGCATGGTATCTCAAAGGATAATAGCAGCTGGCAATATTGATATCTCACACTATCATAGAGGCTACCATGGTATCTCAAAGGATAATAGCAGCTGGCAATATTGATATCTCACACTATCATAGAGGCTAGCATGGTTTCTCAAAGGGTAATAGCTTCTGGCAATATTGATATCTCACACTATCATATAGGCTAGCATGGTATCTCAAAAGGTAATAGCGGCTGACAATATTAATATCTCACACTATCATAGAGGCTAACATGGTATATCAAAGGGTAATAGTGGCTGACAATATTGATATCTAACACTATCATAGAGGCTAGCATGGTATCTCAAATGGTAATAGCAGCTGACATTATTTATATCTCACACTATCATAGAGGCTAGCATGGTATCTCAAAGGTTATTAGCCGCTGACAATATTGATATCTCACACTATCATTAAGGCTAGCATGGTTTCTCAAAGGGTACTAGCGGCTGGCAATACTGATATCTCACACTATCATAGAGGCTAACACTGTATCTCAAAGGGTAATAGAGGCTGACAATATTGATATCTCACACTATCATCGAGGCTAACACTGTATCTCAAAGAGTAATAGCGGCTGACAATATTGATATCTCACACTTTCATAGAGGCTAGCATGGTATCTCAAAAGTTATTAGCCACTGACAATACTGATATCTCACACTATCATAGAGGCTAGCATGGTATCTCAAATGGTAATAGCGGGTGACAATATTGATATCTCACACTATCATAGAGGCTAACATGGTATCTCAAAGGGTAATAGCGGGTGACAATATTGATATCTCACACTATCATAGAGGCTAACATGGTATCTCAAAGGTTATTAGCAGCTGACAATATTGATATCTCACACTATCATAGAGGCTAGCATGATATCTCAAATGGTAATAGCGGCTGACAATATTGATATCTCACACTATCATAGAGGCTAGCACGGTATCTCAAAGGGTAATAGCAGCTGGCAATATTGATATCTCACACTATCATAGAGGCTGGCTTGGTATCTCAAAGGGTTATAGCCCAAACAATACTGATATCTCACACTATCAGAGAGGCTAGCATGGTATCTCAAAGGGTAATAGCAGCTGGCAATATTGATATCTCACACTATCATAGAGGCTAGCATGGTATCTTAAAGGGTAATAGCGGCTGGCAATATTGATATCTCACACTATCATAGAGGCTAGCATGGAATCTCAAAGGGTAATAGCAGCTGGCAATATTGATATTTCACACTACCATAGAGGCTAGCATGATATCTCAAAGGGTAATAGCTGCTGGCAATATTGATATCTCACACTACCATAGAGGCTAGCATGGTATCTCAAAGGGTAATAGCAGCTGGCAATATTGATATATCACACTATCATAGAGGCTAGCATGGTTTCTCAAAGGGTAATAGGTGGCTGGCAATATTGATATCTCACTATATCATAGAGGATAGCATGGTATCTCAAAGGGTAATAGCTGCTGGCAATATTGATATCTCGCACTATCATGGTTTCTCAAAGGGTAATAGGGGCTGGCAATATTGATATCTCACACTACCAAAGAGGCTAGCATGGTATCTCAAAGGGTAATAGCAGCTGGCAATATTGATATCTCACACTACCATAGAGGCTAGCATGGTATCTCAAAGGGTAATAGCGGCTGGCAATATTGATATCTCACACTACCATAGAGGCTAGCATGGTATCTCAAAGGGTAATAGCGGGAAGCAATATTGATATCTCACACTACCATAGAGGCTAGCATGGTATCTCAAAGGGTAATAGCGGGTGGCAATATTGATATCTCACACTACCATAGAGGCTAGCATGGTATCTCAAAGGGTAATAGCAGCTGGCAATATTGATATCTCACACTATCAAAGAGGCTAGCATGGTATCTAAAAGGGTAAAAGCGACTGGCAATATTGATATCTCACACTATCATAGAGGCTAGCATGGTATCTCAAAGGGTAATAGCAGTTGACAATATTGATATCTCACACTATCATAGAGGCTAGCATGGTATCTCCAAGGGATAATAGCAGCTGGCAATATTGATATCTTACACTGTCATAGAGGCTAACATGGTATCTCAATAGGTAATAGCGGCTGGCAATATTGATATCTCACACTATCATAGAGGCTAGCATGATATCTCAAAGGGTAATAGCGGCTGGCAATATTGATATTGCACACTACCATAGAGGCTAGCATGGCATCTCAAAGGGTTATAGCAGCTGGCAATTTTGATATCTCACACTACCATAGAGGCTAGCATGGCGTCTCAAAAGGTAATAGTGGCTGGCAATATTGATATCTCACACTATCATAGAAGCTAGCACAGTATCTCAAAGGGTAATAGTGGCTGGCAATATTGATATCTCACACTATTATAAAGGTTAGCATGATATCTCAAAATGGCTTATGGAGGCTAGCATGATATATCAAAAGATATTATAGAGGCTAGCATGATATCTCAAAATGTATAATAGATATAGCATGATATCTCAAAATTTATTACAGAGGCTAGAATGATAGCTCAAAGGTTTTGTATAGGCAAGAATAACTAAAAATGTATTGTTGAGGCTAAAATGATATCTTAGAATAAAATAGGCTTAAATGTGTAATTAGTAGTTACTAAGGGACATGGGTTTGCTAAAAAAAATCTAAGTATGAAAGATAAATAATTCTGTCTTATATTTAAAAGGGAGTTATACTACTTTCCCCCTTTGATTCCCTTTAACTGCAGTGATGGTTGGTTGTATGGTGTTTAGCATTGTATTCAACAGTGGTGACAGTGGTGACAGTGTCTACTAAATATGACAGTATTCCAAGTGCTGTCACACTAAAGTACCATGCTGCAGACACATTATATGGGCACCAGACAGACCAGACCTAGAACTATCTAAGTGCTGAGTGCCAAGTGAGAAATCTTCTATTACCAGTTTTTGGCATGTTAATGGAAGTGAAGTTACATTGATGCATGGCGATATGACTGAAAATTATTACAAAAAAAAAAATTTTTTTGCGGCAGAGCAAGTACAATAGCTCTCTTTTTCTTTAAATGTCCAGATTAAAATGTAATAAAGGCCAAAATGGTATCTTTACAAGCCGCTAAAATATAAATTGGTTAAAACAGAATCAACAAATATTTTCATTTATTAATCAACTTTATTTTGAAACATTAATTTGACAATAAATACATCAGTAATACTACAAGATAACTGTAACTAGCAGGTACAACAATACTCCTGCAATATACGCAACGTTACTGGCGAACAAAATAGTAATACGCCATGTTTCTGGCAATCTGAACAAAATAGTAATACACCATGTGTCTGGCGATCTGAACAAAATAGTAATATGCCATGTGTCTGACGAGCTGAACAAAATAGTAATACGCCATGTGTCTGGCGATCTGAACAAAATAGTAATATGCCATGTGTCTGGCGATCTGAACAAAATAGTAATATGCCATGTGTCTGACGAGCTGAACAAAATAGTAATACGCCATGTGTCTGGCGATCTGAACAATATAGTAATATGCCATGTGTCTGACGAGCTGAACAAAATAGTAATACGCCATGTGTCTGGTGAGCTGAACAAAATAGTAATACGCCATGTGTCTGGCGAGCTGAACAATATAGTAATATGCCATGTGTCTGGCAATCTGAATAAAACTCCTGCAATAACACTCTGCTTCTGGGGATCTGAACAAAATAGTAATATTTGTTAAATAAAGTTTGTCCATGGATTGATTTCCAAAAGTTAGGGTAATAAATAAGTTATTTTCCTCGTATTTTTTTTTTTTATTTGGTAAAGTATCAATGTTAAGGAACCCTGTACAAGAAATTTTTTAACTTTGAAAGAATGTCATCTTAGTGATAGTATGTTTATACCATTGCCTCTCCTGAAAACAACAAAGTGATTTAAAGTCATTTTTAGCACAGAAATAAATAACAAAACAACAGACTGTAAAGCCACATACCTCCCCATCTGCTCCTTCACCATCAGTTTCCACCCTACGAACATACCTTGTCATGTGCTCCATCACAATCAGTTTCCACCGTACAAACATACTTCGCCCCATATGCTCCTTCACCATAGGTTTCCATTGTACAAACATACCTCGCCATGTGCTCCCCCACCATCAGTTTCCACTGTACAAACATACCTCGCACCATCAGTTTCCACTGTACAAACATACCTCGCCATGTGCTCCCTCACCAAAAGTTTCCACTGTACAAACATACCTCACCATGTGCTCCTTCACCATCACTTCCCACCGTACGAACACACCTCACCATGTGCTCCTTCACCATCACTTCCCACCGTACAAACATAACTCGCCATGTGCTCCTTCACCATCACTTCCCACCGTACAAACATACCTCGACATGTGCTCCTTCATCATCAGTTTCCACTGTACAAACATACCTCGACATGTGCTCCTTCACCATCACTTCCCACCGTACAAACATACCTCGACATGTGCTCCTTCATCATCAGTTTCCACTGTACAAACATACCTCGCCATGTGCTCCATCACCATCAGTTTCCACCGTACGAACATACCTCACCATGTGCTCCTTCACCATCAGTTTCCACCGTACAAATATACCTCCCCATGTGCTCCTTCACCATCACTTCCCACCGTACAAACATACCTCCCCATGTGCTCCTTCACCATCACTTCCTACCGTACAAACATACCTCGACATGTGCTCCTTCATCATCAGTTTCAACTGTACAAACATACCTTGACATGTGCTCCTTCACCACTTCCCACCGTACAAACATACCTCGACATGTGCTCCTTCATCATCAGTTTCCACTGTACAAACATACCTCGACATGTGCTCCTTCACCATCACTTCCCACCGTACAAACATACCTCGACATGTGCTCCTTCACCATCACTTCCCACCTACAAACATACCTCGACATGTGCTCCTTCATCATCAGTTTCCACTGTACAAACATACCTCGACATGTGCTCCTTCATCATCAGTTTCCACTGTACAAACATACCTCGACATGTGCTCCTTCATCATCAGTTTCCACTGTACAAACATACCACGCCATGTGCTCCCTCACCATCAGTTTCCACTGTACAAACATACCTCGACATGTGCTCCTTCATCATCAGTTTCCACTGTACAAACATACCTCGACATGTGCTCCTTCATCATCAGTTTCCACTGTACAAACAGACCACGCCATGTGCTCCCTCACCATCAGTTTCCACTGTACAAACATACCTCGACATGTGCTCCTTCATCATCAGTTTCCACTGTACAAACATACCTCAACATGTGCTCTTTCATCATCAGTTTCCACTGTACAAACATACCACGCCATGTGCTCCCTCACCATCAGTTTCCACTGTACAAAATACCTCGCCATGTGCTCCCTCACTATCAGTTTCCACTGTACAAACATACCACGCCATATGCTCCTTCACCATAAGTTTCCACTGTACAAACATACCTTGACATGTGCTCCTTCACCATAACTTTCCACTGTACAAACATACCTCGCCATGTGCTCCTTCACCATAAGTTTCCACTGTACAAACATACCTCGCCATGTGCTCCCTCACTATCAGTTTCCACTGTACAAACATACCACGCCATGTGCTCCTTCACCATAAGTTTCCACTGTACAAACATACCTCGCCATGTGCTCCTTCACCATAACTTTCCACTGTACAAACATACCTCGCCATGTGCTCCTTCACCATAAGTTTCCACTGTACAAACATACCTCCCCATGTGCTCCTTCACCATCAGTTTCCACTGTACAAACATACCTCACCATGTGCTCCCTCACTATCAGTTTCCACTGTACAAACATACATCGCCATGTGCTCCTTCACCATACGTTTCCACTGTACAAACATACCTTGACATGTGCTCCTTCATCATCAGTTTCCACTGTACAAACATACCTCGACATGTGCTCCCTCACCATCAGTTTCCACTGTACAAACATACCTCGCCATGTGCTCCCTCACTATCAGTTTCCACTGTACAAACATACCACGCCATATGCTCCTTCAACATAAGTTTCCACTGTACAAACATACCTCGCCATGTGCTCCTTCACCATAAGTTTCCACTGTACAAACATACCTCCCCATGTGCTCCTTCACCATCAGTTTCCACTATACAAACATACCTCAACATGTGCTCCCTCACCATCAGTTTCCACTGTACAAAATACCACGCCATGTGCTCCCTCACTATCAGTTTCCACTGTACAAACATACATCGCCATGTGCTCCTTCATCATCAGTTTCCACTGTACAAACATACCTCAACATGTGCTCCCTCACCATCAGTTTCCACTGTACAAAATACCACGCCATGTGCTCCCTCACTATCAGTTTCCACTGTACAAACATACCACGCCATATGCTCCTTCATCATCAGTTTCCACTGTACAAACATACCTCGCCATGTGCTCCCTCACTATCAGTTTCCACTGTACAAACATACCACGCCATGTGCTCCTTCACCACCAGTTTCCACTGTACAAACATACCTCCCCATGTGCTCCTTCACCATAAGTTTCCACTGTACAAACATACCTCCCCATGTGCTCCTTCACCATCAGTTTCCACTGTACAAAGTACCTCGCCATGTGCTCCCTCACTATCAGTTTCCACTGTACAAACATACATCGCCATGTGCTCCTTCACCATACGTTTCCACTGTACAAACATACCTCGACATGTGGTCCTTCATCATCAGTTTCCACTGTACAAACATACCTCGACATGTGCTCCCTCACCATCAGTTTCCACTGTACAAACTACCTCGCCATGTGCTCCCTCACTATCAGTTTCCACTGTACAAACATACCACGCCATATGCTCCCTCACCATCAGTTTCCACTGTACAAAATACCTCGCCATGTGCTCCCTCACTATCAGTTTCCACTGTACAAACATACCTCGCCATATGCTCCTTCATCATCAGTTTCCACTGTATAAACGTACTTCCCATGTGCTCCCTCATCATCAGTTTCCACTGTACAAACATACTCCGACATGTGCTCCCTCACCATCAGTTTCCACTGTACAAAATACCTCGCCATGTGCTCCCTCACTATCAGTTTCCACTGTACAAACATACCACGCCATGTGCTCCTTCACCATCAGTTTCCACTGTACAAACATACCACGCCATATGTGCTCCTTCACCACCAGTTTCCACTGTACAAACATACCTTGCCATGTGCTCCTTCACCATAACTTTCCACTGTACAAACATACCTCGCCATGTGCAGGATTGCAGATCAGGTCAAAACTTGTTTGTATACATACAACCCTTGATTTGTTATGTATTTAACTCTTGTAATCAGTTAAATGGCATCATTTTTACATATTCATGTTCATTATATGACAAAAAGTGTCAGTTTTTATCAGTATAAAATTATGAAGTTTCAAAAAACTAAATTTTTCACTCATATTTTCAAAACTAGCTTCAGCATTGCAGAATAGCCCTATGAGACTGCCCAAATAAACCCTACATAATATACTGAGTTCCAAAAGTTTAGTTGGTATTTTCATGCAAGTTTAACTGTATTACAAAAAAAAGATTTCAATATTTTTTAGATTTAACTATATTTGTCAAAGATCAACAGAATTTTGATTTATTCTATAGTCTGGTTGAAAGTTATTGCTCCTTTGGGTAAAACAGCATTTTGTCAAATAAAAGCACTATTTGTCTAGTTAAACAACTGAAACTGTGTAAATGATGAGATAAAACACCACAAAATGTAAAACTTGCAAAAAAATACATAACATGGCATCACTGTACATGCATTCCCTCTTGAAAGTGATGAAGTCGGTAAATTACCTCCCTTTACATTAAAAAAGAATGATTTAGGATGGTGATATCACCAGAATGATTCTGTTTGTTACAAACCTAAATTCAATTTCAGACTGCGTCTTCAAAATATCAGGCACACATCCCGCTTTAAATGGGATTTCCCATGTATTTTTACTGACAAAACTTTTGGAACTCAGTATAATATCAGAGTACTTGATCATAAACAATCAATAATAGAACAAACACAAACCCTATGTATAATATCAGAAAACCGAACCTGATGAAGTTGATAATATTAGACATTTACATATTCTATTTATCACGTCAATATTTCTAGTTCGTTTTTTATTCATTTAATGTAAGATTAAAAATAGTTCCGTCCAGATCAATATGTATAAGTATACATAACGATGTCATGAAGTATACATAATGACGTCATGTGCCTGATAAACTTGCAATGATGTGATACACTTATGTTTATCAAGCAGGCAGTTTATCAACAGAAATGAATGCATTGACATGATAAACAATCACAATAGAACAAACACATATCAAAACAACTTCTGACTATAAGACAATAACATAATAAAAGCACCAGTTGTCATAATGTAAACAACACCACCTGTAGCAACATCACCTGTACACAACACCACCTGTAACAACAAACACATGACAACACGGCATCACAATGACGTTCTTGTTTTCATATCAACATATTTTTTACACACTTTTATTCTACCACAAATTCCCTAATAAAGGTCCCCTTCCTCATACAGCCCTTCCAACTCCCATGTCAATAAAAATAAAAATTTACCAACATAAATTATCCAGTCTTAATATGTTTATCAACTAAAATTGCCAATTATTCCATTTATTCCATAATGTAACATACTGTAACAAATTATTACATAGTGTAACCTATTGTTACATATTGTAACATGTTTCAACATATTGGAACCTGTTGTAACATATTGTATCATATTGTAATAAAATGTAACATATTGTATCATATTGTAATAAAATGTAACATATTGTATCATATTGTAATATAATGTAACATAATGTAGCAAAATGATCATATTATGTTAACATAATATATCATAATGTAATATATTGTATCCTATTGTAATATAATGTAACGTAATGTAACAAACTGATCATATTACGGTAACATAATATATCATATTGTAACATATTATACTCTATTGTAACACAGGTAATGACATTGTAACATATTGTAACATTATGTAAAATTTTGTAACATTACAACATATTGTAACATTGTACCAAATTATAACACTACTTGTCACAATGAAAAGAAGACATTTTTGTTTTCTCATGTTAAAACAAAGAAAAGAGAAAATGTTGAGCAAGCATTTGTTTAGTCTCTGGTCCCCCTTTTTATAAAATGTAATATCCCCAGTGATGTTTAATAAAAAGTTTAGGGTGTGGCTATGTAACAATTTTGAAGAATGATATTGGGAATATTAATTTTTCTAAATTTTTCTATATCAGAATATATGGCGGACTAGTGTCTGGCTAGACATCGGCACTGCTCGGACGTTGCGCAGAACAGGATGTTTACCTATTGTAATCGTGATTTATTGCACATAAAACGAAAGTTCCTTTCTTTTGAAATTCATCTACAGTGTTTTAGATGTTCAATCTGTTTTGTTTCACTCAATTCTATGTAGAGCATCAGTAAGTTACACATTTTATAAATTTCACTTGTTATGTTCCTATAATCTAAGCAACATCTTTATTTTACCGCATGATGTAAACAATAACAAGTCTATTTCATAGTTTATATCAGAAAATGTTTGCAAATGCATCTAGATGACACAGACTGTGTCTAGAAGACCGCCGAGTAGAGACGACAAGAATTATATTGATTCGTGTCTGCTCAGCCATCTAATTATAGGTCATCAGATACTGATATGTGTTGACAAATATCTTCACTTTCATTTTTCTTGTAAGACCACACCACAGTGACTATACAACTACGCGAGTTTGTGTTATTTTTAATCACACAATTATAAACCTGATCCAAACACTGATACATCAACCAACTAAATAATTGAGCCCTGATTATCAATGACGTATTATATCATACAATGACCTATGCCAATGTGGTCACATGGCTTCTATCTATAATCTATAAATATATTAGTTTATGCAGAGCAAAAACTGTCAGTCAAAACAGTCCAGTGGATAGGAATGTGGATTGTGTTCAAATTAATTTTCAACCAAAATGATTTTTTTTCTCTTTCACAGATAAAATTTTTTATATTTCAGATCTGATACGTGTTGGCGAATAGGATCCAAAAGAAGGTTGATAAGTCCACGCTGGACCTAGCCGTTACTGCAGTACAATTTAAAACAATGTCCCTATGTGCAGCTTCTATTCTGCTGCAGGTACCTGCAACTTGCACATAGGAAGTGCGTTAAATATGCACAAATGGACGAACAAGGCGTGGCAGCATGTGATTTTGAGTGGGACTTTTGTTAGTGTGATATTGATTGTAATTAAATACATCATTGTTTGAAATGAATGAAATAGTTTAATACATTATAAAAACATGTTAGTTGTGTATTATTGAAACATTGACTGCTTTTCATTATTGCTACAATTATCGCATAATTGCCACCTAAATTCTAAATAGCACAATCCGATCTAATTTTATAAATAGACAATAATGAAGTCGAGAACACCTTAACCGGCTCTTTTGTATTTTATTCTATCCTTGATGATCTTAATTTGAAAAATATTTTGAAAAAGTCGCAGTTTTTTTTTTGTGTGAGATAAATGGATTATACTACATGAAAAGGAGATATGACAGGTAATTACCTATGTTGAGGAGTCGGGGAGGGGGGGGGGGGACTGGGGCTGCTTGTCCAAGTGGTTTTAAGGTGCTGTCTTGGGATCTCATCACTGAGGTCACAAGGTCAAGCCCACCATGGTCTATCTTGGACAATTAAAACATGCCAAAACAATATATTGAAAAAATGATTTTCCTTACTTGGCCTGAGCTGTCCTAATATTCCTTCTTACAATTGCAGTACATTAGAAACGTAACATCATTCTACTTGATCTGCCATATTGGTTACATTACTGCATACAGATTATTTACTGTATTAGGACAGGTATTCCTTTCCAATTTCACAATGGATTAAAAAATATTTTTTGGTTATTATAATGTATTTTTGGCCTAAATGAAATTCCAATTCATTTGCAATTTAGTTATAAATTCCATTCTAACACAAACACCATCTAAAACCAAGAATCTATACAGTGAAGGAAAAGCAAATTATTAAGATTTTGTGCAACCATATGTTGCAATTTCTTGTTTTCAATTATCTCAACATAAGTTATCTCAGAAATAGAAATCAAATTTATTACTTTACAGAATGAAACCCCATTGTTATAAGACTATATCCAACCTCATCAAAATGAGTCTATCCCGACCCCCACAAAATAAGACAATCCCTGAACCCTATAAAATGAGTCTATCCCGACCCCCACAAAATAAGACTATCTCCGAACCCTATAAAATGAGATAATCCCGACCCCCACAAAATGAGATTATCCAACCCCCCACAAAATAAGATAATTCCCGACTCCCTAAATGATATACAACAAAACTACTGAATTTTTCCTTTTAACTGCAATGCTTTTCATTTAAGATCATTCTGCTGTAGGATCCAAACATAAAAACATGTAAAATTAAGTAAAATTAAAGTAAAAAATCAGCTGCCTCAAATTTTGAATGATTTATTTAACAAATAATAGACAGTTATTATGCTACTTTACTAACATTTAGTTGCGAGATATACATTTCCTATCCTTCTCTATGTAAAACTCCTTGCTAACACATATAATAAACAATAGAGTCTGTCAATATCAAATAAAGTAAACTAATTTAGAATAAAATGCACAACATTTTTATCTTCATTTTTAACAGTTTGTTTATTTCTGATTTACCAAATATATACAGTGACCTATGTTTATAACACCTTTAAATCTGTTGTTAAATACATGAAAGTTATTGATCGGAAACCAATATGACCTCGGACTGACTGACAGACGAGCAGCAGAGGAAAGGACAGACAGGCGTAAGACTTAATGTCCTGTCACCATTCTTCAAATGGCAGAAACAACAAAATGTTAATGAAATAGAACCCAGAAATGTTTTAATTTTATATAGATTTTTCATCATGTTACAGTGCTTATGTACATGGAAAACCATTTTCTCTGTAACGTGAAACAAATAGATTATAAAGTTTGTCTTAACAACGCAACATTGAGGAATATCACCATATAACTGTCATGGTTTTGTAATGTAACTGGTGCTGACATAAGTATTGTACCATATTACCCCCCCCCCCCCCCCCCCCCCCCCGCATTTAATTGAACACATTTAATTCACCATTAAGTCTGACTACCTTTTTATTGATGATACTTAAATATGGATTTCTTGGACTCAGATATGTGGTGGGGAGTTTATTAGAGGGGGGAATATTTACTGGGATGGGGGGGGAGGGGGGGGGGGGGTAAATACAGTATAAGACTGTTTGATTTATTTAAGTACAATTCTGTTAATTTCTTATTAGCCGGTTTCATCCCATTGTGGTTGTGGTACATCGCTGGGACATCACTGAGACAATATCAATAACAACGTCAACAACAACATCAGAAAACTGCAGCACTACTTCCAAGTAGTTGATGAGCTTCAAGTTTGGCACACCAATTAAAACTCTTTGATTTTTTTATATTTGTAGCAAATACTCAACAAATACAGTGCTGCTGTTCTTTTTGGTTTAATATCTATGTGGCAAATGCTCAACAAGATCTGTACTGCACAGCTGTTCTTTTTGATTTTAAATCTTTGTAATGAATACTTCACCAAAACTTTTCAACATAACAGTTACTGTCCTCTTTAATTTAATATGTTTGTAGCAAACACTCAACCATAGCTTAACTCTACAGCTCTCATACTGATGCAGGTGATGGCCCGCTGGTCGATGGTTTGGCGACCAGTCTTGTTGTCACCAAATTGACCGTCAGATTGGGTCTCGGCATGAGCACCTCGCAGCAGTTGCACATACAACAACACTTACAACAACACTGACGAAACAATTCACGAAGTCCTCGCCGATACTCAATGCTCATACTGGCATACACGAAAAACTTGTAAAAGCTGTTACCCATGGCCAGCCAGAATGTGTAGAAGTGAAACTCACGTGGAATGGACTCATCATGCAGATAGAAGCTGCATATCCGCAGAACGCACCATGGCAACCAGGTGCCAATGTATATTATTGAAACAATGAAGTTTATTTGATAGTTTCTTGGTCGTGATGACACCTCTAGGACAACAGCCTCATACATTTTCTGTTTCTTTCGGAAACCGTGCGTAAATAAATATATATTGGTAATTGTAATGGCCGCCATGGCGGGAAGAAGTGCCAGAGCTCCAGCCGTGACAAAGTAAGCACTCTCAGAGCCTATATAAAATGTGCAAATGTATACTGGAGTGTAGTAGTGCGTGTCCCCTCGGAAGTTTAGTAATGGCGGACAACAGAAACTGACTGCAGCTATCCATGCGAAAGATATCCAACACAAAGATCGTGGTGGTGACATCATTAGTTTGTAACGCTCCGGTTTACGAACAGCAACATAATGGTCAACGTTCATCCACACGAGGGCATACACTCCCGACAAGAAAAACACTACCGTCATGTATGACTGCATGTGACACAGCTTCGGATCAACTCCTTCATAACCGAATTTGTTGATAATGGAGCAGTACACAGCAAACGGGATTATGAATAATCCAATACACAGGTCAGAGATTGTGACAGAGTACAGAAACACACGGTTAATATTGCGTAAATAGTCCGTCCACGCCATCACAAACAAAGTGATGATATTGGTCACCATGGTAACTAATAGTACCGATACCAGGAATATTGTCTCTATAATTCGTTCTGTATCCATAGTTACAGAATCAATGTCAAGGTCAAACAAATGACCTTGATGCAGTACTTAGTACAGTAAAATGTACTTTTAAATCTAAAATCACATTTTCCTAATGTCAGCTTACACGACTAAATAAGAGGTCATTACATCCCTCTTTATTTCAACATGTTGCAATACAATTTCCAATCCATATTACATGTTCTTAGCAGTAGCATATAACTCAAATGAAAAAAAACCACAACAAATACCAAGTTTCTCTTTTATACCAAATACACAGATGCTCTAATGCTTGTGGTTGATAAGAAACTCTGTTTTGACTTAAATACAGTGTCACTGACAGATTGTAATACTCAAGGTGCTTTGTAAGAATTACACTAGATACTTAGGTACACAAGTTATCTCCCTTAACTTGCCAGTGTTGCACAAGTTATCTTTTTTACTTATCTCCCTGAACTTGCTAATGTTACACAAGTTATCTCCCTTACTTAGTTACACAAATTACCTCCCTTGTAAAACTTTCATCATAATTTCTATCTTAGTATATTGCATTATCACCATTGATAAATATCATGGGATCTCAGTGCAGCCAGTTGAGTAACCTCCCTTACTGCTATCTACTGAATCCCTACACATTGCGATTGTGCCAATCCATGCAGTATTAAATATAGTTCCGTGCCTACAGAATGCACATCCACATCCGCTATAGCTGGGATATTAATTTTCTACAGTGCCATACAACTGACAGTTGTAACCATCACTGCTTTACTGAATGCCACTTTGAATATCATCTCTGCAATCTAGTTTTCCGTGAATATTGAAATATCAAAGGAACCTTATTTCCAATAGATGAACTATTTTTTCGAGACTCTTGAAGACTTCCATGTTTCAAAGCAATTCAACTGCATCTGAAAGTAGAAAAAAATATTATCTATAAATATATATATAACTTTTGAAAACATTTACTACTTTTATTTGTTGTTTTTTACCAAGGAATTATATAGAGAAGGAAAGGCAATTGACTGAGATTTTGTGAATGCTCGCGTATTCATGCAAAATCTCGCAATATCTCATTTTCAATTATCTTAACAGCCATTCATCTCAAGAACACAGATCTAAATTCTTACACTGCAGAATGAAATTGTCATTAAAACAATACCATTCCCAGAAATTTGTGTTTAAAATTGTTGAAGAACTTGTGATTACAAAATGTGTTCACTGCAGCTAAAATAACAACAAATTATGGTAAATTTTCCTTCAAACCTCAATATCTTTAATTCAACATCATTTTGTGTGATCGAAACATGTTTAAACATCTAAGATTACATACAACTTACAGTCGATATACAAGAAATCAGTTGCCTGTGAATTATGAATTATTTAATTTGCAAATCATAAATTCTTCGTGTGCCGTTTCATCAACAATTAGTCAAGAGATGCAAGTTTCCTATCCTTCTATACAAGTCCTTGTTTTTACTAATTTTAAATTCAATCAACTGTTTTGCAAAGAAAAAAATGATTTCCATCACGTTGCCTGTTATGTAGTTATGAATACGTGCCATCCAGTTTTACAACCAATGAAAATACAGGAAGTCCAGTTAAACCACATCCCTCCTTCTACAAACTGATGTAGAGGCTGTGTTTGGCTGGGACAGAATTCAAACCCACAACCCTAACAGCTGTGAGATGTAGAGGCTGTGTTTGGCTGGGACAGGACTCAAACCCAAAACCCTAACAGCTGTGAGATGTATGTGATCTTGGAGATGGCGACTCAAAACAAGAAGAAAAAGTGGAGTAAATCGCCCAGTGGTAAAGCATCGTATCCAAGACTGGGGCTTGTAGGTGTGATCATCTGCAAAGGCCATGTATGGCAGGATCCTTTATATGCATATGCTTAGTACTGGTTCTACTCAGGAAGACAATGAGTGTGAAGTTGTAAAAACTTGCTTTACAATCAATGTAAAATAAATAAGTTTAAAACATATAAAAAATTGGAATTATGGGAAGAGCGTTTAAAAATTCAAAGTCTGGAAGTTTTGTTAGATTTAATAAAACAACCTCTTACAGAAATACAATCGATCTTGACCACAACTTATCGACAAACATCATAGCATATTATAGACCTGAAATTTCTTTGCAATCCTCTCACTAACAACAACAACAACGGAAACCAGAACCCAGAACCGAAGAAAGTAATTCATAGATTTTGAGCTTATTTCAAGTTCATTAGCCACTCATTCATGCAGTTTGGGCCAGAAATTATGTAAATAAATCAGGTTCTATTCACATCTTGGTAAACGCCAACAATAGCTGATAGCAGTTATAACAACAAGCAACCACTCAGTGCAAACAAAGAAAGACTTGTGTTTCTGTCACACTGTATTACAGGACAGACTGCTTCAGATACAAGATGCAGAACTTACAGCAGATACAATCTGTGAATCATAGATAGTCACAGATAGCATCTCTCCTAGTTACCTATTGTTGTACTTCCATAATGCATGGGTTTGTTTTACAACATTATATTAAACATCATTATATATTATACATTGTACCAGTATGTGAAATAAGCAAGAGAACCTTAGAGGCAACATGATGCTCTACTGGTCAATATACCATGGCATAATTATTCCCCCACAAATTTCAGACTTCTGGAACTTCTGGGGAGACCAAAGAATCATGTGAATGTCTATCTGATTATATATAAATACTCCCCAGCCATTTGAATTTGTCCCCCAATTCCACAGAGAATGGGGAGTCATGTGAATGTCTATCTGATTATGTGTAAATATTCCCCAGCCATTTGAATTTGTCCCCAAATTCCACAGAGAATGGAGAATCATGTGAATGTCTATCTGATTATATGTAAATATTCCCCAGCCATTTGAATTTGTCCCCCAATTCCACAGAGAATGGAGAATCATGTGAATGTTTATCTGATTATATATAAATACTCCCCAGCCATTTGAATTTGTCCCCCAATTCCACAGAGAATGAAGAATCATGTGAATGTCTATCTGATTATATATAAATACTCCCCAGCCATTTGAATTTGTCCCCCAATTCCACAGACAATGGAGAATCATGTGAATGTCTATCTGATTATATATAAATACTCCCCAGCCATTTGAATTTGTCCCCCAATTCCACAGAGAATGGAGAATCATGTGAATGTCTATCTGATTATATATAAATACTCCCCAGCCATTTGAATTTGTCCCCCAACTCCACAGAGAATGGAGAATCATGTGAATGTCTATCTGATTATATATAAATACTCCCCAGCCATTTGAATTTGTCCCCCAATTCCACAGAGAACGGAGAATCTTGTGAATGTCTATCAGATTATATATAAATACTCCTCAGCCATTTGAATTTGTCCCCCAATTCTACAGAGAATGAAGAATCATGTGAATGTCCATCTGATTATATATAAATACTCCCCAGCCATTTGAATTTGTCCCCCAATTCCACAGAGAATGGAGAATCATGTGAATGTCTATCTGATTATATGTAAATATTCCCGAGCCATTAGGCACAAACTTGTGATCACAAACAGATGACATTAGTCTCAGACTCATGACCACAGATGTGAAGGGTAAGTTACCTTGAACTCAAATCCCACAACCATAACAGTGAGGGGAAATTGACCTTGGACTCAAACCAATGACCACAACTATCTATTTGTGGAGCTCGTGGTCAAGTGGTAGAGCATCAGGTTCAGCATGGAAGGACCTTTGGTTTGATCCTCTGCTACGGATATATAAAGTGACCATGAGCAAAGACACTTGATCCACATAATTATGCTTAATACTGTTTGTTCTACCCAGGAAGACTTGGAGCATGATTTGTCTAAGTTGTTCTGATTA
This sequence comes from Panopea generosa, assembly GCA_029582155.1. NCBI lineage: Eukaryota > Metazoa > Mollusca > Bivalvia > Adapedonta > Hiatellidae > Panopea > Panopea generosa. The sequence continues at coordinate 38,314,413 of CM055905.1, forward strand.
AGTCTTTATTATACTTTAATTTTTAATATAGGGATATAGAATTTATGTTGTCACTAGTCCCTGTGTCTCAAACCACTTGACATTCAATTTAGAAAAAACAAACAAAACATCTTCAGGTAATATTTCCCAATTTGTCTGAACCTGATCATGTATATGGAGTATCTTATGGAGTTTATCTACATAAGTGTAATACAGTCTGAGTATGAGTTAATACTTTTAGATGTAATTATATTTGTTTGTTTGAATATTTAGCATAACTTTTATACCATCAACAGCTTACAAACAATCACTTAACCTTAACACTCTTATTTAGGATCCAGGAAGGTTAACCAGTACTCGAGCATACCCATCTCCTCATATAACTGAAAACTCTCCCACTTGACTCATCAGTAAGAGAGAGTGACAATATAATTCAATTTCACTCGTCATGGACTGTTACTAAGGAGCTTTTAGCTGTCACTGACAATATTGATATCATTGCAAAATTAAGTTTCAGTAATATAGATTTCAATTCAAGTCATTATTTTTGAAAGAAACAAAAAAAGATCTTCCAACCAATAAAACCAGAACACTTAATAGAACCGTAACCTAATAATTTTAACACATTAACATTTGGTTTTGTAAAGTGCTCCTGTTTTGTTTTCTCATGGAATCAATAATTCCAAAACTAAGAATTAAATGCTATAAACAAGTTGCTTTACCTAGGTACTGAATCAGCCAATAAAAAATTATTGTATGGATACTTCCTTCACAGTTATTCTTAAATAAAAGCATTTCTACAAGCTAGAGCAGTTCTCAAAAACATCCTCATATATAGATTTAGTGTCTAAAGTCTAAATCCGAAACTAAGTAATTGTAAACACTTCAGGCCACAGATTCTGTGCAAGCACTGGGAACAAAAGCTGTCAGAAAATGTGCAGTCCACTTAAAGCTTTGCTAGATATTTTCTTTTTCATCAATCAATATGTCAATCAATCCAGAGTGGTGAACACAGCATCCATGCAAATCTGCAACCTCAACTCCATTCAGCGAACACAGCACCCACACAAATCTCAAACCGTGGCTCAATTCAAACTGGATCTATTGGTAATCTGTACAGCTCCATTATGCATCATTATGCATAACCTATAACTTTATTTTTTTAAATGGGGTTAATGCCATTTTCAACACATTTCAGGTTATACAGTAGAATTTTGATCATTTGAACTCGACGGGACTGGACAAAATAGTTCGAGTCAGTGGTAGTTCGAGTCAAGCCTGGTACAACAATCCATCGTACATGTACAAGTACGTTTGTGAGTGTGTTATTGAATTCCGTGTGCACGCTTTGAACAGGTGCAATAAATGATGTAAATGATACATATTTTTTGTTGATTTGGAAAATCCAATACACCAGAAAAGATACTTTTCAAATGTAATAAATTGTACTACACTATAATTACTTAATTTACCTTTTTTCATCATATATACACATGTATAAATAGTTATATTTAGCTTTCGGTGTGTGTGAGAATGTAAATGACATGATAATCACACTTTGGTTTTACCGGGTCCTTCACCAAGTTGCTCGGCAATAATCGAAGAGGCTGGCTTAGATATACTCCCGTTACCAGGTCCGTCACTAAGTTGCTCAGCCATTTCTTCTTCAGGTAAATGTGTTGTTAAATGCCACATTGTGCAATCAGACTGAACTTCACATTTCTAACATTTATAGGGTAAGATTGAATTTGACACTCTTTATTTTTGAATGTTTGCAATATAAATTGGTCTTAATTTGATTTCATCTCAAGTTACAAATAAACATCAAATAAGAATCAAATTAACTTAATTAATGCAACAGGCTGTATACAATTAATGCAAACGTGTAACCAAATTATCATAATAAATTTTGCTCTTTTAAGACAGTGGGAATATTATGATGTGCAGAAATTACTTCACACCTCAATGAACGGGTGAATAAACATGGCAAACTTCTCTGACTTTCTTTATCTTTGACCAGCTGTTTGTCCGAAAGGTGTGAAAAATACAGGTACGTGTGTTGGCGGTACCCAATTTCTAGTTCGACTGTTCCACCTATCAGTGTTCTAGCCACTGGTGGTAGAATAACAGAAATTTAATAGGTATTTGGCAGGGACTGGGTAAGTTGTTCAAGCGATCTGTGGTGTTCCAGCCAACCGAGTTCGAGCTATCTACTGTATACCACATATCCAGTTTTATTGGTGGAGAAAAATCTCAGAATGAATCTTAGTAGAACCACCGTTCTTCTGCATGTAACTTTCTAACATAAAGATTTTTGAGCAAGCTTGACTTGAACCTATGACCTTAGCGGTGAGAGGTAAGTGATCATGAGACAGCATCTTAGATCAGACATGACAATGGAGGACAATAACTTTCTGTTCAGTAAATGATGGAAAGTTAAACTAAATCACAAAAAGAAAGTTCCCATTCGAACATAATGGCTGATACTGTCTTTTTTATGACAAATTTGTTGATGCACAGGTAGTCATTTTCCGTTTTATTGGCCAATACTGGCCAATGAGTGACTTTATCATAGGGCACAATTTAGTATTTGGTCAACACTACACAGCATATACAATATTGAACAGAATATCCATAATACTGTTGTTTGATATTCACTTCGAAGATCGAACACATATCAACGATAAAGGCAAGACTTCTTTAACAAACAATATCTATGTAACTATATACATCTCACTACACAGTTACGCACCTTTTTTCCTATGGTAACATGATTCTTACACTACTTAAACCATGAAGGGACACATTGGCAGTATCCTACTTAAACCATGGAGGGACACATGGCAAGTACCCTATTTAAACCACGGAGGGACACATGGAAAGTACCCTACATAAACCATGGAGGGACACATGGCAAGTACCCTACATAAACCATGGAGGGACACATTGGAAATATCCTACTTAAACCATGGAGGGACACATGGCAAGTTTCCTACTTAAACAATGGCAGGACACATGGCAAGTTCCCTACATAAACCATGGAGCGACACATGGCAAGTTCCCTACATAAACCATGGAGGGACACATGGCAAGTACCCTACTTAAACCATGGAGGGACACATGGCAAGTACCCTACTTAAACCATGAAGGGACACATGGCAAGTACCCTACATAAACCATGGAGGGATACATGGCAAGTATCCTACTTAAACCATGGAGGGACACATGGCAAGTACCCTACATAAACCATGGAGCGACACATGGCAAGTATCCTACTTAAACCATGGAGGGTCACATGGCAAGTACTGTACATAAACCATAGAGGGACACATGGCAAGTATCCTACTTAAACCATGCAAGGACACATGGCAAGTATCCAACTTAAACCATGGAGGGACACATGACACATGGCAAGTATCCTACTTAAACCATGGAGGGACACATGGCAAGTATCCTACTTAAACCATGGAGGGACACATGGCAAGTATCCTACATTAACCATGGAGGGACACATGGCAAGTATCCTACTTAAACCATGGAGGGACACATGGCAAGTACCCTACTTAAACCATGAAGGGACACAATGCAAGTATCCTACTTAAACCACCATGAAGGGACACATGGCATGTATCAGTGTTTTCTCCAGCTTCAATTTTTTGGGGGTCATTGATGACCCACTGACTAAAAATCTAGGGGTCATTTTCAAAATCTGGGGGTCATCAATTGACTAGTTTTAAACTTAATCAACATGAATAAATGGAGTTAAAAAAAATACATATTTTAATAAAACAGTTTTACTTCCTGTTTCACACAAATGTCTCCATCAAAACTGCAACTTAAGATAACAACTTTAAAACAATTTAACTTCAAACGAATGTTTCAATTCTGGCAATAAGTTACAACAACTTGAAACTTAGTAGTTGTTTTTATGATTTTGTCCCTTTGGTCGTGAACTTTTCAAATGTTATGGCCACAGCACAATCACCAAGGCCTTTACTATTTTGAATGAAAAACATTAAAATTCTTTCAATATTTTATATTTGCTGAGCTACACCTTTAGCATTATATTCTTTGGAAAACAAACTTTTTTTTTGTTTTCTTTTTTCCAAAAGCATTTCTCTCATTTTTAGAGAAATTTTATCTTAAAAAAATAATATAAAATACATTTTAATGGTAACTTCACAAAAATTAATTAAATTTTTGAAATTAAGTAATCATTTTTCAAAATAAAATTAATTTCTTTTTTCAACAACCTTTTAATCGTCCGTTACAGAAACATAAACGGTGCCGGGAATACTGCCGTAAAACTTTGACCGGTCGATGTTTAAACTGGTATTAAAATGTCGCGCATGCGCGTCTCGATACTTTATAGAAAACAAAATAAAAAGTTTTTCAGATAGAGTATCGTTCGTACATTTTAGACAACTTTTATGAAAAGTTTCACGCTTCCACATTTCATCTTCATATACAAACAACCTAAAACTGGGTATATGTCAGTACTATTGTTGCAGGGTACGTTTGTTTTCACAGATGTTGTCTTCAAACTACACTATTGCTTCGCGGAAAATTATGTATGTGATCATAATCGTCTATGCGATTGCATCAATAAAGCGTTCGTAACCAATTAAAGCGTTTATTTAACTTGGTAGAATCGAATGACTGGGATTGCCCTGAATCAGACCACGTGATCTGTCAAATCGGCTGGCATTGTAAAAATAACTCTGAAACCAGCTTGCCGAAACAAATATGCGTAATTTGAATTTCTGTGTTTTTAAGGTTGCGTCATAGTGGACGCACTGAACAAAGTTGATTGCGTCAGATGAGAATTTATTGCGTCAAAAACGCAAGAAACGCGCTCTGGAGAAAACACTGATGTATCCTACTTAAACCGTGGAGGGACACATGGCAAATATCCTTCTTAAACCATAGAGGGACACATGGCAAGTATCCTACTTAAACCATGAAGGACACATGGCAAGTACCCAACATAAACCATGGAGGGACACATGGCAAGTATCCTACTTAAACCATAGAGGGACACATGGCAAGTACCCTACATAAACCATGGAGGGACAAATGGCAAGTACCCTACTTAAACCATGGAGGGACAAATAGCAAGTACCCTACTTAAACCATGGAGGGACACATGGCAAGTATCCTACTTAAACCATGGAGGGACACATGGCAAGTATCCTACATTAACCATGGAAGGACACATGGCAAGTATCCTACTTAAACCATGGAGGGACACATGGCAAGTACCCTACTTAAACCATGAAGGGACACAATGCAAGTATCCTACTTAAACCACCATGAAAGGACACATGGCATGTATCAGTGTTTTCTCCAGCTTCAATTTTTTGGGGGTCATTGATGACCCACTGACTAAAAATCTACGGGTCATTTTCAAAATCTGGGGGTCATCAATTGACTAGTTTTAAACTTAATCAACATGAATAAATGGAGTTAAAAAATACATATTTTAATAAAACAGTTTTACTTCCTGTTTCACACAAATGTCTCCATCAAAACTGCAACTTAAGATAACAACTTCAAAACAATTTAACTTCAAACGAATGTTTCAATTCTGGCAATAAGTTACAACAACTTGAAACTTAGTAGTTGTTTTTATGATTTTGTCCCTTTGGTCGTGAACTTTTCAAATGTTATGGCCACAGCACAATCACCAAGGCCTTTACTATTTTGAATGAAAAACATTAAAATTCTTTCAATATTTTATATTTGCTGAGCTACATCTTTAGCATTATATTCTTTGGAAAACAAACTTTTTTTTTGTTTTCTTTTTTCCAAAAGCATTTCTCTCATTTTTAGAGAAATTTTATCTTAAAAAAATAATATAAAATACATTTTAATGGTAACTTCACAAAAATTAATTAAATTTTTGAAATTAAGTAATCATTTTTCAAAATAAAATTAATTTCTTTTTTCAACAACCTTTTAATCGTCCGTTACAGAAACATAAACGGTGCCGGGAATACTGCCGTAAAACTTTGACCGGTCGATGTTTAAACTGGTATTAAAATGTCGCGCATGCGCGTCTCGATACTTTATAGAAAACAAAATAAAAAGTTTTTCAGATAGAGTATCGTTCGTACATTTTAGACAACTTTTATGAAAAGTTTCACGCTTCCACATTTCATCTTCATATACAAACAACCTAAAACTGGGTATATGTCAGTACTATTGTTGCAGGGTACGTTTGTTTTCACAGATGTTGTCTTCAAACTACACTATTGCTTCGCGGAAAATTATGTATGTGATCATAATCGTCTATGCGATTGCATCAATAAAGCGTTCGTAACCAATTAAAGCGTTTATTTAACTTGGTAGAATCGAATGACTGGGATTGCCCTGAATCAGACCACGTGATCTGTCAAATCGGCTGGCATTGTAAAAATAACTCTGAAACCAGCTTGCCGAAACAAATATGCGTAATTTGAATTTCTGTGTTTTTAAGGTTGCGTCATAGTGGACGCACTGAACAAAGTTTATTGCGTCAGATGAGAATTTATTGCGTCAAAAACGCAAGAAACGCGCTCTGGAGAAAACACTGATGTATCCTACTTAAACCGTGGAGGGACACATAGCAAATATCCTTCTTAAACCATAGAGGGACACATGGCAAGTATCCTACTTAAACCATGAAGGACACATGGCAAGTACCCAACATAAACCATGGAGGGACACATGGCAAGTATCCTACTTAAACCATAGAGGGACACATGGCAAGTACCCTACATAAACCATGGAGGGACAAATGGCAAGTACCCTACTTAAACCATGGAGGGACAAATAGCAAGTACCCTACTTAAACCACGGAGGGACACATGGCAAGTATCCTACTTAAACCACGATGGAGGGACACATGGCAAGTACTCTACTTAAACCATGGAGGGACACATGACAAGTATCCTACTTAAACCATGGAGGGACACATGACAAGTATCCTACTTTATCCATGAAGGGACGTATGGCAAGTACTCTACAAGAAGGAATAAATACTCTTACAAGTTCATGTTCACAGGTCTTTAATTTGATAACATGAGATGAATCAATTTCAATAAAAGCTGACATGTTCCTGGAATATCAATAAGACTGTGGGAGGTGATGATGATGTCACGTCATCACGACAGTACACAGGTACGCTGAACAGGTGGGTGAAGCCGCTCCTTGTTTTAAATGAGAATTTATTACTTATTGGGTATTGGATACCTGCTTGTATTCTCATTATTGTTATTGTCTTTGGTATAAACTGAATATGCTATTGTGAAACTACGTCATTGTATTTATAATTGGACTCATCCAATACATGTAACACATTAATATTGAATATATTGTATTGTATAATGAAAGTAACAGATGAATGTGCTGTCATCACTAATAATGGTAGGTTCCATCTAAACATAGAATTATGTACTTTTAAAAAAGAGTTGTCAGTCGACAACAAAGCTCGCCTATGGGATAAAACTCACCACCCATGCAAAGATTGAAACTGGAGGCAAACACCAAAACTTCAACTTTACAAAAGTTTAACCTGGGTGTCTACAGACCATGCTGCTGCAGCTGCCGCGGTCATGGCAATAGCTTTCCAGAACATTTGTCCCAGACAGCAAAAAAGCGTATCCAGGGTGTAAACCTGGTTTATCAATACAACTGCTTGTTTACCACACCTTTATCCTGTCTGGCACCTGATTGTGTTTACAATATTGCTCAATGTTGTTGTTTTTTTTTGTTGTTTTTTTAATTTGGTTTAATGCCATTTTAATGTTATATGTTTTATTGGTGGAGGAAAACCTCAGAATGAATCTGAGTAGAGCAACTGTCCTTCCACAAGTAAACGAGACTATGACCTTAGTGGTGAGAGGTAAGTGATCTTGAGACAGCACCTTAGACCATTTGGCTACGGAGGACCCTGAATGTACCTTCGTTAGACCAGAATTCCTGGGATCTGCTATTCGTTAACCAGTCCGGGTCTAACCGTATCTCTGTAAGACTTCTTCCCCACATATTCAGAGGTGGGAAACCCTATGACTGTAACAAAGCTCATAATGAATCACCACAGAAACTGTGACCAAGCCGGGATTCAAACTCACCATCCCTGGATTGAGTCAGTTGAGCTAGCCACGCTGGCTCCAAATGGATGATTATACCATTTGTAAACTACCATTATAGTAAAATGACATGTGAGTTTAAATTCATTAGTATAAAATGAAGAAATAATAATAATAAAAAAGTTTCAAGAAGGCACCAGAAGTCATGATATTGCCAACGACAAATGTGTCCCTTTATCATTGGTAATACTTTGAAGTGTCTGCAAATTGACTTCCTCTCTGCAGAGTCCAGCCATTTTGCTGATAAAATTCCACTTAAAAGCCTTTTGCCCTCAGAGACTTTAACAGTTATACAACTACTGTGTAAGTATAGATAAGATCTTGTGAAAAATGAGAGTGCTTTCCCCCAAACACTTGATTGATTGATTGATTGATTGATTGATTGACGATCAGTTAACATAACCATTCTTTCAAGGGACCATGGCCATGTTAACCAGTACTTGAGCACACCCATCTCTGCAAGTAACTGATGACTTTCCCACTTGAATCTGAGGTGAGAGATGCATGATAATGAGACACAATATTGTACACCAATCATCATGGAGTAGTGGCCGGATAGAGATTCAAACTCACATCCCCTGGGCAAACACTTGATAAAACAAGACACTGAAGTAAAGTAAGCAGTACATAAGTATTGTACCAGTCTACAGGTAGTAACTACAGTTTTTTTCAAACTTAAAAAAGTCCACCTATATTTATTATCTCCGTATTGCCCTCTATCCTGTTACAGAATTACATAGATCATTGTTGAGCTCCAGGTCTGTAGTCCAAAATAATGACAGAGTCATAAATTACTGTGAACTTTGAGGATAGTGTTCAATTCTGGCTGGAGAAGAAGCATTGAATCAGGAGCATTACATAATTCTGCAAGGCTCTTTTGTACAGTAATATACACTGAAGCATGTTCGCTTGCTCTGAGCTTGTTGGGGTCACAGGGACAAAGTTTCACAAAACTGGCTTGGGTACTTTCCGGAAGGCCGGACACAAAACGCCAGATGGACGGAGAGTAAACCTTTAGTCCCCTCCAGTGAAAATGGTAAGGGACTAATAAAGCAAATTTAGACAATATAAGAGAAGGTAACACAAGACAGTAATTATATGATCTAATCAGTTCAATAAAGAAGTACGACTGTAATCTCAGCTGTTTTCGGTATGAAGTAAAACTCCTGCATTACTTCAGCACTGCTTCAATGTTTATGCAGCAGAAGCCTGACACGAGCCTGGCACTTGGGCACACTGGTCTGGGACAGCCTGACATTTAAATCCACTGTCATTGGCGAGTCTGACATTTTTGGGCGAGCCTGGCACTTAAGCCGATTGTCCTGGGCAAGCCTGGCACTTAAGCCGACTGTCCTGGGCAAGCCTGGAACTTAAGCTTGCTGTCCTGGGCAAGCCTGGCACTTAAGCTCTCTGTCCTGGGACAGCCTGGCATTTAAGCTTGCTGTCCTGGGCAAGCCTGGCACTTAAGCTCTCTGTCCTGGGACAGCCTGGCATTTAAGTCCATTGTCCTTGGCGAGCCTGACATTTAAGTCCACTGTCCTGGGTGAGCCTGACATTTAAGTCCACTGTCCTGGGTGAGCCTGGCACTTAAGCCGACTGTCCCTGGCGAGCCTGGCACTTAAGCCGACTGTCCTTGGCAAGCCTAGCACTTAAGCCAACTGTCCTGGGCGAGCCTGGCACTTAAGCCAACTGTCCTTGGTGAGCCTGGCACTTCAGCACTTCAGCTGGCTGTCCTGGGTGAGTCTGGCACTTCAGCTCACTGTTCTGGGACAGCCTGGCACTTAAGCTGACTGTCCTTGGTGAGCCTGGCACTTAAGCTCAGTTTTGGGACAGCCTGGCACTTAAGCCCACTGTCCTGGGCGAGCCTGGCACTTAAGCCCACTGTCCTTTGCAAGCCTGGCACTTAAGCCAACTGTCCTGGACGAGCCTGGCACTTAAGCTCACTGTTTTGGGACAGCCTGGCACTTAAGCCCACTGTCCTGGGCGAGCCTGGCACTTAAGCCGACTGTCCTGGGCGAGCCTGGCACTTAAGCCGACTGTCCTGGGCGAGCCTGGCACTTAAGCCGACTGTCCTGGGCGAGCCGGGCACTTAAGCCGACTGTCCTGGGCAAGCCTGGCACTAAAGCAGACTGTCCTGGGCGAGTCTGGCACTTAAGCCGACTGTCCTGGGCAAGCCTGGCACTTAAGGCAACTGTCCTGGGCAAGCCTGGCACTTAAGCTGACTGTCCTGGGTGAGCCTGGCACTTAAGTCGACTGTCCTGGGCGAGCCTGGCACTGAAGCCGACTGTCCTGGGCAAGCCTGGCACTTAAGCCGACTGTCCTGGGCGAGTCTGGCACTTAAGCCGACTGTCCTGGGCAAGCCTGGCACTTAAGGCAACTGTCCTGGGCAAGCCTGGCACTTAAAGCAACTGTCCTGGGCAAGCCTGGCACTTAAGCCCACTGTCCCACTTAGCCAGCATAACAAATCACTGGGGCATGACTTAGGGAAGGACAACATTCAAAACTGGTAGCCATACTTATGTGTTGTAAATGGTGTTAAACCCCATCTGATAACTTCATCATGGAATGGTGGGGTTGATGATGTTGTTATTGTTGTTGTATGGTGTTAACATCACCACACACAACACTCCATACTACATCAGAGGCTACCTTACCTTCCCCTTGAACTGCATAAGAAAGCAACCACTCATATTTAGGTTTGGAGCATTCTCGTCATATTTCTTTGACTTTATAACCTCTCAAAATAACTACCTCTCATTAAATACAGCTTTTTATTTCACTTTTATTTTACTTCTGATATGAAATGTTGTTCAGACTCTCTCCAACAGTGAAAGAAAGAAACTTGTGTCAATCAAGCAATAATATCAACATGATGTTAAAGGGAGTACATCAGGAAAAATGTCTTAAAATTAAAATTTGAATGGTTTGGTATGTCAAATCCACAAAATTGTGGCAAATTCAATATTTTGAACTGATTAGGTAAATTGGAAACAAAATGACATGACTCATATAATACATCACAAAATATGATGCGATTTAAAGCTGGAAATCTATTTTATCTTAACCTAGGCACGTGGCCCAAGTTAGGAAATTCCTTTTTCGGCACATTTTAGTAGATATTCTTTTGGCAATACGGGATCAGTGAGCGTATATATGCATGGTATACTAGTATTGGAAAAAAAAAAGGTAAATTTATTTTTAAACACTATCTTTAGGGTCCTCTGTGACCCAGTGGTATAAGGCGCCATCTCAAGATCTTACCTCTCACCTCTGAGGTCCTAGGTTTAAGTCCCGCTCACTCCAAAAACTTTATGTGAGAAAGTTCCAGTTACTTCAGAAGGACAGTGGCTCTGCTCAGTCAGATTAGTCACCATCCTCCCTCACTGACAGAATGTATCTGTGTAGATTAGAGCCAATGTCCTTCCTCACTGGCAGACCTGTCACATAGAGTTCCAGAACCCAGAAATAATTGTTACTGTATATTACTAGTAGCAGCATTCAAAGTTTTTTCTGTATCAATTGCACATAAATTATAAGATGTATTGTAAGATGTATAGTGCATAAGTTTTTATCTGGCCTTCATGAATATTCTGTGTATATCCATTAAATAATTTTTGGTGTCCAAGTATAAATAATTCTATTACTTTGATAACCTAATACCAATACATTAATAAATCAACATCATATCACATTCATGAATAACTGTACAGAGTTTAGGTCCGAAAATATATTAATGAGCGCTTGGTTAAAACTTACCCACAATATAAATTTGTATTATTGTTAGACCGTATGTTACCTCCCAACTGGTGCGGAAATAAATAGTGCTTAAATCTTTGTCAACTCTTGGAGGCCAAACTTTTATAAAGCTTAAATCTTTGTCAACCCTTGGAGGCCAAACTTTTATAAAACTTAAATCTTTGTCAACCCTTGGAGGCCAAACTTTTATAAAACTAAAATCATTGTCAACCCTTGGAGGCCAAACTTTTATAAAGCTTAAATCTTTGTCAACTCTTGGAAGCCAAACTTTTATAAAACTTAAATCTTTGTCAACCCTTGGAGGCCAAACTTTTATAAAACTTAAATCATTGTCAACCCTTGGAGGTCAAACTTTTATCAAACTTAAATCTTTGTCAACTCTTGGAGGCCAAACTTTTATAAAGCTTAAATCTTTGTCAACCCTTGGAGGTCAAACTTTTATAAAGCTTAAACCTCTGTCAACCCTTGGAGGCCAAACTTTTATAAAGCTTAAATCTTTGCCAACCCTTGGAGCCCAAACTTTTATAAAACTTAAATCTTTGTCAACCCTTGGAGGCCAAACTTTTATAAAGCTTAAATCTTTGTCAACCCTTGGAGGCCAAACTTTTATAAAACTTAAATCTTTGTCAACTCTTGGAGGCCAAACTATTATAAAACTTAAATCTTTGTCAACTCTTGGAGGCCAAACTTTTATAAAGCTTAAATCTTTGTCAACTCTTGGAGGCCAAACTTTTATAAAACTTAAACCTTTGTCAACCCTTGGAGGTCAAACTTTTATAAAGCTTAAATCTTTGTCAACTCTTGGAGGCCAAACTTTTATAAAGCTTAAATCTTTGTCAACCCTTGGAGGCCAAACTTTTATAAAGCTTAAATCTTTGCCAACCCTTGGAGCCCAAACTTTTATAAAACTTAAATCTTTGTCAACCCTTGGAGGCCAAACTTTTATAAAGCTTAAATCTTTGTCAACCCTTGGAGGCCAAACTTTTATAAAACTTAAATCTTTGTCAACTCTTGGAGGCCAAACTATTATAAAACTTAAATCTTTGTCAACTCTTGGAGGCCAAACTTTTATAAAGCTTAAATCTTTGTCAACTCTTGGAGGCCAAACTTTTATAAAACTTAAACCTTTGTCAACCCTTGGAGGTCAAACTTTTATAAAGCTTAAATCTTTGTCAACTCTTGGAGGCCAAACTTTTATAAAGCTTAAATCTTTGTCAACCCTTGGAGGCCAAACTTTTATAAAACTTAAATCTTTGTCAACTCTTGGAGGCCAAACTTTTATAAAGCTTAAATCTTTGTCAACTCTTGGAGGCCAAACTTTTATAAAGCTTAAATCTTTGTCAACCCTTGGAGGCCAAACTTTTATAAAGCTTAAATCTTTGTCAACCCTTGGAGGCCAAACTTTTATAAAACTTAAATCTTTGTCAACCCTTGGAGGCCAAACTTTTATAAAACTAAAATCATTGTCAACCCTTGGAGGCCAAACTTTTATAAAGCTTAAATCTTTGTCAACTCTTGGAAGCCAAACTTTTATAAAACTTAAATCTTTGTCAACCCTTGGAGGCCAAACTTTTATAAAACTTAAATCATTGTCAACCCTTGGAGGTCAAACTTTTATCAAACTTAAATCTTTGTCAACTCTTGGAGGCCAAACTTTTATAAAGCTTAAATCTTTGTCAACCCTTGGAGGTCAAACTTTTATAAAGCTTAAACCTCTGTCAACCCTTGGAGGCCAAACTTTTATAAAGCTTAAATCTTTGCCAACCCTTGGAGCCCAAACTTTTATAAAACTTAAATCTTTGTCAACCCTTGGAGGCCAAACTTTTATAAAGCTTAAATCTTTGTCAACCCTTGGAGGCCAAACTTTTATAAAACTTAAATCTTTGTCAACTCTTGGAGGCCAAACTATTATAAAACTTAAATCTTTGTCAACTCTTGGAGGCCAAACTTTTATAAAGCTTAAATCTTTGTCAACTCTTGGAGGCCAAACTTTTATAAAACTTAAACCTTTGTCAACCCTTGGAGGTCAAACTTTTATAAAGCTTAAATCTTTGTCAACTCTTGGAGGCCAAACTTTTATAAAGCTTAAATCTTTGTCAACCCTTGGAGGCCAAACTTTTATAAAACTTAAATCTTTGTCAACTCTTGGAGGCCAAACTTTTATAAAGCTTAAATCTTTGTCAACTCTTGGAGGCCAAACTTTTATAAAGCTTAAATCTTTGTCAACCCTTGGAGGCCAAACTTTTATAAAGCTTAAATCTTTGTCAACCCTTGGAGGCCAAACTTTTATAAAACTTAAATCTTTGTCAACTCTTGGAGGCCAAACTTTTATAAAGCTTAAACCTTTGTCAACCCTTGGAGGTCAAACTTTTATAAAGCTTAAATCTTTGTCAACTCTTGGAGGCCAAACTTTTATAAAGCTTAAATCTTTGTCAACCCTTGGAGGCCAAACTTTTATAAAACTTAAATCTTTGTCAACTCTTGGAGGCCAAACTTTTATAAAACTTAAATCATTGTCAACTCTTGGAGGCCAAACTTTTATAAAACTTAAACCTTTGTCAACTCTTGGAGGTCAAACTTTTATAAAACTTAAATCTTTGTCAACCCTTGGAGGCCAAACTTTTATAAAACTTAAATCTTTGTCAACTCTTGGAGGCCAAACTTTTATAAAGCTTAAACCTTTGTCAACCCTTGGAGGTCAAACTTTTATAAAGCTTAAATCTTTGTCAACTCTTGGAGGCCAAACTTTTATAAAACTTACATCTTTGTCAACTCTTGGAGGCCAAACTTTTATAAAACTTAAATCTTTGTCAACCCTTGGAGGCCAAACTTTTATAAAGCTTAAATCTTTGTCAACCCTTGGAGGCCAAAGTTTTATAAAGCTTAAAACATTGTCAACCCTTGGAGGCCAAACTTTTATAAAACTTATATCTTTGTCAACTCTTGGAGGCCAATTTTTTATAAAGCTAAAATCTTTGTCAACTCTTGGAGGCCAAACTTTTATAAAGCTTAAAACATTGTCAACCCTTGTAGGCCAAACTTTTATAAAGCTTAAATCTTTGTATTCAGCGGTGAGATATAAGTGCTATATAGCAGCATCATAAAACACTCGGCTAAGGAGGATACCATATTAGTTTTCTCAACATTATGCAATTCTACTTCACCATTTACTATGTATGAGCATAAATTATTCAACAGTTCAGGCACATGGTGACATGTGCAAATATCAGTCTGATTGGTTTTATTGACTGTCACTTGGTACCAAATATATTAATGACATAATAAAACTTCCCCTCTATCACTGTGTACAAAATATATTTATCCCACAACAAAACTCTCCCTCAGTCACTTGGTACCAAATAAATTAATGACACAATTAATTTTTACCTCAGT
This sequence comes from Panopea generosa, assembly GCA_029582155.1. Taxonomy (NCBI): domain Eukaryota; kingdom Metazoa; phylum Mollusca; class Bivalvia; order Adapedonta; family Hiatellidae; genus Panopea; species Panopea generosa. The sequence continues at coordinate 38,329,673 of CM055905.1, forward strand.
CACTGGGTACTTAGTATAAATATTAATGACAAAATAAATCTTTACATCAGTCACTGGGTACCAAGTATAAATATTAATGACACAATAAAACTTAACCATCATCACTTGGTACCAAGTATAATATTAATGGCACAATAAATCTCTCCCTCAATCACTGGGTACCAAGTATAGATATTAATGACACAAAAAAAACTTTACCTCGGTCACTTGGTACCAAATATATTAATGATACATTAAATCTTTACCTCGGTCACTGGGTACCAAGTATAAATATTATTGACACAATAAAACTTTACCTCCGTCACTGGGTATCAAATATAAATATTAATGACACAATAAATGTCTCCCTTGGTCACTGGGTACCAAATATAAATATTTATTAATGACACAATAAAACTTTACCTCGGTCACTGGGTACCAAATATAAATTGTAATGTCACAATAAATGTCTCCCTTGGTCACTGAGTACCAAGAATAAATATCAATGACACAATAAAACACTGGAACGGAGATATGTTAAAAGCTTTCAAGTATGAAAACAGCATCATAATTACACTGTGGAGAATCCAGTTTGTCTCTAACAATCCATTACCGACCTCTCAATTCATAACATTTGATCTGATAACGCAGGGGATAACTCGTTCTCCAGCTTTATTATTGGACTTAAAGTTCTAGTGTAGAAACATAATTATATAAAGCGGAGATAGTAATGAGCCTCGAACATGTTTCATGTGGTATTATAAATGGAGAAATATATTACAACCAATTAAAATCATTGCCAGGAAATCTGTCAGACTGTCTTACCCAGAAACTGTAAATCATCACCATTATACCAGACCTTTTAAGTGTTTTTTTTAATGAATTGATTGATTGATCAATTAAATGAATGAATGTCAAACATAAGGCTTTGTGACCAAATTGTTTTCAATAGGTTTAACCTCATTTTCAATTAAAGTTTCTCGCATACTGACGTATATTGACACAAAAACAGGTCATTTTCCTAGGTTTTTAACACATAACAGGTTATAATATGGCATTGGCAGTTGTCTGTAGAAGGGCTGTTTCTTTTCAATTTTTCCCCATTTAATATCATTGTTGGCATGAAATCATATTAAAGCGTCATTAAATGAGTTGTAAAATATAAATATAATATGCATTAATTTTTAATATAATCGTGAACGGGTGTGCAGTGTTGTTGTCTCTTTGCCCATTCCCCTCCCAAAAGCACATGTTTAATTTTCCCCTCAAGTAAGAATAAAATTCCCGTTCACCACACATTTCTGTACTAGTTATTAGAGAATCATAATGTCTGAGTGGAACCCAGTCCACTTACAAGACAGGGGAGGGAATAAAGGGTTTAGAAATTATCAAGCTATTTGCATTCTCCCCATAGTGTGTTACATTCAAATTATTCAATTTTAACCCTTTACTTCATATAGACGCCTTTGGACACCTCTAATATTGAAAGCATTAATTCACCATGTATCAGCAATGGGTGATTTATGTTTATATTAACTGACAGAGTGGAAAACAGTGCAGGAAGTGTTCAGATTGCTCGTTACGAGCAATCTGAACTCTTCCTGCACTGTTTTCAAAGGCCATCTGTGATTGGTGTGGGAAAGCGCGTATCTATGAAGTAAAGGGTTAATGAAGTTTTAGGATTGTAAAAATCTGAGTTGAGGAAAATGTCAACTTGAGAGGTTTAGTGAAATAAGGACCTGATTTATTACACTACCAATCATTCATACAAAAATAAACAAAGGTATTAAAGCGATGGATGCTCCCCGAACAGTGCTATATGGAGTAGTGGAGTAGGTAGTCTCCCACCCACAATGACATGAAGCTATAAATAGAGATGCAAAAATCATTGCTATCAGGTTTCAGTAAAAATAATGTTGTCTGTCTAAAAGATGCTGTTGTTTTCTGATTGCTCTAAAAGACAGTGATTTTTTGCAACAGTTGGATGTTTTTAGGGTTCACATGAGAGTTACTGGTGAGTTTTAAGAATTAACTACAAAAGCATATATATATATATTTAAAAAAAATGATATTTAAATTTTGAATGACTTAATAGATAAAAAAAAAAGAGAACTATTTGATACAACCATTAACTGTTCAAACAAAAAATTTAAAAGTCACTTTAATATAAAAAGACACAAAAAAACTAATGTTAAAAAAGGTGAATGACAATGATGATTGGTAGCATATATGTTAAACGTCTCAAATGCTATCAAATGCAATATAAATTTTAAACATTTCTTGAAGAGATCCCAATGAATTCGCGCCTTTCTTATTCAAACATCAAAAGAAAACCCAACCACATGCCACCAGTCTCTTCCTTTCTCCCATAATAACCTAATATTTCCATTATCCATCTACTAACATATATATCAGCCTTCTCATGTATCTAAATCACCTAAAAAAACGTGAGATAATTGGATGATGAAGCAATGAGAAAATATAAACACTCAATTCCAGGTATATGGATTTCAAATTATGTATGGAATTACCGGTATTACATGATATTATCCACTCATTAAACAGGCATTTGTTACATTCCAGGCACAGATAGATTTTTACACACATCTGTCACTCCACCCCCGACTATTTGACTCGGATCCAAACTTCCTGTTTGAGTAAGCGGTGTTACATGTACTGAAGCCAACCAGAGAACATGTGTGCTCCAAGGCTGAGATGCTTCAGGTTTGACTGGCCCCAGGTTTGACTCTCCCAGTGGGGTTAAGTCAGTGAACTTAAAACAAACTTTAAGAAATACACTGTGCATGTGAGAGATCTCACTGAACTCTCTACACACACACACACGTCCTAACACCATCAATCCTCAGATATCAGGCTGCTTGAAATACTCTCATGGGTTTATATATATACAGACATAGCTTGAACCCACAATATCTCAAGCAGACACGTGCCGGGTCCCCTTAATTAGATTGTGCTCAGCCCGGGCTCCTTGTGATGAGATAGATATGGGTGTGTGTACTTACTGTTGTAGTTAACAATCAGAGAATAAATCTCAACATTACAAATTTATGCCAAGATCTGAGTATGATACAGATATAAAACACACTCTGTATAACCAGATGGTATAAATCACAGCTGATCTCCCAAAAGTAACAGTGGCTATTTGATTCTTCACACAGAAGTGTATACCAAGAAGTACATAAAGATGAATGTTGTTTACTGCTTTTAAACCTAAATTCTGATTACTTGTTCATTCACTCACAAACTCAACCATACGTGCAACTAATCACTCACTCACTCCACTCCACTCCACTCCAATCAACTCATTCACTCACACAATCATGCAATCAATCAGTGGACGACTCACTTTCTTATCAATCAAAACGGGGTCCTCCTGGGCTGGGTGTTGTCTAATGATCATTTACCTCTCACCACCAAGGTTTTGGCTTCGTGTCCAGCTTGATTAAAAAGAAAATTGTGAGAAAATTTACTGGTTACTTGTTGAAGAAAAGTTGTGCTATTCAGATTCAATCTTTCTCCACCAATAAAACTGGATACGCCATATATAACCTGTCATGTGTTAAAAATGGTTTTAAACCATTAATAAAGAAAAATAATTAAGCCAGCCACCACTATTATGCAAAAGGAAACCACTGCTTTTAAGCCAATATCAGGACAAATCGAAAGCGATCGTCCTTGAATAGTTACATTAATAAAATGTAAACATCCATTTTCAATTATCATGCAATTAGGATATAAAACTGGCAGCCTGCATAACTGCCAGCGAGAAATTTCAGAGCTGTAATTGCAAAGCACTTAAATATTTCTTGGTAATTTTGCTATAATGAACCGTCAATAAACATGCAAACGGTGAGTAAAATTACCAAACAATAATGATTTATGTTTTGTGTAAATGCCGGGAATATGTTTGACTACTTCCAATATATTAAAAGGTGGGAGACTCATGGTGGGAGACTTATGGTGGTAGATTTATGGTTGGAAACTTATGGTGGTAGAGTTATGGTGGGAGACTTATGGTGGTAGATTAATGGTGGGAGAGTTATGGTGGTAGATTTATGGTTGGAGACTTATGGTGGTAGAGTTATGGTGGGAGACTTATGGTGGTAGATTAATGGTGGGAGAGTTATGGTGGTAGATTTATGGAGGAAGACTTATGGTGGTAGATTTATGGTGGGAGACTTATGGTGGTAGATTAATGGTGGGAGAGTTATGGTGGTAGATTTATGGTGGGAGACTTATGGTGGTAGATTGGTGGTAGATTTTTGGTGGGAGACTTATGGTGGTAGAATAATGGTAGGAGAGTTATGGTGGTAGATGTATTGTGGAAGACTTATGGTGGTAGATTTATGGTGGGAGACTTATGGTGGTAGATTAATGGTGGGAGAGTTATGGTAGTAGATTTATGGGGAAGACTTATGGTGGTAGATTGATGGTGAGAGACATATGGCCATAGAACCAAGACTCAAACTTGCGACCCCAGGTGAGTTGACAGATGAGTTCAAAAGGTTGAGCTAGTCTTGACCCAGACTATATTAATGAAGTCAAATATTTTATCCCAATTTAGCATGAGGAAAATGAAGCTTGCTTTGACAAAATTGACTATTTCAGACTCTTGAAGTACTCCCGGCCCCTGCCAATTTACACACTTTTTTAAACGTTTAATGTAATCAGAAAATGCCCGTGTGTTATCATGCAATAGTCTTATTCTGCGCACTCTGGTACATGGTTTGATCTATGATCCGTTATACAGGTCTACATGTAGTAAAAATTTATTCATCGTAGAAAGGTCTGAATGATGATGCAAAGGTCATCAAACAGTATTTAAGAGCTGTTTATTTTTAGAATGGGGATTTTGTTTCAAGTTTACCATTCTGCTTCAAATATCGATTTTGTCAGATTCTAGTGGATTTGACATACCAAACCATTTGGATTTTATTTATTAATGTTAATGAGATGCTTTTTGTCCAATTTAAAAAACAACTTTATTTTTTAAGACATTAATTGTGTTTTTCCACTGATATACACACTTTCTAATACATTGGTTAACTGGTATCATTCAGTTTTATTGGTGATGGGACACTGCAGATCTATCATCCTTACTCAAATAAATGAAATATTTTTTCGCATAAGATATATGGATCAATCTGGACCAAATGCCATGACCCCAGCAGTGATAGGTCAGTATTCCTGATATAGCTTCTAACTCTAGGCCTAAATTAAACAATTATTTATTTGCCACTTCTGGCCGACCCAAAACAATCCCGCTGGTCAGGCAAAAATTATTAGGTGTCTAAAAAAAGTTATATTTTGGTGTTCATTTCAAATATTCTAGGTCATTACATGTCCTTAAAAAGATTCTCTCTACTCTACAAAAAAAGAAAAAAGGGAAAAGAATTAACCTACTTTCCTACCAACTGGCCACATGGCATTATTTGTCCAAGTAAATACAATGTAGTGCTTACTAAGACATCATTAATTTTGTTTGTCTAAGGAAAATGGTGGCATAGCAACCAATACTGATCACTGATTGGATTCTCTATTTGTTTGATTGACAGCCCGCGTCAAGTCAATTGTCTGAACCAAACTATGAAATTTATCTTCCCTGTACTGCAAGTACAGGATGTTTAAAGGGGTGCGACTTTAAGTTTTCAGAAATATATAATGCTAGACTCTGGAGAGCATTTTGAATTTAATAACAGATAAACATGGGTGTGCGATTATGTTTCTTACATTTCTCAGAAAAAACGCACAATTTTTCACTGTTTTAGTTTCCCTCCCATTACAAGTGATTGATCGAAGCTATTTAGATATTTGCCAGAAGTGCGGGATGGGGGTGGGGGGGGGGGGGGGGGGGGGGGAGACTCGTCAGAAGGTAGCTTGGTATTTACATTTCAGAACAGAGTTAAATATGGGTAAAACAAAGCAATATAGCAAATGACGTCAGTTGACAATGTTCGCAAAACTACTCAGTGGATACTATTCAATCCAAGGCCCTATATTCTTTAATTACAACACTGTATATATTCAGCTAGTTATCAGTTACAAATTAATTACACCTAAATCTAATCTTCCCTTCTTGTCTCAGTAATAATTTAAAGGGACATGTGATATTTTTTATAAACTTTCATGTAACCCTGTGACACCAACTTTATATTCAGGCGACATATCTGTGCATAAGTGCAAAAGTTTAAAATAACTGTGAAAGATCAATTATAGAACACTTCAATTTATACCATGAACTTTGCTATTTCACCATTGTGAAATTATTTCTCAACAGAAAATGTGATGGACAAAAATAATAAATTACCAAATAACTATATGTCTTGTATAGATCTATATTATTACTCCAGTGGGCCAGACAAAAGAAAGACAAACAGACATTAATAATAATATAACCACAGCAAACAACTGTGAATCATGCCTAAGGGAGAAGAGAAGAAGACAATTCAAGTCTATTCCACATTTAAGCGTTTACCACATTAAAACAATTTATAAATTCTGAAAAAACAACAATATATACCGTTAACTTCAGCTGTCAGGATAAATCCTCCATCAGAACTATAAACAACCCATACTTTATCAAGATTCATCAGCCCATATCTGATTTCCCATAACAACAAGTCAGGGGCAAGTTTACTCCATATCTCCTAGTATCATCTCCAGGAACAGCCAGGGATTTGTTTGTAGTATTTTCCAGTTGTTTTTCTCTATTTCACATTTATTTTTTGGACAATTTTCACATTAAATTCCATCAATTCGAAATATATCAATTTTCGCAACATTTCCAGTTTATTCTCTCAGTTCAAAAATCATCTCTAACTTCATCTTACAGATAATCATAATATAAACCCTTTCTTCCATCTCGCAATGTTCCTTATCAATGGTGCATTTTTGTTTTGTTTCGCTTTTCAAATAGATATCTTCAATTCAAAATTGATCTCCAAGAACAATAAAACAATTTTTGTTTGAAATATATCCAGGTTTACCTTTCGTTCATTTTATGCACAACTATTCAATCTAGATAACAGCCACAATGATTTTATCTGTATTCCCTACAGAGTATTTCCAGGTTTAATCTGAGAACAAACAGAATAACTCTACTCCAACATGTTCAATATTGCCATCACCTCAGTACCTGAGAACCTAAAATAAATCCAATATTTTGTATGGTGTAAAGTACTATTTACATTCCTGTTAATTCTCTACAGTGTTTCCTGGTAGTTTGTTTTGTGACTTTATTCAATAATTGTCTGCTAATATAAACCTATGTGTGATTCCGGTGTGCAGTGTTTTTGTTTGGTTTTTAGGGAAATGGGGTGGGACCCTTCAAGAGGTGAAATAATGTTATGATGAAAATGGGAGGGAAGGGGGGAGTGGTGGTGAGGGGAGAATTAAAGCAATACAAATGGTAAATATGTTTGGTTTCAGCAAACCAATAAACAAAAGTGGTCTTTTAGCACAGTTGCTGCTTAATTCAGGTTAATTTGCTCTTTAAGCATAGAAATGGGAAATAGCAAATGTGGCTTATTTTAAACTTGAGCCAGTCGTTTCTAACAAGCAGATTTTTTAAGTTTTTACTAATTAAACTTGCCTCGCTCCCTGGCGGCCATGTTTTTTGACAAATCAAGATGGCTTAAACAAACTTTGTAGAGGGTCACCCAAGGACCATTTGTGTGAAATTATTTTAAAACCGAGCCAGTAGTTTCTGACAAGAAATTTTTTTTAAGTTTTTACTATAGCTTATATAGTAAACTAACCCCAACCCCTGGCCGCCATGTTTTTTGACGAATCAAGATGGCTTGAACAACCTTGGAAGATGGTCACTCAAGGAACATTTCTGTGAAATTATTTAGAAATTGAGCCAGTAGTTTCTGACAAGAAGATTTTTTAAGTTTTTGCTATAGCTTACATGTATATTGTAAACTAACCCCACCCCCTGGCCACCATGTTTTTTGAGGAATAAAAATGACTTGAACAAACTTGGTAGAGGGTCACCCAAGGACCATTTCTGTGAAATTATTTTAAAATCGAGCCAGTAGTTTCTGACAAGTAATTTTATTAAGTTTTAACTATAGCTTATATAGTAAACTAACCCCATCCCCTGGCCACCATGTTTTTTGACGAATCAAGATGGCTTGAACAACCTTGGAAGATGGTCACTCAAGGAACATTTCTGTGAAATTATTTAGAAATTGAGCCAGTAGTTTCTGACAAGAAGATTTTTTAAGTTTTTACTATAGCTTACATGTATATTGTAAACTAACCCCACCCCCTGGCCACCATGTTTTTTGAGGAATAAAAATGACTTGAACAAACTTGGTAGAGGGTCACCCAAGGACCATTTCTGTGAAATTATTTTAAAATCGAGCCAGTAGTTTCTGACAAGTAATTTTATTAAGTTTTAACTATAGCTTATATAGTAAACTAACCCCATCCCCTGGCCACCATGTTTTTTGACGAATCAAGATGACTTGTACAAATTTGGTAGAGGGTCACCCAAGGAACATTTCTGTGATATTATTTTAAAATCGAGCCAGTAGTTTTTGACAAGAAGATTTTTTAGATTTTTACTTTAGCTTAAATAATTAACTAATCCCACCCCCTGGGCGCCATGTTTTTTGATGAACCAAGATGGCTTGAACAAACTTGGTATAGGGTCATCCAAGGAACATTTTCTGTGAAATTATTTAAAAATTGAGCCAGTGTATAGTTTCTGACAAGAAGATTTTTTAAGTTTTTACTATAGCTTATATTGTAAGCTAACCCCACCTGGCCACCATGTTTTTTGAAAAATCAAGATGACTTGTACAAACTTGGTAGAGGTCACCCAAGAACCATTTCTGTGATATTATTTTAAAATCGAGCCAGTAGTTTTTGACAAGAAGATTTTTTAGATTTTTACTTTAGCTTAAATAATTAACTAATCCCACCCCCTGGGCGCCATGTTTTTTGATGAACCAAGATGGCTTGAACAAACTTGGTATAGGGTCATCCAAGGAACATTTTCTGTGAAATTATTTAAAAATTGAGCCAGTGTATAGTTTCTGACAAGAAGATTTTTTAAGTTTTTACTATAGCTTATATTGTAAGCTAACCCCACCTGGCCACCATGTTTTTTGAAAAATCAAGATGACTTGTACAAACTTGGTAGAGGTCACCCAAGAACCATTTCTGTGATATTATTTTAAAATCGAGCCAGTAGTTTCTGACAAGAAGATTTTTTAAGTTTATACTATAGCTTATATAGTAAACTAACCCCACCCCCTGGGTGCCATGTTTTTTGATGAACCAAGATGGCTTGAACAAACTTGGTAGAGGGTCACCCAAGGAACATTTCTGTGAAATTTTTTTAAAATCGAGCCAGTAGTTTTTGACAAGAAGATTTTTTAAGTTTTTACTATAGCTTATATAGTAAACTTACCCCACCCGCGGCCTGGCCTCCATGTTTTTTGACAAATCAAGATGGGTGGAACAAATTTGGTAGAGGGTCACCCAAGGATCATTTCTGTGAAATGACTTTAAAATTGAGCCAGTAGTTTCTGACAAGAAGATTTTTTAAGTTTATACTATAGCTTATATAGTAAACTTACCCCACTTCCTGGGCGCCATGTTTTTTGACGAATCAATATGGCTTGAACAAACTTGGTAGAGGGTCACTCTAGGAACATTTCTGTGAAATTATGTTAAAATTGAGCCAATAATTTCTGACAAAAAGATCTTTTAAGTTTTTACTTATTAAACTTGCCCCGCCCCCTGGCGGCCATGTTTTTTGATGAATCAAGATGGATTGAACAAACTTGGTAGAGGGTCACCCAAGGAACATTTCTGTAAAGTTATATCAAAATTGGCCCAGTGGTTTCAGAGGAGAAGTTGTTAGAAGCTGAAAGTTAAAGATGGACGACGGACGACAGACGAGGCACAACAGACGACGGACAACAGGCGATCACAAAAGCTCACCTGTAAGCCTTCAACTCAGGTGAGCTAAAAAATGAAGAGAATTCACCTGTTTACAATATTTACGATTATAATCAAACTAGCAATGAAAATGAGACTGAATATTTTCAAGTAGCCAATCAAAATTCAGGTATGTCATTGTTTAAGCATTATTCATTTTTCTGAGACCGCGGTGTGGTCTAGTGGTAGAGTGTCCGCCTCGCATGCGGAAGGTCATGGGTTCAATCCCTGGCCGGGTCATACCAGAGACTTTAAAAATGGTACTAGAAGCTTCCTCGCTTGACGCTCAGCATTTAGAGGAGAGTTCTAGGTCTGGTCAGCCCGGTGTCAGTATAATGTGTGTTGGTGGGGTATCATACCATGTGTCTGCGGCATGATACTCCAGTGTGACAGCGCTTAGAATACTGTCTGAAGTAAACGCCGTTGCGTTATATGACTGAAAAATTGTTGAAAGCAACCAGATTTTCTGGTGTCATTGTTTAAATATGATACATTTTTCAGTGTGCCCAAATGAAAGCATTTCTAGATTTAATCAACCACTATTGTCAGTTTTCAGTTCAATTTCTCTAACAAGCAATTAAGTGATCAAAACCAGACCACTTGAACTTGTGCACTGAATACATATTTCATATTAGCTTCATTGAAATAAGAAAAGATTTGAATTTCTGGATACTTAATCTCCAGTAATGGAATAACGAAAATCAAAAATAAATATAACTCAATTTCAACGTTTGTCATATGTCTACCAGATGACTCAGGAGATATTGCAAACGTTTACACAAAGACATTTGGCTGGAATAAAATCATTTGGATTGAATCTACTTATTTATCAACGGGAATCAAATGTCGAAATTCTACTTCAATCGTTTGTTAAATTGAGCGGCATTCCATCAATCGTTAATCTCCAAGAAACAATTAACTTAATATTTGATGGAAGTTGTTTATTTTCATTCTTATTGATATAGCAAAACGATCACCATGTCAACCACAATGTTCTTGTTTTAGACGTTATCCCATACACCATTTGTAATCTAAATATATAAACAATAATAAAAGAAGAGGCATGTCTCTGATGGAACTCAAGTACTGATAAACATTGTGCAGACCAAGACTAAGAGACACAATGTCTCTGGTAGAACTCTAATGCTGATATCAGCAATAAAGAAACATTGTCCAGACCAGGACTAGCAGACACAATGTCGCTGGTAGAACGGAAATGCTCATATTAGCAATAAAGAAACACTGTGTAGATCAAGACTAGGAGACACAATGTCTCTGGTAGAACTCTAATGCTGATATCAGCAATAAAGAAACATTGTCCAGACCAGGACTAGGAGACACAATGTCGCTGGTAGAACGGTAATGCTCATATTAGCAATAAAGAAACACTGTGTAGATCAAGACTAGGAGACGCAATGTCTCTGGTAGAACTGTAATGCTGATATCAGCAATAAAGAAACATTGTCCAGACCAGGACTAGGAGACACAATGTCTCTGGTAGAACTCTACTGCTGATATCAGCAATAAAGAAACATTGTGCAGACCAAGACTAGGAGACACAATGTCTCTGGTAGAACTGTGATGCTCATAAAAAAAAATAACAGCAATAAAGAAACATTGTGCAGACCAAGACTAGGAGACACAATGTCTCTGGTAGAACTGTAATGCTGATATCAGCAATAAAGAAATATTGTGCAGACCAAGACTAGGAGACACAATGTCTCTGGCAAACCTCTAATGCTGATATCAGGAATAAAGAAACATTGTGAAGACCAAGACTAGGAGACACAATGTCTCTGGTAGAACTGTAATGCTAATATCAGCAATAAAGAAACATTGTGCAGACCAAGACTAGGAGACACAATGTCTCTGGTAGAACTCTAATGCTGATATCAGCAATAAAGAAACATTGTGCAGACCAAGACTAGGAGACACAATGTCTCTGGTAGAACTGTAATGCTGATATCAGCAATAAAGAAACATTGGTCAGACCAAGACTAGGAAACACAATGATGCTTGTAGAACTCTAATGCTCATATAAGCAATAAAGAAACATTGTGCAGACCAAGACTTAAAGGAGACACAATGTCTCTGGTAGAACTGTAATGCTGATATCAGCAACAAAGAAACATTGTGCAGACCAAGACTAGGAGACACAATGATGCTTGTAGAATTGTAATGCTGATATCAGCAATAAAGAAACATTGTGCAGACCAAGACTAGGAGATACAATGTCTCCGGTAGAACTCTTATGCTGATATCAGCAATAAAGAAACATTGTGCATAAACCAAGACTAGGAAACACTATGTCTCTGGAAGAACTGTTATGGTCATATTAGCAATAAAGACACATTGTGCAGACCAAGACTAGGAGACACAATGTTGCTGGTAAAATTCTAATGCTGATATCAGCAATAAAGAAACATTTTGCATACGAAGACTAGGAGACACAATGTCCCTGGTAGAACTGTAATGCTGATATCAGCAATAAAGAAACATTGTGCAGACCAAGACTAGGCGACACAATGTCTCTGGTAGAACTCTAATGCTGATATCAGCAATAAAGAAACATTGTGCATAAACCAAGATTAGGAGACACAATGTCGCTGGTAGAACTCTAAAGATGATATCAGGAATAAAAAAACATTATGCAGACCGAGACTAGGAGACACAATGATGCTTGTAGAATTGTAATGCTCATATCAGCAATAAAGAAACATTGTGCAGACCAAGATTAGGAGACACAATGTCTCTGGTAGAACTGTAATGCTCATATCAACAATAAAGAAACATTGTGCAGACCAAGACTAGGTGACACAATGTCTCTGGTAGAACTGTTATGGTCATATTAGCAACCTTTGACCTTTGTTCTGCTTGAATGAAGTATTGGTGACCTTTGTTCTGCATGAATGAAGTATTGGTGACATTTGCTCTGCTTGAATAAAGTATTGGTGACATTTGTTCTGCTTGTATACAGTACTGGTGACCTTTGTTCTGCTTGAATGAAGTATTGGTGACCTTTGCTCTGCTTGAATTAAGTATTGGTGACACTTGTTCTGCTTGTATACAGTCCTGGTGACATTTGTTCTGCTTGTATACAGTCCTGGTGACCTTTGTTCTGCTTGTATACAGTCCTTGTGACATTTGTTCTGTTTTGATACAGTACCTGTGGCATTTGCTCTGTTTGTATTCAGTACTGGTGACCTACATAATGGTATTCAATATCAATATGAAATTTGGCAATTGCAGAGGAAATATTATGATTAATGGAAATATGATTTTTAATATTTGTGCCATATTAAATGTTGAAAATATTACAAAAGTCCATGCATTTTTTAACACACCTCATATATAATATTGATGACCTTTGTTCCACTTTTATACAGTAATGGTGACCTTTGTTCACCTTGTTTATCATGCAAGTGACTTTTGCATTGTATGGGTATAGTACCAGTGACCTTTATTCCGATGTACAGCACACGTGACCTTTGTTCCAGTTGTGTAATATGTAAGTGACCTTTGTTTCAATTGTATACCATCTTAGTGACCTTTGTTCCACTTGTGTACCATGTCAGTGACCTTTGTTCCACTTGCACACTATGTAAGTGACTTTTGTTCCACTTGTATACAATGTTAGTGATCTTTATTCCACTTGTGCACCATGTTAGTGACCTTTGTTTCACTTGTGTACCATGTCAGTGACCTTTGTTCCACTTTTGCACCATGCTATTGACCTTTGTTCCACTTGTGTACCATGTTAGTGACCTTTTTTCCACTTGCATTCAGGACAAGTTACCTTTGTTTCACTTGAAAACATTACTGTTGACCTTTATTCACTAGTAAACAGTTGCACCGTATACAATAAGAACCAAAATTCCCATATTCTATTGAGAAACGTGATTAAACCTCTCTGCCACTATTGTGTCTAAACCAAATATTGTACTTTCTTGGTTGCCTACACATTAATCAGAATTTAGATTGCAAATCTTGTATTCCATGACAGTGTAAGAGCTTGGTTTTGTACTCAGATTGTCTATGGGGTTAAGAAGATATGAGAAAATGTCAATAATGTACATCTTATTGGTTTGTCTTGTATCACTCTGTATACAGGCTTTTATATTGTACTGATCAACTTTTACTGATTCTCTTTTTAAGAAGACTTTTAACATGGTCTAAAACTGTTTATCAAAGCATCAACTGAAAATGATTTAAAATGAAGTCTTTGAATTATTTTGTTAAAAAAATTGATGTTAACTAAGTTCACTAACAATTTATTGCAATGGTGTAAATAATAATGATTAAACCCTGTTGTACCTTAGACATTAACAGTGAAATTTTTCTCATTTAGATTCCTCCAGTTTTACTTCCTCATTTGATTCCTCCAATTTCAACCTCCTCATTTTTGATTCTTCTAATTTTGCCTCTAAACTGCATACAGTAGCCAGTCTACGTTTCTGGACTGTGACTCCTGCTGCAATTTGCGTCCATTTCCGTTGGGCTTACAATAATAGTTGATGTAAATATTAATCTTTTAGCAAGTTTTTAAGAAGTTTTAATATTTGTCTTATTTTTAAACAATGCTTGAATAAAAAAATGCAGTTTATTAAAGAATGTCAATATATGGGCCAGAAATTACGCCAGTATGCTTTTCATTAGTTACAATCCGTCGTTCAAGATAGAGGTCAGCGCAGCCTTGCGAAAACACTTTCCATTCATAGATAAACCTTGAAGCCTGAACAAGCATTATGACACATACATATATATACATGTATGTAAACCATGTTAAATTCTGATACAGGAAATACCTGCCAGAATGGGACTGAGCGTGAGTGACTTCACTTCTTGTTGATAATCAATCAGAATTCCTCTATAATGTTCAAAGATTTGCATTGCATTTGGGGCTGCGTATTATACCTGGCATTCAAAGATTGATATGGAGCTGGCAACCTGGAATCCATTTACTCTGTAGCAAAATAAACCAAATGGTAGTCAAATACAGAAGTGTTCACTTTCTCCGAACCAGAAGTAGAGTGAACCAGTCCGACGAGTTTGTTTTCCTTTCTCATTTGGATTCTCCAATTTTGCTTCCTCATTTGGATTCCTCCAATTTTCATCTCCTCATTTGGATTCCTCCAATTTCATCTCCTCATTTGGATTCCTCCAATTTCATCTACTCCTTTTGAGATTATGACACACATTAACCAGCATACAGTAGCCATTCTTCATACCAAGAAGGTGGTCCTTGCTGGAAAGAGCTTCCATTTATTTTTTTTGATCAATTATTTAATGCATTAAACAGTCATTGAACTAACATACAGGAAAAGAAATGCACAGCTTTTAAAATCTAATTTGGCATTTTAAAAAAAAAAGAAAGATTAATAACTTTTTTTTTTTTTTTTCTGTCATTTGCACATTTCAATGCATTGGAATGTGCACATTGTTCTTTGCTTCCATTTCATTAGAATTCTGCCAATGTCACAATTGCAGATTTATATTCTGCTTATCATCAACTCATTTTGGAACCCTCCTAAAACATTTCATTTGGATTCCTGGCTCAATCAATGTCAGACTTTTTTAACAAAATCTTGCCAAATAAGAGCAAACCACAAGGTTAAACGTATTTGATGCCAAAAGAGGAAATCATCAGGGATTACAGGCGTGATTGACAGCTCAGTCAGTCGTGACATTACTACAAGCTGATCTGCCATTGGATGGAACAGTCTGTCTTAGTTCGCTGCCATAGTGACATGTGCAGATTGGCGAGCTAACAACAAACCAGACATGACATGATTAGAGCTGTACCAGGTCAGTGTCGGCCGTACCCCGCTACCGTTGTATATACTTCAATATCCTTTAAAATAAACCCAACAAAACAGCATCATACCCATTCAAATGATCAAATACCAAGAGATCAACTTTTGGGGAGAGCTGTTGCTAATGTTGTTAAAACTTGTAGCCCAACACATTTGCACTATATATAATTAATATTGTATTGTTATTATTCATCTAACTGTATATAATAGATGCACTAAAATATTACTAAACTAGATCAAAAACCATTTTTTTTTTGTGAAATCTCTGTTATCTATTTATAAAACGGGTACATAAGTGGTTCTAGAGCTCTGACTTCGCATTTCAACAATATAACTCACAGTTTTTTCCCCTAAGTTTTTAATATAAGTACATGTGATTGGTTATAAACAACCACTTAAAAAAAGTGTCATATGTATCATATGGCATTTTAACAATGTCACAGAAAGATACAGTATCATGAGTACTTTTTAAATGGCCCTCATATTAAGTACAAAAGTGTCAAATGTACCATTAGGCATTTTAATAATGTCACAGAAATATACAGTATTATGAGTACTTTTCAAATGGCCCTCGTTTTATGTAAACAGGAGATATTCTGTAAAGTGAGGAAAGCATTCACTGTAGGGTGTGTACAATCAGACCAGATACCTCAGGCATAACTCTCAATATAGGAATATTGCTGAAGCAAAATAAAGTATCCAACATCAAAAGCATCATTTTGTTATTGGTTCTAGTTGACGCAATTCATCCATCAAAGTAATTCAATCAATTGAAATAACTGCAAGGGAATCCTGAAATCAGATCATTGTGGGGATAATCAAATGAGAAATCTCTGCTGGCAAGGCAGCAAGAATTAGATTCCTACATCAACAAGTAAATGCAATAACGGGTATCGTTTCAATTGCTAGCTGCTCTTATTAATCTGACTTAGCAAACAAGGAAAATGTACACTCAGAATAACGCATGGTGACTTGAACAAATTTAAAGAATTTCAATTTTAGGAACAGAGACCCTAATTAGGCAACATGATTGAAACTGGGACAAGTCAATGAATACTTGGTGAAAATTAGCACAATGTATGAATACTTGGTGAGATCCGAACAATGTAGGGATACTTCATGTATGTTTGGCGAGAATCTGCACAATGTATGGATACTTCATGTACGTTTGGCGAGAATCTGCACAATGTATGGATACTTCATGTACGTTTGGTGAGAATCAGCACAATGTACGGATACTTAATGTGTGTTTGGTGAGAATCAGCACAATGTATGGATACTTAATGTGTGTTTGGTGAGAATCAGCATAGTGTAAGAATACTTCGTGAGAATCAGCACAATGTATGGATACTTAATGTGTGTTTGGTGAGAATCAGCACAATGTGTGGATACTTAATGTGTGTTTGGTGAGAATCAGCACAATGTGTGGATACTTAATGTGTGTTTGGTGAGAATCAGCACAATGTGTGGATACTTAATGTGAGTTTGGTGAGAATCAGCACAATGTGTGGTTACTTAATGTGAGTTTGGTGAGAATCAGCACAATGTGTGGATACTTAATGTGTGTTTGGTGAGAATCAGCACAATGTGTGGATACTTAATGTGTGTTTGGTGAGAATCAGCACAATGTATGGATACTTCATGTATGTTCGGTGAGAATCAGCACAATGTGTGGATACTTCATGTATGTTCGGTGAGAATCAGCACAATGTGTGGATACTTCATGTATGTTTGGTGAGAATCAGCACAATGTGTGGATACTTCATGCATGTTTGGTGAGAATCAGCACAATGTGTGGATACTTCATGTATGTTTGGTGAGAATCAGCACAATGTACAGATACTATATGCATGTTTGGTGAGAATCAGCACAATGTGTGGATACTTCATGTAAATTTGGTGAGAATCAGCACAATGTGCGGATACTTCATGTACGTTTGGTGAGAATCAGCACAATGTGTGGATACTTCATGCATGTTTGGTGAGAATCAGCACAATGTGTGGATACTTAATGTGTGTTTGGTGAGAATCAGCACAATGTGTGGATACTTCATGTATGTTTGGCGAGAATCAGCACAATGTGTGGATACTTCATGTATGTTTGGCGAGAATCAGCACAATATGCGGATACTTCATGTATGTTTGGTGAAAATCAGCACAATGTGTGGATACTTTTTGTATGTTTGGTGAAAATTAGCACAATGTGTGGATACTTCATGTATGTTTGGTGAGAATCAGCACAATGTACGGATACTTCATGTATGTTTGGTGAGAATCAGCACAATGTACAGATACTTCATGTTCATTTGGTGAGAATCAGCACAATGTGTGGATACTTCATGTACGTTTTGTGTAAATCAGCACAATGTGTGGATACTTCATGTACGTTTGGTGAGAATCAGCACAATGTGCGGATACTTCATGTATGTTTGGTGAGAATCAGCACAATGTGCCGATACTTCATGTGCGTTTGGTGAGAATCAGCACAATTTGCGGATACTACATGCATTTTTGGTGAGAATCAGCACAATGTGCGGATACTTCATGTATGTTTGGTGAGAATCAGCACAATGTACGGATACTCCATGCATGTTTGGTGAGAATCAGCACAATGTACGGATACTTCATGCATGTTTGGTGAGAATCAGCACAATGTGTGGATACTTCATGCGTTTGGTGAGAATCAGCACAATGTGTGGATACTTCATGTATGTTTGGTGAGAATCAGCACAATGTACGGATACTTCATGTACGTTTGGTGAGAATCAGCACAATGTACGGATACTTCATGTACGTTTGGTGAGAATCAGCACAATGTATGGATACTTCATGTATGTTTGGTGAGAATCAGCACAATGTGTGGATACTTCATGTATGTTTGGTGAGAATCAGCACAATGTGTGGATACTTCATGTTTGTTTGGTGAGAATCAGCACAATGTACGGATACTTCATGTATGTTTGGTGAGAATCAGCACAATGTGTGGATATTTCATGTCTGTTTGGTGAGAATCAGCACAATGTACGGATACTTCATGTATGTTTGGTGAGAATCAGCACAATGTGTGGATATTTCATGTCTGTTTGGTGAGAATCAGCACAATGTATGGATACTTCATGTATGTTTGGTGAGAATCAGCACAATGTGTGGATACTTCATGCATGTTTGGTGAGAATCAGCACAATGTGTGGATACTTCATGCATGTTTGGTGAGAATCAGCACAATGTGCGGACACTTCATGCATGTTTGGTGAGAATCAGCACAATGTGTGGATATTTTATGTACGTTTGGTGAGAATCAGCACAATGTGTGGATACTTCATGTTTGTTCTGTGAGAATCAGCACAATGTGTGGATACTTCATATATGTTTCTTGAGAATCAGCACAGTGCTTTCTTTGCTTCTCTGAAATCATTATTTAATATGTGTACACTCGGGTCCCGTTGTAATGCGGTTGCCAGGATCAATGGAATAAAACCATGATATATGCGGAACGGCATTACTAATATCCCAAAGTGCACTGCACCATTTGGTAATACGTTATCCTATTGAAGTACTATAAACAAACACATGACAATGTGTGATAATTATGACAGACCTTTGATTTGTCAGCGTAATTCAATTAAAAGCGATGTTGTTTATAACAATAAGAAGTTGTTAGTCTAAATCATCAAGGTGTATTTGATGCACAAACATATGGTCACCATTTGGAAAAATGTAACAAGCTCACGAACACTTAGGGATTTAGTTGAGATTTTCGATCAATTCATCTATTATTATTTTAATAAATTTGGTTGAAAATATCAATTTTAAATTTTGGAGCCATAGAAAAACCATGTTATAATGAGTTTTGCGCTACATCGGACTGCATTATAACAGGACTCAAGTGCAGTTTAACCAGAACATTAACGGTATAATTATTATGGTGCCATCAGCAAAATTGTGAGCACTTATGGCTTAGACCACCAACAAGATCCTTCCGCGTTATTTTTTCATGTTGTATCATGTATAGACCAGTTACTATTGGGAATATTACGCAACAATTTGCCTTTCATTTACAGGTTTTTAAACGACCTTTGAAATAATGAATGAAACTGGATCGTGGGATACAGGGGAGGAAAGCAGAACAACAATATGAATCAAAGTGTGCCACTGCATTAACAGTACTGTGCACTTTAATTTAAGGGTACTTGTGAGCAAGGAATTATATAGAGAAGGAAAGGCAAATGACTGAGATTTTGTGAACTCTCGTGTATTCATGCAAAATCTCGCAATATCTTGTTTTCAATTAACTTAGCTTTCATTCATCTCAGGAACACAAATCAAAATTCTTACATTGCAAAATGAATTTGTCATTAAAACAATACCATTCCCAGCAATTTATGTTTAAAGTTGTTGAAGTACTTTTGATTACAAAATTTGAATACTGTAGCTAAAATAACAACGAATTATGAGAAAATTTCCCTTCAAACCTCTATATCTTTAATTCAAGAGCATTTTACGTGATTGAAACACGTTTAAACAAGATTAAAATAATTACAAGTTACAGTTAATATATTATAAAATAAATATGTTGCCTGTGAATTATTGATGACTAATTGCCAAATAATAACTCCTTTGCGTGATATTTAATCAACATTTAGCCAGGAGATGCAAGTTTCCTATCCTTCTATACAAGTTCTCGTTGTGAGCAACCTAATAATTCTTTTAATGAAAAATAATTTGTCTAAAAAGTTTACCAAGCATGCTCAAGCTTGGATGAACACAGAAGATGCTGCAGTGTGAATAATACAAAAATATCTACAATAAATCAAGCGCCATATTTCTCATGCTTATAAACATTCTGACCGAGGTCAGTAATTGGTTTTTGGTCAAAATGATGATTCAAATAATCCCAACTTTATTCTGATCGGATAAAAACTGATGAAACAAGGAGTAGATGGACAGCCTCTTCATTATTTTGATGTTCAATGCTATGTCTATTACTCTCAGAAGAAGCGAAATAAAAAATAGTCAACATGCAGTATGTCGCACAACAGTGTATGGCTGAAGGATTATCCAGCGTCTAGTCAAATTCACATTTATATATCAATATCCAGTATTTCATTGTATTTCTAACATCAGTAATAATGTGAAGGTATCCATAGCAACATGCATACATGACAGATCCGCAGCTCAAAATATTGAATAATTTGACAGGTAGATATGTAAAAAAATAATAAGAATTTAACTGTAAAATTTATAAGAAATCCTATATAATTGAGGTCACCGCATCAATGTCTGTTAAATCATTTCTGTAATAACATTGCCTGCAAGTGTTAGGAATTTAAACAAACTTCAATGGGAAGGGTAAATGTGCCTGATGAAATGGCATCTGATGAAAATGTGAAACAATGAGCAGCTATACAATTTTGTGTCAATATCAGCAAAACATTGCTTCAGACAATGAAATTGCTTGGTAAAGTCAGAGAAGACATCTGTACCATAAACTCTCGCCCACAAGTGGTACCAAGGGTATAGTGAAGAATGAGAAGCCACTATGGATATTAACAGATGTGGCCACCCTCTGTTAACATCGCCAAAGTGATGGCAACTTGGTAGCAGATTCCTTGACAATGATCATCATAATACATGTTTACATGTTCATGAAACTAGATATCAGTTACAGATATATGGTACAGTGTCAGGGATAATTTAAGGATTTTCACTTGGTTCCACTGAGTGCTTAAAGAGAATGAAAGTGACAGTAAAAGAGTAATGAAATATTTCTCGCAAAAAAACACAAACAAACTTACGTCGCGACAGCATAGAAAACCCAGCCATTCTAGATCATGATTTATCTCAGCTGTTGTATGTGCCACAAGCATCCTGCGATATTGATCAAATTTTAATTGATTGGATCTGCTTTATTTGCTTTATATTAAATAAATGTAGAAATGTGCTCTTAGGAAATGCCTCAGCTATTTGTTAGTAAATTTTACCCAAAAATAATAAGTAAAAAAGGACCAAAACTCCATAAAATTTGACACACAATGAAAAATCCCAAAATGGACCTGTATTTCATGATACAACTACACACCCAAATTTGACTTAAATATATATGGAGCCTTTTAAAAGGAACCTTAATTTTACCAAGAAAATCCTGTTGAAAAGGGGCATAACTCCTACAAACACTGATATTGAACTTGACCTGTATTTTATAATCATAGAGCTACAAATACTGATATCAAACATGACTTGTATTTTGTAATCATAGAGCTACAAACACTGATGTCGAACATGACTTGTGTTTTCTAATCATAGAGCTACAAACACTGATGTCGAACATGACTTCTGTTTTGTAATCATAGAGCTACAAACAATGATGTCGAACATGACTTGTATTTTGTAATCATAGAACTACAAACACTGATGTCGAACATGACTTGTGTTTTGTAATCATAGAGCTACAAACAATGATGTCGAACATGACTTGTGTTTTGTAATCATAGAGCTACAAACAATGATGTCGAAACATGACTTGTGTTTTCTAATCATAGAGCTACAAACACTGATGTCGAACATGACTTGTGTTTTGTAATCATAGAACTACAAACACTGATGTCGAACATGACTTGTGTTTTGTAATCATAGAGCTACAAACACTGATGTCGAACATGACTTGTGTTTTGTAATCATAGAGCTACAAACAATGATGTTGAACATGACTTGTATTTTGTAATCATAGAGCTACAAACACTGATGTCGAACATGACTTGTGTTTTGTAATCATAGAGCTACAAACACTGATGTCGAACATGACTTGAGTTTTGTAATCATAGAGCTACAAACATTGATGTCGAACATGACTTGTGTTTTATAATCATAGAACTACAAACATTGATGTCGAACATGACATGTATTTTATAATCATAGAGCTACAAACACTCATGTCGTACATGACTTGTATTTTGTTATCATAGAGCTACAAATATTGATGTCAAACATGATGTGTATTTTGTAATCATAGAGCTACAAACAATGATGTCGAACATGACTTGTATTTTGTAATCATAGAGCTACAAACACTGATGTCGAACATGACTTGTATTTTGTAATCATAGAGCTACAAACACTGATGTCGAACATGACTTGTATTTTGTAATCATAGAGCTACAAACACTGATATAGAACATGACTTGTATTTTGTAATCATAGAGCTACAAACACTGATGTCTAACATGACTTGTATTTTGTAATCATAGAGCTACAAACACTGATGTCGAACATGACTTGTATTTTGTAATCATAGAGCTACAAACACTGATGTCGAACATGACTTGTGTTTTGTAATCATAGAGCTACAAACACTGATGTCGAACATGACTTGTGTTTTGTAATCATAGAGCTACAAACACTGATATAAAACATGACTTGTATTTTGTTATCATAGAGCTACAAACACTGATGTCGAGCATGACTTGTATTTTGTAATCATAGAGCTACAAACACTGATATAAAACATGACTTGTATTTTGTTATCATAGAGCTACAAACACTGATGTCGAACATGACTTGTATTTTGTAATCATAGAGCTACAAACACTGATATAGAACAGGACTTGTATTTTGTAATCATAGAGCTACAAACACCGATGTCGAACATGACTTGTATTTTGTTATCATAGAGCCACAAACACTGATGTCTAACATGACTTGTATTTTGTAATCATAGAGCTACAAACACTGATGTCGAACATGACTTGTATTTTGTAATCATAGAGCTACAAACACTGATATAGAGCATGACTTGTATTTTGTAATCATAGAGCTACAAACACCGATGTCGAACATGACTTGTATTTTGTTATCATAGAGCCACAAACACTGATGTCTAACATGACTTGTATTTTGTAATCATAGAGCTACAAACACTGATGTCGAACATGACTTGTATTTTGTAATAATAGAGCTACAAACACTTATGTCAAACATGACTTGTATTTTGTAATCATAGAGCTACAAAAACTGATATAGAACATGACTTGTATTTTGTAATCATAGAGCTACAAAAACTGATATAGAACATGACTTGTATTTTGTAATCATAGAGCTACAAACACTGATGTCGAACATTACTTGTGTTTTGTAATCATAGAACTACAAACATTGATGTCGAACATGACATGTATTTTATAATCATAGAGCTACAAACACTGATGTCGAACATGACTTGTATTTTGTTATCATAGAGCTACAAATATTGATGTCGAACATGATGTGTATTTTGTAATCATAGAGCTACAAACACTGATGTCGAACATAACTTGTATTTTGTAATCATAGAGCTACAAACACTGATGTCGAACATGACTTGTATTTTGTAATCATAGAGCTACAAACACTGATATAGAACATGACTTGTGTTTTGTAATCATAGAGCTACAAACACTGATATAGAACATGACTTGTATTTTGTAATCATAGAGCTACAAACACTGATGTCGAACATGACTTGTGTTTTGTAATCATAGAGCTACAAACATTGATGTCGAACATGACTTGTGTTTTATAATCATAGAACTACAAACATTGATGTTGAACATGACATGTTTTTTATAATCATAGAACTACAAACACTGATGTCGAACATGACTTGTATTTTGTTATCATAGAGCTACAAATATTGATGTCGAACATGATGTGTATTTTGTAATCTTAGAGCTACAAACACTGATGTCGAACATAACTTGTATTTTGTAATCATAGAGCTACAAACACTGATGTCGAACATGACTTGTATTTTGTAATCATAGAGCTACAAACACTGATATAGAACATGACTTGTATTTTGTAATCATAGAGCTACAAATATTGATGTCGAACATGACTTGTATTTTGTAATCATAGAGCTACAAACACTGATGTCTAACATGACTTGTATTTTGTAATCATAGAGCTACAAACACTGATGTCGAACATGACTTGTATTTTGTAATCATAGAGCTACAAACACTGATGTCGAACATGACTTGTATTTTGTAATCATAGAGCTACAAACACTGATATAGAACATGACTTGTATTTTGTAATCATAGAGCTACAAACACTGATGTCTAACATGACTTGTATTTTGTAATCATAGAGCTACAAACACTGATGTCGAACATGACTTGTGTTTTATAATCATAGAACTACAAACATTGATGTCGAACATGACATGTATTTTATAATCATAGAGCTACAAACACTGATGTCGAACATGACTTGTATTTTGTTATCATAGAGCTACAAATATTGATGTCGAACATGATGTGTATTTTGTAATCATAGAGCTACAAACACTGATGTCGAACATAACTTGTATTTTGTAATCATAGAGCTACAAACACTGATATTACTTTTATACAATAAATCCTTTAAAAGAAATGATAAGAAACGATTATTTTACAAAAAGTTTAATACAAAAGGGGCCATAACACCTGTAAAATTTGACACACTTTGACAAATTCTGAACTTGACTGGACTTCAGAATTTAACAAACTAATTAGATACATTAAACCTTTCAAAAAATGATTGACCAAAGTCAACACACAGACAAATGAATGGACGAACGGACAGACAGAAGTAACACTTAATACCCCATCACCATTTTATAAAGAGGGTGTGTGTGTGGGGGGGGGGGGGGGGGGGTGTTGGTGTGTGGGTGGGTGTGTGGGTGTGGGTGGGGGTGTGTGTGTGAGGCTGTGTGGGTGTGGGGGTGGGGGGGGTGGGTGTGTATGTGTGTGTGTGTGGGTGTGTATGGGTGTGGATGGGTGTGTATGTGTGTGTGTTGGTGGGTGTGTGTGGGTGTGTATGTGTGGGTGAGGGTGTGGGTGTGTGGATGTGGTGGGGGGGGATAAAAATGAAGACAATACATATCAGACTTAATTCTAACTCTATGTGACAGCTTCACAGAGGTGGCTGCAATTTATAATTGATTTGAATAGGCAAATACAATATCCTCAATATGCAGGAAAAATGAACCCATAGCAATTATTTTAAATATGTAAAAATGTTGAAAATTTAATTGTGTCTGCACCATTATTTCTGCTATTTTCAGTAATGGCAAATCAATTATTAAAATCAACTTTACTTTATGTTGTGTATAAACTTGATGATCCATTACAAAACATTTTAACTACACAAGGGACATTAAAAAAGCAATTGTATTACTAAAATAAATCAATCAGTGGCACACAGCAGTATGCAAATGTAATGGAGTGCATCAAATTTTATATGTAAATCTATACTGAAAAAAAATGTAGGAAATTTTTCTATACTAATAATTTTAACATATAAATAAGTCATAAAATTGATTTCGTGGAATTGATATTTGCTAATGTCTTGGGAATCAATTATTTGAAATTATGGTTTTATTTCTGCATTCTCCGACTAAATAATTTTGGCTCTTTAAAGAGAAACAGTGTTTTCTGAGATAAAATTGTTTATTGTTGAAAGATTTCTACCTATATATGACTGTGAGGAACATTCAAAAAGTAAAGTTCTTATTGTAGAATAAACATCAAAATATCCAAAATAATGTATTTTTTGGACTGCAAATTGTGTTTCATTATTTTTGCATAAAAATATACTTGTATGAGGTAAGAATCTGGTTGTCCCAATCAAATGGTTAGAATAGAAGTCATCATTGGGATCATTCAAAAAATATTATCAGTGTAGATAATGATGGTGACAAGAGGGGTTGTTAAAAATAATGATATTGTTATAAAATTACTCCTGTACCAGTTGCACCTGGAGACATCATGTGGGTTGATAGTTTTCATAGTATATTACCACTTTACTGTTGAAAGTGTGCAGAATGTAACAAAAGTTTGAGTAAAATGTCCCTCAACAAAAGCTTTAGTTTCTCTAACAAATATACACAAAACAAGGGAGATAATTACTAAACCATCTACCAGTTATTATGGATCTGTTTTACACTTATATACTTTACCTCATTTGTGAAACAAGTTCTTACAACTTAGACAAATCAAGTTTGAGGTCTTCCTGGGTAGAACCAGTACTAAGCATATGTGTATAAAGTGTCTTACTCAAGGACTGCACCACACATTGCTGCGGCAGAGGATCGAACCCACGACTGTCCGATTAGACAAGTAGAGTAAAAACAAAATATAAAAGAGTTCCTACCTTCAGAAGAATGGTTGTGAGTGACGTTATTGACATGTTCTGTTCTTGAATCCACATTTAATTCACTCATATTCTGAAAAACAGACAAAGCCATAAAAATTTTAGGATAAAAATAACAGACATTTTAAACACATTAGGGGGTATGGCATCCAGTTTGACTGGTAGATGAACACCCTATAATAACTGTGAAAAAATTTATTAGCAAACTTTCACACATCAAATCTTTGGAGCAAGTAAATGATAAAGAGAAAGTTGACTGAACTGAACTTGTACCACAGATCTCAGTGATTGAGGATAATGTCTTTGATTGAACTGAGCTTGAACCACAGATCTCAGTGATTGAGGATAATGTCTTTGATTGAACTGAGCTTGAACCACAGATCTCAGTGATTGAGGATAATGTCTTTGATTGAACCGAGCTTGAACCACAGATCTCAGTGATTGAAGATAATGTCTTTGATTGAACCAAGCTTGAACCACAGATCTCAGTGATTGAGGATAATGTCTGTGATTGAACTCAGCTTGAACCACAGATCTCAGTGATTGAGGATAATGTCTTATGATGAAGATAATTTTACTTATTGTTGTCACCGGTTTTCCATTTGGGCAACGCCTCCAGAATATTTTTAGTAATTATAGATTTTTGGTGGATAGTACAGATGTAATAGAAGACCCTTTTGTAGCGTCCCTTGTTCTTTTACATGGATGGTGTTCAGCATCAATACCTGGGAGCTTGATTTTTTTAAAGTCCCATCTGAAAGACTGGTAAGTGTTTTTAGTTGGAGGAGCAGGGTTTCGAACCACCTACCCCTGGGTTTGCAGTTCAAGGCCTTAACAACTGGATCACTAATCGACTCTAAATGTTTTAGGTCTTAGCAAGGACTGATATAGAAGGAAAAGTAACTGATTGAGGTGTTATGAACGCTTGCATATTCATGCAAAGTCTTGCGAAATCTCGTTTTCAAATTTCAAACTTCCATTCATATCATAGATTTTAGTAGGTGGACAGAAGCCCCTTGGTGAATGTGACAAGATGGAAAAAAGTTTTGATTATTTTAGGAATGTGCTGAGCTATCCATGTGCTTTTTGCCCAAATTCTAAAATCTACCAAGGGGCTTTTGTCCACCTTCTTAAATCTACCAAGGTGCTTTTGTCCATGTGTACACTTTTTGACCAAGGGGCTTTTGTCCATCTGTACATTTTTTTACCAAAAGGCTTTTGTCCACCTAAAATGTACCAAGGGGCTTTTGTACATGTGTACATTTTTTTTACTACTGGGCTTTTGTCCATGTGTACATTTTTTGACCAAGGGACTTTTGTCCATATGTACATTTTTTGACCAAGGGACTTTTGTCCATGTGTACATTTTTTTACTAAGGGGCTTTTGTCCATGTGTACATTTTTTTACTAAGGGGTTTTGTCCAAGAGGCTTTTACCCTTGAGCTTTAGACTCCGGTGAGCAAAACTAGCTGTTGTAACTAGATGTAAACTGTACATTGGCAACAAGGAGAGGTTTGATTAATGACATCTCTATCACATTTATCATTTCTACATACACCTGGAGTCTCCTCTCATTAACTACCTTGCTAACCATGTCTCACTGGACAATAATCAATACTTCTGTTAATTGGTCTCATTAAGGACTGGGCATTGCTGGAGATAATCAGTTAGGACAGTCATTAAGACTTGAGCCAAGGTGTAACTGAGTGTATGAGACTGATCCACTAAATGTTTATTACAAAAGGTGAACTGATACACCAAGGATCTATAAAGATACAAAAACTCCAGCCACACTTGTTCAAGCTTATAAATGCCATGAACATTGAAACACCATTTTTTGTACAATACACTGATAGCCATAGATAAAGTTTCTGCGTCTGATGTCAGAGAACATGGTTAAGGAACGTTTTATACTCAGCCAGGATTGAAGGTGTCTGAAATCTCTAGCTGTGTTGTTTACAGTCTGAGGATGCATTTTCAGTATTTTTCGCTTGTACTGTGTTATATCTACCATATTCTATTTTACAGTATCGTGTGCATATTGTACTGTGTTATATCTACCATATTCTACTTCACAGTATTGTGTACATATTGTACGGTGTTATATCTACCATATTCTGTTTCACAGTATCGTGTACATATTGTACTGTGTTATATATATACCATATTCTGTTTCACAGTATCGTGTACATATTGTACTGTGTTATATCTACCATATTCTGTTTCACAGTATCGTGTACATATTGTACTGTGTTATATCTACCATATTCTGTTTCACAGTATCGTGTACATATTGTACTGTGTTATATATACCATATTCTGTTTCACAGTATCGTGTTCATATTGTACTGTGTTATATCTACCATATTCTGTTTCACAGTATCGTGTACATATTGTACTGTGTTATATCTACCATATTCTGTTTCACAGTATCGTGTACATATTGTACTGTGTTATATCTACCATATTCTGTTTCACAGTACCGTGTACATATTGTACTGTGTTATATCTACCATATTCTGTTTCACAGTACCGTGTACATATTGTACTGTGTTATATATACCATATTCTGTTTCACAGTACCGTGTACATATTGTACTGTGTTATATATACCATAGTCTGTTTCACAGTACCGTGTACATATTGTACGGTGTTATATATACCATAGTCTGTTTCACAGTACCGTGTACATATTGTACGGTGTTATATCTACCATAGTCTGTTTCACAGTACCGTGTACATATTGTACTGTGTTATATCTACCATATTCTGTTTCACAGTACCGTGTACATATTGTACTGTGTTATATCTACCATATTCTGTTTCACAGTACCGTGTACATATTGTACTGTGTTATATCTACCATATTCTGTTTCACAGTACCGTGTACATATTGTACTGTGTTATATCTACCATATTCTGTTTCACAGTACCGTGTACATATTGTACTGTGTTATATATACCATAGTCTGTTTCACAGTACCGTGTACATATTGTACTGTGTTATATATACCATAGTCTGTTTCACAGTACCGTGTACATATTGTACGGTGTTATATCTACCATAGTCTGTTTCACAGTACCGTGTACATATTGTACTGTGTTATATCTACCATATTCTGTTTCACAGTACCGTGTACATATTGTACTGTGTTATATCTACCATATTCTGTTTCACAGTACCGTGTACATATTGTACTGTGTTATATATACCATATTCTGTTTCACAGTATCGTGTACATATTGTACGGTGTTATATCTACCATAGTCTGTTTCACAGTATCGTGTACATATTGTACTGTGTTATATCTACCATATTCTGTTTCACAGTATCGTGTACATATTGTACTGTGTTATATCTACCATAGTCTGTTTCACAGTATCGTGTACATATTGTACGGTGTTATATCTACCATATTCTGTTTCACAGTATCGTGTACATATTGTACTGTGTTATATCTACCATATTCTGTTTCACAGTATCGTGTTCATATTGTACTGTGTTATATCTACCATATTCTGTTTCACAGTACCGTGTACATATTGTACTGTGTTATATCTACCATATTCTGTTTCACAGTACCTAGTACATATTGTACTGTGTTATATATACCATATTCTTTTTCACAGTATCGTGTACATATTGTACTGTGTTATATCTACCATATTCTGTTTCACAGTATCGTGTACATATTGTACTGTGTTATATCTACCATATTCTGTTTCACAGTATCGTGTACATATTGTACTGTGTTATATCTACCATATTCTGTTTCACAGTATCGTGTACATATTGTACTGTGTTATATATACCATATTCTGTTTCACAGTATCGTGTACATATTGTACCGTGTTATATATACCATATTCTGTTTCACAGTATCGTGTACATATTGTACCGTGTTATATATACCATATTCTGTTTCACAGTATCGTGTACATATTGTACGGTGTTATATATACCATATTCTGTTTCACAGTATCGTGTACATATTGTACTGTGTTATATATACCATATTCTGTTTCACAGTATCGTGTACATATTGTACTGTGTTATATATACCATATTCTGTTTCACAGTATCGTGTACATATTGTACTGTGTTATATATACCATATTCTGTTTCACAGTATCGTGTACATATTGTACTGTGTTATATCTACCATATTCTATCACACAGTATGGTGTACATATTGTACTGTGTTATATCTACCGTATTTTATCACACAGTATGGTGTACATATTGTACTGTGTTATATCTACCGTATTCTATTATACAGTATGGTGTACATATGGTACTGAGGATACATTTTCAGTATTTTTCGCTTGTATTGTGCTATATCTACCATATTGTAGTATACAGACTGGTGTACATAATTTGTACTGTGCTGTACTATGTTGAATTGTATTGTACATGCACTGTATTATACTATGCTGTACTGTATTTTGTTGCGTTATATTGTATTGTTCTGTACTATGCTGTATTGTAATATGCTGTACTTACTGTATTGTACCGTACCCTACCGTACCGTACCGTACCGTACCGTACCGTACTGTACCGTACCGTACCTTACCGTACCGTGCACTGAACTGTATTGTATTGTACTGAATTGTATTGTGCTGCATTGTATTGTATTGTACAGTACTGTGCTGTACTGTATTTGCTTTATTGTATTGTTCTGTACTGCATTGTACTGAATAGTATTGTGCTGTATTGTACAGTTCTGTGCTGTACTGCATTTACTTTATTGTATTGATCTGTACTGTGCTGTACTGTATTGTACTAAACTACATTGTATTGCTCTGTTCCTCACTGTGTTGTTTTGTATTGTACTGTGTTGTGCCATACCGTATTGTACTGTTCTGTATTGTACTGTATTATACTTAAAGTAAGTGTATTGCACTGTCGTACACTATGCTGTGCTGTATTGTACTGTGCTGTACTGTACCATGTTGTTCTGTACCATATGGGCTGTATTGCACCATTCTGAACTGTGCTGTAATTTATTGTACTGTGCTATACCATGCTGTGCTGTATTGTACTGTGCTGTACTGTACCATGTTGTTCTGTACCATATGTGCTGTATTGCACCATTCTGAACTGTGCTGTAATTTACTGTACTGTGCTATACCATGCTTTATTGTACTATACTGTGCTGTACTGTACCATGCTGTATTGCACTATACTGTGCTGTACCATATAGTACTGTGCTGTATTGTACTATACTGCACTGTACTGTACCATGCTGCACTGAGCTGTATTGTACTATACTGTGCTGAACTATTCCATACTGTACTGTGCTGTATTGTTCTATACTGTGCTGTACTGTACCATGCTGTATTGTACTATACTGTGCTGTATTGTACCATGCTGTATTGTACTATACTGTGCTGTAACATGTTGTATTGTACCATATTGTACTGTGCTGTATTGTACTATACTGCACTGTACTGTACTATGCTGCACTGTGCTGTATTGTACTATACTGTGCTGAACTATTCCATACTGTACTGTGCTGTATTGTACTATACTGTGCTGTACAGTACCACATTGTATTGTACTATACTGTGCTCTTCTGTACCATGCTGTACTGTGTTGTATTGTACTATACTGTGCTGTACTGAACAAAAAAGTTCTACTGTATATCTACATAGTATATAGTTTATGATTTTTAACAAACATTAACTTCACTCAGAACCATTTTTGTATCAGAAATACTGCTGGCCATGACACATTTTCTGAAAGAGATGGCACTATCTCTTGGACTCACTAAATCAGTTAAATAAGAGGAAAATGCTTGTTTAAGAATGCCTTTTTACTGGAGTAAGACTTCATTGCTCTTACTCGTTACGGGAAAAACTTCAAAATAAAGTAGTTCTAATATAAACAAATCGCAGGATTCGTGCTCTGGGCCACAGGTCAGTGCGTAAGTGCCACCTAGTGGCAACACAATGTTGTCAATGACAACCACAAAATCTGACAGTGAGCATCCACCAAGAGCAGCCTCTTGTCAATGACAACATTTATATTGGGCCATTTCAACATTTTCGGAAACATCTAGTAATATCACATACTGCTGAATACAGGCTGCATAGACATCTATCAGAAGTTTGCCAGACAGACATGATGTGAACTAAAAGTAGACAATTTGCTTAGGTGCTAAATAACTCAATATTTTTGAAAGTATTATTAACTCCTGGAACATTAGGCAGACAAGTATTGATCCATCAAAACAATTACAATTTTTTCATTCATTATTTTAATTGTTTTCTTCTGGAGGTGAAATTAAGCCAGTTATAATTTTTATCAATTCACTAATGAAGGCACATCCTTCTGGATTTCATATTAATCATGTGTAAAGGAATTTGAGTCATGTAATGCTGTCACAGTTTTGACTGGCTCCCTTTCATTTTTTTTTTAAATTGGTTTTAACACCATTTTCAATAAATTACACTCAATTCAGTACCAGTAAAGTCTCCTAGCATTATCTAATTTTTTTTTTATGAGCACTGGCTCAACCATAAATAAGCATGCATTACACAATTGGGATGTATTTGCTGGTTATGGCTTGTTAACAACATCATGGAAGAGTTCTCTGGGCCGAGTGCAATCTATGGTACCATGTGAACATACTTCTTGCTGCAGAGGTCATTGGTTTGAACCCAGTTTGGTATGAGTAAGTTAGAGAATGGTTCATCTACCCAGATTACAAGTTGTGGATGGAAAATTCTGTTCCTCGGTCTGACTGTAATGAGGCTCATTACCGCCAAAGCCGTTAGCCCGAGCGACAGAATTTTCTATCCGCACGGAAAACCCGATGAAAGACACTTTTTCTTGCACTCAACCTTATAACTGTATGATTTTTAAAGAGTTTTATTCTGGTCTATCTTTTATAGTGGTGCAAGGATACCATAGTGTTTATGAATGAATATGTAATAGCGTAAGGTGTTATTGAATGAAATCGTCATACAGCCTTACATGTACATCATAGCGTGAGGAAAATAGGATGATCACGTGGAGAGGGTGTAGGCTGATGAAAAATCTGTACCCAGTCAAAATATGTGGAAATCCTTGTCCGGTATGTAAGAGTCAAGTTTTCATGCCTGCCATCTTCCCCCATTACCAAATTAATTAAAAAATTATAGTCTGTGATGAGTTGAAAATAGGATTAAAATCTTTCCGTAAATAAACATATCTATTTCTCAAGAACTACAGAGTTTAAAACGTTCAAATAGTTATAGCGTGACCATAATTAGCTTATGTAATATTTCGCACTTTGTAATGTTTGGTTGTATATTTAGTCATTTTATGCTATTGAGGACTAACAGACAATCAGTTAGTCTAACCATTCTTTCCTGGGATCCTAGATGGTTAATCACTACTCAAGCACACCCATCTCTGCATGTCACTGATAATTTTTCCACCTGAATCAGAGATGAGAGATGAATGACAATGTGAAAAAAGTTCAATATCAATCACCATCAAGACTGTCGCCAGGCAGGGATTTCAACTCATGACCCCTGGATTGATGATTAGACTGAGCTGACCAGGCCTGGCACTCTCAAATGATGCAACTTACCAACCACTGTGTTAGTGTTCAATGACCCATAGCAGGGATAAGTTAGACTATTTCTACTGTAAGCACTTTGCTACAGTTTATGGTATAAATTTGACTCACAACCTTTGGATTGCTAAGTAGGTGCTCTTCCACATGGCAACAACCTTTAGACTGATGAACCAATCCCCCACCTCTTGACACAGTCTTCCCGATTATTCATATATGATATTGATACTCGCTGATTCAGGTGGGAAAGTAATCATGTTATACATACAGAGATGGTAACTTAGTGCTCGAGTACTTGTTTACCTTCCATAATCCCAGGAAAGAATGGTAAGGTTAACAGTTCATCTGTTAGCTCTCGATGGAATAAAAATTACGCTAAATATTCCAACAAAACCAGCAAAACCAATTGCACCAAGTTGCTCCATAATCAATCATCAATCCTGTACTCATCAACTCAACAAAATTGTCTCAAAGCAGATTTCTTTTTATTTCCCGTGGAAACAATTTCCATGCCTAATTTGAAACAAATGACAAAACCAAACTACAAATTTGCATAACACCAGAAGACAATTTCGGCATTTCCATTTAATGACAAAAACAAAACGATATTAACTGTATGATTTCTGGAGCCAAAACGTAACAAGAAAACCGCATGACTTTTCAGCTGAATCAGATATAAACATGTAAGAAATGGCGTTTAATGCATAAGAAGGCGTTTGATGCATAAGAAGGTTTACATTCCATATCTTGTTATATGACTCAGATGAGATTGGTCCCCTTTTATTCTTTTGTTTTTAATGGGGTTTAATGCCATTTTCAATACATTTCAGGTTATTTATGGC
The DNA here is from genome assembly GCA_029582155.1 of Panopea generosa. Lineage (NCBI taxonomy): Eukaryota > Metazoa > Mollusca > Bivalvia > Adapedonta > Hiatellidae > Panopea > Panopea generosa. Next base: position 38,365,015 of record CM055905.1, read on the forward strand.
ATATCCAGTTTTAGTGGTGGAGGAAGACCTCAGAATGCATCTGAGTATAATCACCGTCCTCTCACAAGAAACTGGCAAACTTTCTCACAAAATGTTTTTGGCGTGAGCTGGACATGAATCTACGGCCTTAACAGTGAGAGGCAAGTGATCTTGAGACAGCCACACTCAACCATGGAGGACCCTGTGACACGTCTCTAAAACATAATATAATATATGGGATTCAATACAGAAGTTCTGATTACAAATATTTTCTAAAACATTTTTAAAAAGCTATGTCAGCCATCTTGGTCTCTGGTCTCCAGTCTGCTTCCTGGTAGAAGATGAGTACTGAGTGAGGATCGAACCCACAACACCTGGCATGAGTGGCAATTACACACTCTTATTACAAAACTACTACCCTGCTTAACTTCACATTTAGGATAACACTTAGGTCAATGTTTTCAAGTAGAAACAAAACAGTAGAAGCAACCTGAAATTTTTAAGTTCTGTTTTTAGTTGTGACCACCTAGGATTTAAGTTCTATTTCTAGTAGTGGCCACCTGGGATTTAAGACCAACCTGATTTTCCTTGATGACCAATTTGACAGAAAGTAAAATATTCCTGTAAAATTATGAACAATGAACCAGCAGTTTTGAACACATTCAACTGAAAAAATAAAGTTTATGGAGAGACAGACAGATGGATGCCAGACGATGCACCATGGCTTTGGCTCTGCTAGTCTTTGATCAGCAAAGCTAAAAATAAATAAAATGCCATTATTAAAATAAAAGATTGGATCGAAACATGATTGGAACATGATGACGATATCTGCTTAATTAAATACCAATACTCCATATCAAATTTGGCCAAAATTTACTGAGAAGTTTAGAAGGATTAGAGCTGGCAAGAATGTAAGACAGATTTACCATTTAAAATAAATAATAGGGCGCAACTGTTTTCTACTGAAGTCGATGGACCAGAATACGGATGGACAACAGCAACTTTATATGCCTTCCACGGCGATACCCCCTATAAATGGCGATGCGTAAAAACTCTATCCTTATACGGGTAAATGATACACATACCAGCGGTAACGCGGGTTCAATCTCCAGCTCAACCCAATGCCTCTCAAGAAACAACACTCAGTACTGGTTCCGAGAAAGTGGATTCAAGAGCGGCTCATATAACCTTCAAGTTTTCTTTGCGATCAAACTAAAATAAATTAGTATAAACTAAACTAAATAACACTAAAGTTGAGAGAGTATTTTGCACTACCACCACAGCATGCTTATTTTAACACAATCTTTATATTTCTTCATTAGAAACAAACATTAAGAGCACACAAAACATAACAAATATGTTAATTAAGACAAGATAATACTGTTCCGAGAAAATGACAAAAAAATGAGATAGCAGCAGCAGTAATCTCTTTATTCATCACAGATCTGAAGTAAACAGAGCTTGCTTGATTCTGTCTTCTGTAAGAAGGAAATCAATTTAGAAAATCTTTCATCAACACAGTCAAATTCACAAAAGATTTTTGCTGTATATAATCCAGTTTACTGTATGGAAATTCAATATACCTATTTTTGTGAATGGCTGGAAACATTCATAGAAAATACTCAAACATGTCAAATGATTTGTATTCCTTTTGAACAAATGTTCTGATCTAAATGCATCCAACGTCTTTTTATAAAACAAAATCCAAACTAATACCAAATATCTAGTCTTTATCTGTTAATCCATTAAAAATGCCAGTGAATCCATTTTAATTACATGTATATGTTATCATTAAGTTTTATCAATGGAGAGAATACCATGTTAAAGTGAATGTTACTTTTGGAGCCACTGTCTGACAGTGTCAACATAGAACTACTAGTATTGCTTGTTATATCACTTTTGGAGCCACTGTCTGACAGTGTCAACATAAAACTACTAGTATTGCTTGTTATATATCACTTTTGGATCCACTGTCTGACAGTGTCAACATAGAACTACTAGTGTTGCATGTTGTATCACTTTTGGATCCACTGTCTGACAGAGTCAACATAAAACTACTAGTATTGCTTGTTATATATCACTTTTGGAGCCACTGTCTGACAGTGTCAACATAAAACTACTAGTGTTGCATGTTATATCACTTTTGGAGCCACTCTTTGACAGTGTCAACATAGAACTACAAGTATTGTTTGTTATATCTCTTTTGGAGCCACTGTCTGACAGTGTCAACATAGAACTACTAATATTGTTTGTTATATCTCTTTTGGAGCCACTGTCTGACAGTGTCAACATAGAACTACTAATATTGTTTGTTATATCACTTTTGGAGCCACTGTCTGACAGTGTCAACATAGGACTTATGGTATTGCTTGTTATATCACTTTTGAAGCCACTGTCTGACAGCGTCAACAGAGAACTACTTGTATTGCCTGTTATATCACTTTTGGAGCCACTGTCTGACAGTGTCAACATAGAACTACTAGTATTGCTTGTTATATATCACTTTTGGAGCCAATTTCTGACAGTGTCAACAAACTACTAGTATTGCTTGTTATATATCACTTTTGGATCCAATTTCTGACAGTGTCAACAAACAACTACTAGTATTGCTTGTTATATCAGTTTTGGAGCCTCTGTCTGACAGTGTCAACAAACAACTACTAGTATTGCTTGTTATATCAGTTTTGGAGCCACTGTCTGACAGTGTCAACATAGAACTACTAGTATTGCTTGTTATATAATTTTTAGAGCCACTGTCTGACAGTGTCAACATAGAACTACTTGTATTGCTTGTTATATCACTTTTGGAGCCACTGTCTGACAGTGTCAACAAACAACTACTAGTATTACTTGTTATATATCACTTCTGGAGCCACTGTCTGACAGAGTCAACAAACAACTACTAGTATTGCTTGTTACATCACTTTTGGAGCCAATTTTTGACAATGTCAACAAACAACTTCTAGTATTGCTTTGGAGCTAATTTCTGACAATGTCAACAAACAGTTACTAGTATTGCATCGCTATTTTATACAATCACGTCCCTCTTACCACAGACCTGCCTTGTATATTCAAACTTTAACATTGTCGCAGTTTTAATAATGTACATTGGTTTTACAATTAGTATAAGAAATATATATATATTATGGTAAGTTAAAATGAATCCTTAGTTTTAAAATTGATTTTACTTGCCGCAATCTGCCACCACTATTACTGACGTGACATTACAATGTATAATGTGGCTTGGGGGAGATGGAGACACAATCTGTCACCACTATTACTGACATGACATTACAATGTATAATGTAACTTGGGGGAGGTGGAGACACTTTGTGGAATCAATTTGTCATTAGAGACAGAATGTGACACTTACTTACATACAACCACAGGACATAGGAGTAATAACAGACAACTTAAAGTATGGCTGTCTAAAGGCCGAGACATTGTGTAAATTATTCTCTCTATAGTTACCAGTTAAAGTATTTCAAATTTCAGAGAATTTATAATTATGATTTAATTAATAATTTCTTGTAAACCTTCACAATTTTCAAATAATTATAATAATAATAATAATGATAATAATAATAATAATAATAATAATAATAACTAGAGCTATCACTGAAGGTGATGAATACCCCCGAATGCCGCCATGACAGAAAATGGTTTACCACTGTATGAAGTTTTATTAAATTATATCAAATAGTTTTAAAGTTATGCTCCAGACAAGGGAAATATATCAAAGGGCAATAACTCTGTAATTAGCAAGAATAGGATTATGTTTCCTGCACACTGCACTTCCTGTCATTATATTCTACCATTGTATGAAGTTTGATGAAATTCCATCCAGTACTTTAAAAGTAATGCTCCGGACAAGGGAAATATATCAAAGGGCAATAACTCTGTAATTAGCAAGAATAGAGTTATGTTTCTTGTACAATGCACTTCCTCTCATTATATTCTACCATTGAATGAAGCTTGATGAAATTCCATCCGGTACTTTTCAAGTTATGCTCCGGACAAGAAAAAATATCAAAGGGCAACAACTCTGTAATTAGCAAGAATAGAGTTATGTTTCTTGTACACTGCACTTCCTCTCATTATATTCTACCATTGTATGACGTTTTATGAAATTCCATCTAATACTTTTCAAGTGATGCTCCGGACAAGGAAAATTGCAACGGACAGACTGACAGACCGACCACAGGGTGACTCCAATATACCCCCTCAAACTTCGTTTGTCGGGGGTATAATAATGTTTTTGCTTATTTGAAAACAGTTGTAAACATATAATTGACTTTGTGTCATAGATACATGTTAGACAGATATTGTCTGTAATGTACACAGTGGTAGTACTGTTGACAAGCCAATACCAGTACTTTATTAAATAGGCATCGTGTCGCATTAACCAATAGCTGTCGAGAGAAGTGTTTACAGGCCCATCATATCGCATTTACGAATAGCTGTCCAGAGAAGTGTTTACAGGCCCATCATATCGCATTCACGAATAGCTGTCCAGAGAAGTGTTGACAGGCCCATCATATCACATTCACGAATAGCTGTCCAGAGAAGTGTTTACAGGCCCATCATATCGCATTCACGAATAGCTGTCCAGAGAAGTGTTTACAGGCCCATCATATCGCATTCACGAATAGCTGTCGAGAGAAGTGTTTACAGGCCCATCATATCACATTCACGAATAGCTGTCAAGAGAAGTGTTTACAGGCCCATCATATCGCATTCACGAATAGCTGTCCAGAGAAGTGTTTAAAGGCCCATTGTATCGCATTCACGAATAGCTGTCCAGAGAAGTGTTTACAGGCCCATCATATCGCATTCACGAATAGCTGTCCAGAGAAGTGTTTACAGGCCCACCATTTCACATTCACGAAAAGCTGTCCATAGAAGTGTTTACAGGCCCATCATATCACATTCATGCATAGCTGTCCAGAGAAGTGTTTACAGGCCCATCATATCGCATTCACGAATAGCTGTCAAGAGAAGTGTTTACAGGCCCATCATATCACATTCACGAATAGCTGTCCAGAGAAGTGTTTACAGGCCCATCATATTGCATTCAGGAATAGCTGTCCAGAGAAGTGTTTACAGGCCCATCATATCGCATTCACAAATAGCTGTCCAGAGAAGTGTTTACAGGCCCATCATATCGCATTCACGAATAGCTGTCCAGAGAAGTGTTTACAGGCCCATCATATCACATTCACGAATAGCTGTCCAGAGAAGTGTTTACAGGCCCATCATATCGCATTCACGAATAGCTGTCCAGAGAAGTGTTTAAAGGCCCATCGTATCGCATTCACGAATAGCTGTCCAGAGAAGTGTTTAAAGGCCCATTGTTTCGCATTCACGATTAGCTGTCCAGAGAAGTGTTTACAGGCCAATCATATCGCATTCACGAATAGCTGTCCAGAGAAGTGTTTACAGGCCCATCATTTCACATTCACCAAAAGCTGTCCAAAGAAGTGTTTACAGGCCCATCATATCACATTCACGCAGAGCTGTCCAGAGAAGTGTTTAAAGGCCCATCATACAGAATCACATTCACGGATAGCTGTCCAGAGAAGTGTTTAAAGGCCCATCATATCGCATTCACGAATAGCTGTCCAGAAAAGTGTTTAAAAGCCCATCGTATCGCATTCACGAATAGCTGTCCAGAGGAGTGTTTACAGGCCCATCATATCACATTCACGAATAGCTGTCCAGAGAAGTGTTTAAAAGCCCATCGTATCGCATTCACGAATAGCTGTCCAGAGAAGTGTTTACAGGCCCTTCATATCACATTCACGAATAGCTGTCCAGAGAAGTGTTTACAGGCCCATCGTATCACATTCACGAATAGCTGTCCAGAAAAGTGTTTACAGGCCCGTCATATCGCATTCACAAATAGCTGTCCAGAGAAGTGTTTAAAGGCCTGTACATATTGGTGAATATTAATGAGTGCCAGGTATGACGTCAATCACAGACTTGTATATTGTTTACATTGGAGACAGTAATAACCCACTTAATATATACCTATCAATGAGATCTTTCCCACTTATCAATGACATTTACATTGACTTGATGGATATATGAACACAGGCCTGCAACCATACTGAGTTACCTATGCTTCAGTGTTAATTTAATATACAGTCAAACCTGTCTTAAGCAGCCAGTCAAAGGAAGGAGCAAAAGTGACCTTTTAAGACAGATTGCTGTTTAATACAAGTTAATTTGCACTAAAAACATAAAAATGGGACAAAGCAAATGTGGCTGCTTAAGACAAGTGGCTGCTTAATAGAGGTGACCGCATACACAGGTTTTACTGTAGTCAAAGTGAATCAAGGTACTTATGGTACTGAAACCTGGGTTACAATGGTGAAATAGAAATTAGATAATAAAGTTTCTGTCATAATGTAATCTGAGACATTATATAAGCTTACTGATGGAAAGGGATGTAGCAGAAGATACTATTTACAAACCATTGCTTGTTGTATGTGTACAAAAAAAATACACAAGACAGGACAATATTTTACTTTATTTGTTCAGAATGTTTAGGTATAAAAATAATATTCCATAGTTGAGTCTCCAAGATGATAGATATTTTATATTTTGTTTCAAAGAAAGTTCAATGGTATCATACCATGTGTCTGCGGCATGATACTCCAGTGTGACAGCGCTTAGAATACTGTCTCAAGTAGACACCATCGCAATATGACTGAAAAATTGTTGAAAGCGACGCTAAACACCATACAACATAAATTGAATTATATATTTCAAAAAGTCAATCTTTAATCAATTATCTATTTAAAAAATTACATTATGTATTTCAAAGAAAGTTCAATCTCCTAACTGAATTTAGTGTATTTAAAAAACTTCACTCTCTAAGATCACCTAGCTGTATATAATGTAAAAAAAAGTTTGATCTCCAAGTTGAATTATTTATTTAAATAAAGTCCAATTTCGACATTTATCTCTTGTACATATTGTGAAAAAAACTCAATCTCAAAGCTGAATAATGTTTTAAAGAATGTCAAATCTCCAAGATAATCTACATGTAAACTATATACACTGTGGGTGTGTGTGTGTGTGGGGGGGGGGGGGGGGGGGGGGGGGGGGGGAGGTTAGTTCTGGGCTATTTTTCATTACACCAGGTTAGTCCTGGGCTATGTTTCATTACACCAGGTTAGCCCTTGGCTATGTTATATTACATCAGGTTAGTCCTGGGCTATTTTTCATTACATCAGGTTAGTTCGGGGCTATGTTTCATTACATCAGGTTAGTCCTGGGATATGTTTCATTACACCAGGTTAGTTCTAGGCTATGTTTCATTACATCAGGTTAGTTCTGGGCTATGTTTCATTACATCAGGTTAGTCCTGGGATATGTTTCATTACACCAGGTTAGTCCTGGGATATGTTTCATTACATCAGGTTAGTCCTGGGTTATTTTTCATTACATCAGGTTAGTTCTGGGCTATGTTTCATTACATCAGGTTAGTCCTGGGATATGTTTCATTACATTAGGTTAGTCCTGGGCTATGTTTCATTACATCAGGTTAGTCCTGGGCTATTTTTCATTACATCAGGTTAGTTCTGGGCTATGTTTCATTACACCAGGTTAGTCCTGGGATATGTTTCATTACATCAGGTTAGTTCTGGGCTATGTTTCATTACATTAGGTTAGTCCTGGGATATGTTTCATTACATTAGGTTAGTCCTGGGATATGTTTCATTACATCAGGTTAGTCCTAAGCTATTTTTAATTACATCAGGTTAGTTCTGGGCTATGTTTCATTACACCGGGTTAGTCCTGGGATATGTTTCATTACATCAGGTTAGTTCTGGGCTATGTTTCATTACATCAGGTTAGTCCTGGAATATGTTTCATGACACCAGGTTAGTCCTGGGATATGTTTCATTACATCAGGATAGTCCTGGGCTATTTTTCATAACATCAGGTTAGTTCCGGGCTATGTTTCATAACATCAGGTTAGTCCTGGGATATGTTTCATTACATCAGGTTAGTTCTGGGCTATGTTTCATTACATCAGGTTAGTTCTGGGCTATGTTTCATTACATCAGGTTAGTCCTGGGATATGTTTCATTACACCAGGTTAGTCCTGGGATATGTTTCATTACATCAGGTTAGTCCTGGGCTGTTTCATTACATCAGGTAAGTCATGGGATATGTTTCATTATATCAGGTTAGTTCTGGGCTATGTTATATTACATCAGGTTAGTCCTGGGCTATTTTTCATTACATCAGGTTAGTTCTGGGCTATGTTTCATTACATCAGGTTAGTCCTGGGATATGTTTCATTACATCAGGTTAGTCCTGGGCTATGTTTTATTACATCAGGTTAGTTCTGGGCTATGTTTCATTACATTAGGTTAGTCCTGGGCTATGTTTCATTACATCAGGTTAGTCCTGGGCTATGTTTCATTACATCAGGTTAGTCCTAAGCAATGTTTCATTACATCAGGTTAGTCCTGGGCTATGTTTCATTTCATCAGGTTAGTCCTGGGCTATGTTTCATTACATCAGGTTAGTCCTGGGATATGTTTCATTATATCAGGTTAGTTCTGGGCTATGTTTCATTACATCAGGTTAGTCCTAGGCTATGTTTCATTACATCAGGTTAGTCCTTGGCTAAGTTTCATTACATCAGGTAAGTTCTGGGCTATGTTTTATTACACCAGGTTAGTCCTGGGCTATGTTTCATTATATCAGGTTAGTCCTGGGCTATGTTTCATTACATCAGGTTAGTCCTGGGATATGTTTCATAACATCAGGTTAGTTCTGGGCTATGTTTTATTATATCAGGTTAGTTCTGGGCTATGTTTTATTATATCAGGTTAGTCCTGAGCTATGTTTCATTACATCAGGTTAGTCCTGGGCTATGATTTAGTATATCAGGTTAGTCCTGGGCTATGTTTCATTATATCAGGTTAGTTCTGAGCTATGTTTCATTACATCAGGTTAGTCCTGGGCTATGTTTTATTATATCAGGTTAGTCCTGGGATATGTTTCATTACATCAGGTTAGTCCTGGGCTATGTTTTATTATATCAGGTTAGTCCTGGGATATGTTTCATTACATCAGGTTAGTCCTGAGCTATGTTTCATTACATCAGGTTAGTTCTTGGCTATGTTTCATTACATCAGGTTAGTCCTGGGCTATGTTTCATTATATCAGGTTAGTCCTGGGATATGTTTCATAACATCAGGTTAGTCCTGGGCTATGTTTCATTATATCAGGTTAGTTCTTGGCTATGTTTCATTACATCAGGTTAGTCCTGGGCTATGTTTCATTACATCAGGTTAGTCCTGGGATATGTTTCATAATATCAGGTTAGTCCTGGGCTATGTTTCATTATATCAGGTTAGTTCTGGGCTATGTTTCATTACATCAGGTTAGTCCTGGGCTATGTTTCATTACATCAGGTTAGTCCTGGGATATGTTTCATAACATCAGGTTAGTTCTGGGCTGTTTCATTACATCAGGTTAGTCCTGGGCTATGTTTCATTACACCAGGTTAGTCCTTGGCTATGTTTCATTACATCAGGTTAGTCCTGGGATATGTTTCATAACATCAGGTTAGTTCTGGGCTGTTTCATTATATCAGGTTAGTCCTGGGCTATGTTTCATTATATCAGGTTAGTTCTGGGCTATGTTTCATTATATCAGGTTAATCCTGAGCTATGTTTCATTACATCAGGTTAGTCCTTGGCTATGTTTCATTACATCAGGTTAGTCCTGGGCTGTTTCATTACATCAGGTTAGTCCTGGGCTATGTTTCATTATATCAGGTTAGTTCTGGGCTATGTTTCATTACATCAGGTTAGTCCTGGGCTATGTTTCATTACATCAGGTTAGTCCTGGGCTATGTTTCATAACATCAGGTTAGTTCTGGGCTGTTTCATTACATCAGGTTAGTCCTGGGCTATGTTTCATTACATCAGGTTAGTCCTGGGCTATGTTTCATTACATCAGGTTAGTCCTGGAATATGTTTCATTATATCAGGTTAGTTCTGGGCTATGTTTCATTACATCAGGTTAGTCCTGGGATATGTTTCATTACACCAGGTTAGTTCTGGGCTATGTTTCATTACATCAGGTTAGTCCTGGGATATGTTTCATTACATCAGGTTAGTCCTGGGCTATGTTTCATTACACCAGGTTAGTCCTGGGCTATGTTTCATTACACCAGGTTAGTCCTGGGATATGTTTCATTACATCAGGTTAGTCCTGGGATATGTTTCATAACATCAGGTTAGTTCTGGGCTATGTTTCATTACATCAGGTTAGTTCTGGGCTATGTTTCATTACACCAGGTTAGTCCTGGGCTATGTTTCATTACATCAGGTTAGTCCTGGGATATGTTTCATTACACCAGGTTAGTTCTGGGCTATGTTTCATTACATCAGGTAAGTCCTTGGCTATGTTTTATCAAACATTGCAAAATGAGATTCTCCTCAACATACAAATCTCCAGTTGTTTTAATGATTACTTGAACTCATTACAAATTAAACACAGATTTAAAATCGGAACAAATCTTTACACAACAGTAGAAAATTGCATGCAAAATTAAAATTACATTAAAATGTAAATTAAGTTCTGGCGTTTCATAATCATAGAGGAAAACTTCAAGTTAAGCTGTTTAGTGAAGCCAGAGCCTGGTAAATATACAGATCATATAGATCTAAACCAGGTTTTTACACAGATTATGTAGATCTAGACCGGGTATATACACAGATTATATAGATCTAATCCGGGTATATACACAGATCATATAGATCTAAACCGGGTATTTACACAGATTATGTAGATCTAGACGGGTATATACACAGATTATATAGATCTAGACCGGGTATATACACAGATTATGTAGATCTAGACGGGTATATACACAGATTATATAGATCTAGACCGGGTATATACACAGATCATATAGATCTAGACCAGGTATATACACAGATCATATACATCTAGAATGGGGATATACACAGATTATATAGATCTAGACCGGGTATATACACAGATCATATAGATCTAGACCAGGTATATACACAGATCATATAGATCTAGACCAGGTATATACACAGATCATATACATCTAGAATGGGGATATACACAGATTATATACATCTAGACCGGGTATATACACAGATCATTTAGATCCAGACTGGGTATATACTCAAGTCATATACATCTAGACTAGGTATATACACAGATTATATAGATCTAGACCGGGTATATACACAGATCATATAGATCTAGACCGGGTATATACACAGATCATATAGATCTAGACCAGGTATATACACAGATTATATAGATCTAGACCGGGTATATACACAGATTATATAGATCTAGACCGGGTATATACACAGATCATATAGATCTAGACCAGGTATATACACAGATCATATAGATCTAGACCAGGTATATACACAGATTATATAGATCTAGACCGGGTATATACACAGATCATATAGATCTAGACCAGGTATATACACAGATCATATACATCTAGAATGGGGATATACACAGATTATATACATCTAGACCGGGTATATACACAGATCATTTAGATCCAGACTGGGTATATACTCAAGTCATATACATCTAGAATGGGTATATACACAGATCATATACATCTAGACCAGGTATAAACACAGATCATATACATCTACACTGGGTATATACACAAGTCATACATGTATACATCAAGACAGGGTATATACACAGATCATATGGATCCAGACTGGGTTTATACTAAGATCATATGGATCCAGACCAGTTATATACACAGATCATATGGATCCAGACTGGGTATAAACACTGATCATATGGATCCAGACGGGGTATATACACTGATCATATACATCTAGACTGGGTATAAACACAGATCATATACATCTAGACTGGGTATATACACAGATCATATACACCTTGACTGGATAGATACACAGATCATATGGATCCAGACTGGGTATATACACAGATCATATGGATTCAGACTGGGTATATACACAGATCATATGGATCCAGACCGGGTATATACACAGATCATATGGATTCAGACTGGGTATATACACAGATCATATGGATCCAGACCGGGTATATACACTGATCACATACATCTAGACTGGGTATAAACACAGATCATATACATCTAGACTGGATATAAACACAGATCATATACATCTAGACAGGGTATAAACACAGATCATATACATTTAGACTGGGTATATACACAGATCATATACATCTTGGCTGGGTATATACACAGATCATATGGATCCAGACTGGGTATATACACAGATCATATGGATCCAGACTGGGTATAAACACTGATCATATGGATCTAGACCGGGTATATACACTGATCATATACATCTAGACTGGGTATAAACACAGATCATATACATCTACACCGGGTATATACACAGATCATATACATCTAGACAGGGTATATACACAGATCATATACATCTAGACCGGGTATATACACAGATCATATACATCTAGACTGGATATAAACACAGATCATATACATCTAGACAGGGTATATACACAGATCATATACATCTAGACCGGGTATATACACAGATCATATACATCTAGACTGGGTATATACACAGATCATATACATCTAGACAAGGTATAAACACAGATCATATACATCTAGACCAGGTATATACATAGATCATATACATCTAGACCAGGTATATACATAGATCATATACATCTAGACTGGATATATACACTGATCATATGGATCCAGACCAGGTATATACACAGATCATATACACCTAGACCGGGTATATACACAGATCATATACATCTAGACCCGGTATATACACAGATCATATACATCTAGACCGGTATATACACAGATCATATACATCTAGACCGGTATATACACAGATCATATACATCTAGACCGGTATATACACAGATCATATACATCTAGACTGGTATTTACACAGATCATATACATCTAGACCGGTATATACACAGATCATATACATCTAGACAGGTATATACACAGATCATATACATCTAGACTGGTATATACACAGATCATATACATCTAGACCGGTATATACACAGATCATATACATCTAGACTGGTATATACACAGATCATATACATCTAGACCAGGTATATACACAGATCATATACATCTAGACCGGTATATACACAGATCATATACATCTAGACTGGTATATACACAGATCATATACATCTAGACCGGTATATACACAGATCATATACATCTAGACCGGTATATACACAGATCATATACATCTAGACCGGTATATACACAGATCATATACATCTAGACCGGTATATACACAGATCATATACATCTAGACTGGGTATATACACAGATCATATACATCTAGACCAGGTATATACACAGATCATATACATCTAGACCGGTATATACACAGATCATATACATCTAGACCGGTATATACACAGATCATATACATCTAGACTGGTATATACACAGATCATATACATCTAGACCGGTATATACACAGATCATATACATCTAGACCGGTATATACACAGATCATATACATCTAGACTGGTATATACACAGATCATATACATCTAGACCGGTATATACACAGATCATATACATCTAGACAGGTATATACACAGATCATTTACATCTAGACCGGTATATACACAGATCATATACATCTAGACCGGATATATACACAGATCATATACATCTAGACCGGATATATACACAGATCATATACATCTAGACCGGTATATACACAGAGTATATACATCTAGACCGGTATATACACAGATCATATACATCTAGACCGGATATATACACAGATCATATACATCTAGACCGGATATATACACAGATCATATACATCTAGACCGGATATATACACAGATCATATACATCTAGACCGGTGTATACACAGATCATATACATCTAGACCGGATATATACACAGATCATATACATCTAGACCGGATATATACACAGATCATATACATCTAGACTGGTATATACACAGATCATATACATCTAGACCGGTATATACACAGATCATATACATCTAGACCGGTATATACACAGATCATATACATCTAGACCGGTATATACACAGAATATATTTTCAGCACAAGGGAACACTCTCCACACGATTGAGATTCACTTTTTTAGAAGTCTTATGGTTTAATCACAAGTTTCTTGTGTGTGAGTTTCTTTAATGAAAGTGTTTTAAAGTCACAAACTATTGGAGTAAATAATAATCATAACCCCTCCCCCATAAAACTCACTAGAATGCATGATTTAATCCCCTACATCTTGACTCGCAGTGCATGGTGTACTGGGTTTGATACTTGTTGGAGATTTGCTTTAAAATACATTCTATGTGTTGAAAATAATATTGCATAAAAGTAAAAAAAACAAAAAACAGCATTGGCTTAAATAACCACCATATTTTCTAAGAAATTAGTAGAATTCAGCAGTTGGTGTTTAAGATACAACATTTTTTCAGAGTGGTTCCCTGTATCCCAATAGCGGGAGTATGTTAGAATTGCTGCCACCAGCAGGAGAGAGACATCCTTCCCACACTATTCCAAGGTTACCTCTCCCCAATAATTGAACTTCTCTTACAGTCATACAAAATACTTATAATTACACTAAGTAACTAAAAAAGGCAAAATGTTCCTTTTAAGGCCATTATTAATCAACTGCTAGATTATCATCCAAATTTTTTCATAAAATCTGGGAGAGCGGAAGGTTCTTTTTTTTACTTTTTTTTAAAAAAAAAAAAAGATTTTGATGTTTTCTTTTGTTTGTTTTTTTATTTGTTTGTTTTTTATGAAAATAAAAGGGTTGGGGCAGCATGAAAATAAGGGGGCGGGCGGGGATAATAAACTAGAAATTAATTCATTATGGCCTTACAGAAAAATTCACTCTTCTTCTATTACTGACAGCTACATTCTCTGCTTCTTCAGAATATCTTGTCACAAAAAAACGAGAAATACAGATTGAGGTATTTCTGAGGCTTATGGACTGCATGCAACATTGCTATATCTCCCTTGTCATTCACTGCCAGAACAAGCAACGCCACATCTGGGGAACCTTTCAACAACATTGCTATATCTCCCTTGTCATTCACTGCCAGAACAAGCAAACCCACATCTGGGGAACCTTTCAGGAACATTGCTATATCTCCCTTGTCATTCACTGCCAGAACAAGCCAGCCAACATCTGGGGAACCTTTCAGCAACATTGCTATATCTCCCTTGTCATTCACTGCCAGAACAAGCCAGCCCATATCTGGGGAACCTTTCAGCAACATTGCTATATCTCCCTTGTCATTCACTGCCAGAACAAGCCAGCCCACATCTGGGGAACTTTTCAGCAACATTGCTATATCTCCCTTGTCATTCACTGCCAGAAAAAGCCAGCCCACATCTGGGGAATCTTTCAGCAACATTGCTATATCTCCCTTGTCATTCACTGCCAGAAAAAGCCAGCCAACATCTGGGGAACCTTTCAGCAAATTTGCTATATCTCCCTTGTCATTCTCTGCCAGAACAAGCAACCCAACATCTGGGGAACCTTTCAGCAAATTTGCTATATATCCCTTGTCATTCACTGCCAGAACAAGCAACCCCACATCTGGGGAACCTTTCAGCAAATTTGCTATATCTCCCTTGTCATTCACTGCCAGAACAAGCAACCCCAAATCTGGGGAACCTTTCAGCAATATTGCTATATCTCCCTTGTCATTCACTGCCAGAACAAGCCAGCCCACATCTGGGGAACCTTTTAGCAACATTGCTATATCTCCCTTGTCATTCACTGCCAGAAAAAGCCAGCTCACATCTGGGGAACTTTTCAGCAAATTTGCTATATCTCCCTTGTCATTCACTGCCAGAACAAACAAGCCCACATCTGGGGAACCTTTCAGCAACATTGCTATATCTCCCTTGTCATTCACTGCCAGAAAAAGCCAGCCCACATCTGGGGAACCTTCAGCAAATTTGCTATATCTCCCTTGTCATTCACTGCCAGAACAAGCAACTCCACATCTGGGGAACCTTTCAGCAACATTGCTATATCTCCCTCGTCATCCACTGCCAGAACAAGCAACCCCATATCTTGGGAACCTTTCAGCAACATTGCTATATCTCCCTTGTCGTTCACTGCCAGAACAAGCAATCCCACATCTTGGGAACCTTTCAGCACATCTGGGGAACCTTTCAGCAACATTGCTATATCTCCCATGTCATTCACTGCCAGAACAAGCAACCCCACATCTGGGAAACCATTCAGCAACATTGCTATATCTCCCTTGTCATTCACTGCCAGAACAAACAACCCCACATCTGGGAAACCTTTCAGCAACGTCACTTTGGTGACTTCATTACATTAACAAAATGCCTTAATGGCTATTTTTCCTTTCCCGTCAAAGTTTAATCATATCAACTTATCTTTGCAAGGAGGCTTCATTACCAAAGCTGGAAATTTAGGAATGAAACCAATGAAATGCCTCCAGATGATCAGCCATCAATTATTCACTAATGAGATGCTCTAGAAAGATAATTCTTCTATTTTACTCCTTTTTTTAAATGTATAATGCATGAAACAGATTGATTTGTACCATGGTTTTGTTTGTACCCATACCAATAAAACCAGTTGAATTCCCCCAGTTTTGTGAACTTTGTTTAATAACATGCCTATTTCCTTTTTTTTAATACAGTCTCCGTGATGATTGACATACGACATTGTGTCTCATTATCATTTGTCTCTCACCACTGATTCAAGTGGGAAAGTTATCAGTTACTTGCGAAGACGGGGTGTGCTTGAGTACTGGTTAGTCCCAGGAAACAGTGATTATGTTAACTGATCATCTGTTAGCACTCGATGGCATAAAAATGACGCTAAATATTCAATCAATCAATCTTTTTTTACTATGTTGCCCAAGATACCATAGCATAAGAATATTATATTTATCAAATAGTTCATCTTGGCCCACAGTCCAGAAATTTTCAAATATTTTGTCAAATAAAAATAAGAAAATGATTTTAAAAATTAGAAAATATGTATATGAAGCTTTTCAATTTTTCCTTATATATCATGCCATGATCCCATATTGTCAAAAGAATATCTATTTAAACATGCCAAAATAATAAAGAGAGTTCTTAATTTGGGCTATGTGAACAGTGATATAGGGTTACACAAAAAATTTGTTTCAAAGTGGAAAGGTCAGAATGATGATGTGAAAGTTGTCAAGTAGCGTATAAGTGCTATCTATTTTTAGAATAGGGGTTGTTTTTTTTAAGTATACCACCCCGATTGAAAAATCGTTTTTTTTTCACATTTTGATATACCAAGCAATTCAGATTTTATCTATTATAGAAAACATTTCAAACTTTTTTTTCCTGATATACTACCTTTAGGAACAAGTGTTAATGTGTTCCGTAATCCAGAAGTGAATTTCTTTATAATTTATATAAAACAGTGTAAAATTAATTGTTGTGTGAGACGTGAACCGCATTGTCATGGGCATATCAGATGGCTGCCATTATTGGATTTGCATGCCAAGTAAGCTACCATATCTGAGAGAAAAAAGAAAATAACAATTTATCAATGAATATTTATGTTGCGATAGCACTGATAGAAATTCAAGATTTAATGGAAGATGGGAAGATATGAATTTCAGTTTTGAATCCTACTTTTGTAGTAGATACTGAATACAGTGCCTGTTATTTTACATGGTTTCGGTCCTCCATGGCTGAGTGGTCCAAGGCGCTAATCTAACGGCCCCTCACCTCTCATAGCTGACGTCGTGGGTTCAAGCCTAGCGTAGACCAAACACTTTACTAAGATTATTCTGAGTTCTTCATACACCAAATAAAACTCAGTATGCCATATATAACCTGTCATGTGTTGAGTATGGTGTTGTACCCCCATTGTTCATCTTACATAGAACAAAATCTAATTATCTTGTATGAACATTGTGCATCTGACTTAAGACATAAATATTTCTTGCATACTGGATAAGGATATCTTCATTTTTACTGAGGTTAGATATTTCTATCTCATCCTAGAGCTGAGATAAATAATCTTGCACTATGACGTTAAACTCATTGATGATGTAACGTAAAAAAATATATGATGCAAATCATATGATTAAACGTCTTAAAAGCCACTATTGTAAAAAATATAATGATACAATAAGTTTAATAATTATTTAATATGTTTGATATGCAAGAAAAAGAATCATTCATGGCCTTTTTGGTTCTGATAGAAAATTTCGTCCTTTGGAATAACTGTTTTCGTGGGAACTCTGCAGAATCTCACTCCGCCAAAACAGTTATCTTTCGGGTCGAAATTTTCTATCGGAAGCTCAAACCTTAAATATCATTCTTATAATTTAATATAAAAAAGGAGTATCTGATATAGGAACAGTTTTTGCTCATAGAAGATCCAGGTTGTAGATAGAAGATCCAGGTTTTTCCCCCATATCGGCTCATAAGATACAGGTTTTTTCCCCATATCGGCTCATAGAAGATATAGGCTTTTCCCCATATCTGCTCATAGAAGATACAGGTTTTTTCCCCATATCAGCTCATAGAAGATATAGGCTTTTTCCCCATATCTGCTCATAGAAGATCCAGGTTTTAGACACAGGTTTTATCCCCATATCAGCTCATAAACGATAAAGGTTTTTCCCCCATATCAGCTCATAGATGATATAGGTTTTTTCCCCATATCAGCTCATAGAAGATATAGGCTCTTTCCCCATATCTGCTCACAGAAGATCCAGATTTTAGATGCAGGCTTTTACCCCATATCTGCTCATAGAAGATCCAGGTTGTAGATCCAGGTTTTTCCCCCATATCAGCTCAGACAATATAGGTTTTTTCCCCCATATCAGCTCATAGAAGATCCAGGTGATCCCCACCAATTTCAAATGGCAATTATTTAAAATGCCTATCTAGTATGTGGAAGATGGCAAGTGTTTGTGTGTGAATAAGTTGCGACTTGTATAATTATGTTTCTACTACATTACTCCTCTCTTCTCTAGAATCCAGGGTCTGCATCATTGTGTACTTACACCCGGTGTCCCCACCCCCACATCAATAATCAGCAAATATCAGTGTACTGAATGAAAATTCTTAACTTATTGCAAAACACGTTAAATAGGCAAAGATGTATCATGCTCGCCCCTAAATTTGAATATGCCCTTCCTAAAATCATGTAATTAAACACATCCCCACCCCAAAGTATTGAATTTACTAACAAGAGGGCCAAGATAGCCCTATATCACTCACCTGACTGACATTGAGTCACTCAACTTAAGTAGATTATATAATACATGTACACTCAAAATTCCAGAAAAATGAGATGGGCGAGTAGTTAAAATTTTGATTTGTTTTCAAGATGTAACAGATGTGTAGAAGAGTTCAAACTTGGTAGAGGTTCACCCATGGTAAATGTCAGTGAAATTACATCGAAATCAGGTCAGTAGATTCTGACAAGAAGGCTTTTGAAGTTTTTACTATAGCTGCTCATATAGTTACTATATAACTAGCACCTCACTGTGACGGTCATGTTTTTTAACAAATCACAACGACTTGAACAAACTTGGTAAGGGAACACCCGAGGAACTTTTCTGCGAAATTGTTTTAAGATAAAAATATTTTACTTATAAAAAGTTTTTACTAATTAAACTTGCCCCGCTCCCTGGTGGCCATGTTTTTTGACGAATCAAGATGGCTTGAATAAACTTTGTAGAGGGACACCCAAGGAACATTTCTGTGAAGTTATATCAAAATTAGCCCAGTGGTTTCAGAGGAGAAGTTGTTAGAAGCTAAAGGGTTAACGATGGATGACAGACACCAGGCGATCACAAAAGCTCACCTGTGAGCCTTCAGCTCAGATGAGCTCAAAATATCATGCTCTTTAACATCCAGAACATTACACTGAAGGCAGCATAAAAATATCCACATACTACTGTAACCTGCATCCTTGGAGGATCTGGCTCATGCAGTTGTGAGAGGGGGTCCTTCATGGCTGAGTTGTCTCAAGTGCTATCTCAAGATCATTTATCTTTTGTGAGACAGTTTGCCAGCTACTTGCAGAAAGACGGTGGTTCTATTCAGATTCATTCTGAGGTTCTCCCTCCTCCACCAATAAAACTGGATATGCCATATATTATATATATATATATATTATATAACCTGAAATGTGTGAAAATGTGCTAAACCCCATTAAAAAAAAATCTAGCCAAAAACTGCCTGGGTCCATTTATCCACCCACCAATGCAAGTTGGGATGAGACAACAACATTTTTGTCTTACATTATCTTTAAACTTTAAACAGCAATTTGCCATAACTTGAATTTATGATACTAGCACTGACACCAGTGCAAAATCTCATTATCCTCCACATTCTTCCAGAGTGAAACTAAAAATCTAATTATTCCCTAAATTTGGGGAGTTTAATGATACAGTATTGTTAAACCTTCTTCATTTATATGTAGATGAAACGGTTAGGCACCCAGTCCTTGATTAATAACAATTACCAATGTTTAATTTACTGGAGGCAAAAAAAGTGAAATACCAAGATGGATATAAGTTTCCTGGCATGGTGAAATTAGAATTTAATTGAAAACAATGATTTGGGAGTAATCAAGGAGGCATTAAAGTGCCATTTCTGGGAATCTAACTTTAATTTAAAACTCAATCTGGAGGAATTAAAAATTAAATAAATCTGAATTCACCATGCTGTAACTTATATTTCCTGTCACTTTGTTGTGCTCTTGTACTGTCTGTGGGGAAATTATCATATCAGCTAAAGGTTAGAGATTTGTTGTTGTTTTTCTGAATATTTTATATTTACATTTAGGACGGTAGTACTGTCTGACTCAGTCTGAGGTATTCCAAAACTGGATATGCCATATATAACCTGAAATGTGTTGAAAATGACATTAAACCCCATTTAAAAAAAAAAAAAAAAATTCTACATTTAATCAAGACTTGTACAGAGAAGGAAAAACAACTGATTAAGATGTTATAAATACTTGAATATTCACACAAAATCTCATTTTCAAATGTCCTAACTTCCGTCCATCTCAGAAATATATATCAAAATTCTTTCTTTGTACAATAAAATTCTCTACACAACGAGACCAGTCCAATCAAATTGTGCTTAAAATTGTTGAAGGACTTATGTTTACAAAATGTGTATACTGCAACTAAAAAATCAAGGAAAGTACTCGTTATTTTACTTCAAACCGCAATATTTGGAATACAAACCATTTTGTATGTTAAAAACATTGTTAAACATTTAAGGTTACATATACCTTACATTTTATGTAAAAGAAATTAATTGTCTATGAAATTTTAATGAATAATTTGCCAAATTAATCATTCTTGGCATGGTATTTAATAAACATTTAGTAAAGAGATGCAAGTTTCCTATCCTTCTATATAAGTGTTTGCGCTAGCTTTATAATCAAGAAGCTGAAATGGGCCTAAGGCGCCCACCTGATTTCATTCTCAGTTCTTTTCAAATTTTGAGAATTATCTGCGTTCACATAGTATTCCTATGTAAAAACTAAATTCCCCTTACCGGCCCCCAATGAACACTAGCTCCTTTATTTATACAAATTTGAAACCCCTACTCATAAAGACCATTTAAACCATATATGAACAAATTTGGCTAATTTGTTTTTGAGAAAAAGGTTTTTAGAAATTCACAATTTTATCCCATTTAGGGCCCCTGCTGACCCTTGTGTATTAAAGGAATTATATCAGGAAAAAAAACACTATAAATGTCTAAAACAATAAAATTATTTTAAAAATAGATAAAGAGCATCTCATTATCATTACTGAATAAAATCCAAATGGTATGGTATTTCAAATTCACCAAAACGTGACATTGTCAATATTTGAACTGCATGGAGTGCAAAACTTGAAATGAAATCCCCATTCTAAAAATAGAAATCACTCAATTACCTTCACATCGTCATTCGGACAATTTCTAAGATTAAATAGATTGTATTACAAGTAAACCTGTATTACACATCACATTAAAATCAAAATGTAATCAAGTGACTCAATTAATACGTCACAAAATATGTTGCAATTTTAAGCTGAAAATCTATTATGGTCTAACCTAGCTAGGCATGTAGCCCAAGTTAAAAAATCCCCTTTCAATATAATATTTTAGCCACCCGGGGTCAGTGGGTATATAGGGACTATATATTGAAAAAAAAAATGTTTTTAGCTAATTTAAAATTTTTGAAAAATCTTGATAAATTCCCTTTAAATTCCCTTTAGTCACCCAGTCTGAACTGAAATGACTAAACAATGCCCCTTAATTTGAACAAACTTGAAACCCATATTCAAAGAGACAATTTAATAAAGCAAATGAAAAACAAATTTGGTTTGTCTGTTCTTGAGAAGAAAACTTTTGAAAATTGACAATTTTAACCCTTTTTGGGCCCCTGCAGCTGACCTCTCCTGGATATTAAATTCATACTACAAATACCTGGTGGAAACACTGATTTGGTTTGTGAATAACTTCCAATGAACTGATGGAATAATATGTACTTAATAATTCACTGTTCATATAAAGTATTTATAATAAAACGTTTGATCGACATTGCAGATCTATTTAACACTGAAGGGCAATTTATCACTTTATGATTATTTTTTATACTCAGCAGTTTTAGAGATTCAGCCGCAGGAATCAGTATAACTACAAGCTCAGAATGTCAGAATTTTGATTTGTGTTCCTGAAGCGACTGGAAGTCAAGATAATTTAAAACGAGATATTACGAGATTTTACGTGAATATGCGAGCATTCACAAAATGTCAATCAGTTGCATTTCACTCTCTATATAATTCCATGATGTAACTAAAGAATAGAAGTTACTAAATTGTAGTGCGGGGTAAAAAAAATATACACCATCTGGGAAGTAATTTGCTTCTCTCTACTTTCTCCATAAAGAAAAGATCAGTAGAGCCAACACTTTAATATTTCATTAACTTCAATTACACAACCATGGAAAGGTCTAAACTCTACAATTTAGATTAAAATTCCAAGTGAAATGCCAAAATGTGATACGAGGCATAAATATCTTAATTTGAAATAACTGACACTTTCACTCAATTTCATCTCTAAAATGTGCTACAAATGCTTTCACAAGAGATGCTGCAATATTCCAGACTGGATTTTAAAAATTACATGAAAACATAAATTTTTAAACCATAACTGAATTTCCTACTTTTATTTTATAAGTGAGTAAAATATTTTTAAATGCTTAATGTTTTGATAGCATTAGAGAAGTAGGGGGTGGGGGTGTCATGTTTCATGTAATAAATATATTTTTTTCTGTTCCATGTTGACAAAGTGAAAGTAGATTTCAGAAATAATATATTTTCGTAACCACGTTTTCAAGTATGGCTTTTTTCTAAATTCATAATTCAAACATGACAATGCTTTCAAAATGTTTCAAATACAGACTGTAATCCGTTCAAGTACACCAAAAATGCATTTGAAATGCGTTTATTTTGTGTGTCAAATGCGTTTGTTTTGAATTTGAAATGCATTTTAGTTTTGTTTATGATTATTTTTTTATGATAAACGTTAGAGAAAATATGAAAATGCAGTTCAAGATGACACTAAACACATTTTAGCCTGCGTTTGTGTTTCAATTGTTTACCTTGTACCGTGTATTATTTACCATTTATCATTTACACAGTGTGTTCACCAATCGCATCATCTCTGGTTGTCCATTTGTAGAATAAAAGTAAGAACTATATATTTAACGAAATCGCTGGGTTTTTATGATAGTATATTAATTAAATAAATTAAAATAATACTGATTAAAAATTTTCTGAAATATTGCTAACTATGCCACCCTTTTTTAAATATGGTTTTCCATATAGGTGATGATATGTAGCCTGACAGCAGATTAATATGTTAGTCATAAAAATCAATCATTGAAATTTAATACACACGGTAAACGCGTCATGTCAATTTCATCAGATAAACACGTTACAGTCACATAATCATAAGATGGCCAAACAATGCCAGACTGGTTTACACTAAAATTAACATTATGATATCGAAAAAGTATATAGTAAACAAAATGTGAACCAGTCCGTGATTTTTATATCTGGAGTGGTGTATAATTTGCTATTATGTAACAGAGTATTGACGCCTCAGCAAGTACAGACTGTAATCCGTTCAAGTACACCAAACGGACGCAAACGAAACAAATATCAAACGCGTTTTAAACGATATACAAACAAACTAAAAATGCAAACGAAACGATATACGAAACGACTAACGAAACGATAAACGAAATGATACACAGACGCAACGATCCACGAACGATACAAAATGATAATGCACACTTAAACGCATCAAATAATAAAGATTCGGATATCCTCTAATGTTGTCGTAGTTGTATTGACAATGAAATAAATAATAAAACGAAATGATTGCTCTCTTTGCCATTTAAATTTTTTAAATTGCTAAACCTGTAACTTGAATTTAATTTCTTTGTTATAAGTTTTAATCCCGAATTATCCGAGAAAAACATTACTTCGGGTACCGTTTCTTTACTTGTAAAAGTGTGATAAAACAATCAAATGACGCATGACCTGCTTACACAACTACCCCAATTAACTGATTTAATTATCTGAACACCAACTTATGTTGCTGTTCTGTTATATGATTGCCAATTAGGAAAAGTTTTCACGCAATTTTAGAAAATCTGTTTGTTACACCAAAAACCCGTTGGGCTTTTCCAAAATGGTATATAAAAATAGTTCATATATATATAACAAACACACGTAAAAGGTTGCTGTTTGTTTGTTACTGGGTGTCTTCCAAAATGTTTGTTTTCAATATAGGCATTTGTTAAAAAAAGATTACTATTAAGCTGATAGAGTTATTAATAACTACACATACCTAAATTTGTGTACAGAATGAAAACGCTGTCCCTTTCACTATCACCTTGTGCCAATGTCCGATGACGTCACCAGTGAAACAAACATTTCATTTACTAAGTGGGTATCTTGGAAATTTTTGATGGAAGGATATCAGAGGAATTCTATTGGTGTAATTTACATAAAATTCCTTGAAAGCGTCAGACGGAAGTACATGTACCAGCGATTTTAAAAGCCATGCCACAAGACATAAAACTTTTACCCTTAAAGGCATCTTTTTTATGGAAACATCTCCGCCTCCCCCATGCATTTACAATTGTGAAATAGAATGTGACGTTAAATGACGCAAGAAACTGTCAGAGTGACGACATTGCACATTGCCAAGAGGTCAAAAATAAATTGTGTCGGAGTAATAGACATAAAGTGTGTGGGCTCGCTACATAAATTGAGGCATGTGTATTTGTAAATATATTTATCTTTGCGGATTATATAAATTGTTTTGTTTAATGAATTGTTATAATTGTTTAACATGACAATCTATCGAAATTCATAACTGGAATTAAAATTGGAAAAATACCTGTAAATGGTGCATTATTCCTGTAAATAAAATAAATACTTGCTGAGGCGTCTATACTCTGTTTCTTGCATAATAGCAGATTATACACCACTGCAGATATAAAAAAAAAACACGGATTGGTTGACATTTATTTACTATATATTTTTTCGATACCGTAATATTAACATAAGTGTAAACCAGTCTAGCAATGTTTGGCCAATCTAATGATTACGTGACCGTAACAAGTTTATCTGATGTAACTGACATGCCCCGTACCATGTGTATTAAATTTCAATGATTGAGTTTTATGTAACATATTTATCTGCTGTCATGCTACAAATCATCAACTATATGATAGACCAATACTAACATAGGGTGGCTTAGTTAGCAATATTTCAGAATGATTTTAATCAATATTTCAGAAAGATTTTAATCAATATTATTTTAATTTATTTAATTAATATATTATCATATAAAACCCGGCTATTTCTTTAAATATCTAGTTCTTATTATTTATTCTACTGCGGTGTTACAATTGGACAACCAGAGATGATGCGATTGGTGAACATGTTGTGTAAACGTTAAATGGTAAAAGATACACGGTAAACGATACACGCTAAACGATTCGAACGCAAACGCAGGCTAAAATGCGTTCACTATCGTTTTGAACTGGATTTTTGTATTTTCTCTAACGTTTATCATACAAAAATGCAAACCATTAACCACTTCAAACGCAAAACAAACGCGTTTGACATGCAATACGAACGCAATTGAAATGCATTTTTGGTGTACTTGAACGGATTACGGTCTGTATTTATCTTATATACAGGAATAATGCATTATAATTACATTATTTGAGGTATTTTTCCATTTATAATTCCAGTTATTGAATTTCAATAGATTGTCATGTATAACAATTATAACTATTCATTAAACAAAATAAGTTATATAATCCGCAAAGATAAATATATTTACAAATACACATGCCTTTATTTATGTAGCCAATGCTCAAGCATTATGTGTATAACTCTGACACAATTTATTTTTGACCTTGTGTCAAAGTGCAATGTCGTCACTCTGACAGTTTCTTGCAGCTTTTTACGTAGCGTTCTATTTCACTAAAGTAAATGCGTGGGAGGAGGCAGGGGTGTTTTCATAAAAAAAAGATGCCTTTAAGGGTAAAAGTTTTATGTCCGGTGGCAGGGCTTTGCAAATCGCTGATACTTCCATCTTTAGACCTTTTTTCTTCTTGAAGTTTTATAAATTGTCTTTTCATAATTTCCTATAAACCGTATAAAAAACATAAAATAACATTTGATCCATGACCTAATTGTTTGTCATTAGGTGTGCGAAATGGGGTCAAATTAGGCTAAACCATTACAGATAGTAGGGAAGCTAACGGAAGAGTCAATCATAGTATTAATAGCACACTTCTTGTATGTGATCAGTGAGCCATATCAGACTGAAATGTGTTTGATCAGTAATGTCTTTGATCCACAAGCCATGTTAAGGGAAATATCCCCCCACCTCCCAAAGTGCAATGATGCATACTCACTGAAAACAAAATATATAAAGCATTTGAAATTAAAATAAAATTTACATGCCAGTTTATCATTGTTGACTTAACTTTAATCCATTATTTTTATATATTTCCTACAAAATTTGACAAGTGTTTAAATTTTTGAAAATAAATGACATAAATATGTCTGACACTTTCAAGACCTCTATGTACATTACACAGATAGAATTCCTTTGATATCCTTTCCATAAAAAATTTCCAAGATACCCACATAGTGAATAAAATGTTTATTTCATTGGTGACATCATTGGACATTGGCACAAGTTGATAGTGAAAGGGACAGCTTGTTCATTCTGTACATAAATTTAGGTATGTGTAGATATTAACAACTCTCTATCAGTTTAATAGTTAACTTTTTTTTAACAAATGGCTATATTGAAAATAAACATTTTAGAAGACAACCAGTTACAAACAAACACTAACCTTTACATGTTGTGTTATATATATATGAAATATTTTATAAATACAATTCTAGAAAAGCCCTGAGTGAAAAAGTTTCAATGTAACGAACATATTTTCTAAAATAGCATGAAAACCTTTCCTAATTGTCAATCAAATAACAGAACAGCAACATAAATTGGTGTTCAGATAATTAGATCAGTTAATTGGGGGAGTTGTGTAAGCAGACCATGCGTCAACTGATTGTTTTATCACACTTTTACAAGCAAAGAAATAACCCCCGAGGCAATGTTTTTCATGGATAATTCGTGATTAAAACTTATAACAAAGAAATTAATTTAATGTAGCAGGTATAGCAGTTTAAAGTCTTTAAATAACAAACAGATCAATCATTTCATTTAATTATTTATTTCATTGTCAGTATAACTACAAATATATTAAAGGATATCCAAATCTTAAATATTTGTTGTGTTTAACATTTTCATTATTGTTTTGTATCGTTCGTTGATTGTTCATCCTGTTGTGTCCGTGTATTGTTTCATTCGCATTTTTAGTCATTTTGTATAACATTTAAAACACGTTTGATATTCATTTCATTTGCATTCGTTTGGTGTACTAGAACGGATTACGGTCTGTACATCAATAATGCCATGAAGTATTAAATAGTTACCACTAAATGAAATCGGATGGAATTAGTTGATCAATACTGCATATTTCAAACAATTAAATGAACAAACAGACACAACTAAAAAATTGATTGACATCATATATCACATGTGACAATTTTTTTAAGTCAGTCCCTGTTAGATTAGGCTATAGCATGTCTATCAAACCTGCAGTGGTGAGTTCAAATCCCTGTCACACAGACAGACTTGTGGTTACTTGCAGAGATGGGTGTGCTGAAATACTGGTAAACATTTAGAATTCCAAGAAAGAGTGGCTAGGTTAACTGATCGTCTGTTAGCTCTCAATGACATAAAAATATTGCTAGATATTCAAACATATTTTACGCTGTCGGACCTTTGTAATTCTACTTCAACTAGGTTCGTAAACTATTTTTATTATGAAGACAAGGGATTGTCATAAATACAGCAAATCTTAAGGAAATGAATCCATCTTGACAAAACAAAATAGTAAAACCCATTAAAGAGTATTGATTGATTGATTGAATATTTAGCGTCATTTTTATGCCATCGAGGGCTAACAGACGAACAGTTAACCTAACCACTGTTTCCTGGGATTAACCAGTGCTCGAGCACATCTCATCTCCGCAAGTAACTGATAACGTTCCCACTTGAATCAGTGGTGAGAGAGGAATGATAATGAGACACCATGTTGTATATCAATCATCATGGAGACTGTTGCTAGACAGGGGATTCTAAATCACGACCCCTGGATTGATAGTCAGACGCGTAAACGACTGAGCTAATCAGGCCCGGCCCATTAAAGAGTAAAAAAAAGTCTCAATACACTGAATTTGTAAATGATGATAGAAATCTATCTGGTCAAAGAAAAAAAATTATCAAAGAACTAGGTGCTGGTAAAAATAACAACAGTACTTTTAAACAAAGTGGGTTTGATCCAAATTTTAAAATCCTGCAATGATAGGACATGTGAATTTGATAAATTTCTCAACCGTAGTGGAGAATATCAAAGTTTTCTGATTTTGATAAACTGCATGCGTAAGATTCCTGATGACTTTCTTTCACAATACCTGATATATCCAGTGCAAATGTAGAAAAAAACCATCAATATAATTATGTAACCAAGATAACCGGTTGTGACAATATTGGTCCGAGATTATTAAAAAAGATATGCATCTTTAATATAGGAAAATATAACCTGTATCTGCAATATTTTTTTTTAAAGCATTTATAAATAATAATTTGAACTTTCCTTAAAAATGGGGAGAAGGGTAATCTCCTTTACACAAGAATGGTACTGAAAACCTGATTATACAGGTTGGTGTTATACAAAAATAAAAATGAAATAAAATCTAAATTGTGCAACTTTTCTATTAAAGTGTGTTATTTTACGGTTTAAAATGTTTATAATGATGATAATCTGGGCAACTTTTCATTACCAAATATCCGCTATTTTGTTTTAAATGTATCCCATCATGCATGTGTGACTTTCTTACTCCAATTTAAACATGAAAATATTTTTCAATATATGTTTTTAATGCTTGCATGGTAGTAAAAATTTGATAAAAACAATTAAAGACCTTTTTCATAATACCTTTTGTATATAACTGAAGAAAATGATGATACCATGACGGCATCATAAACAGTTGTCTCAACATCTTATTTCAATAAAGATAACAAATAACCACCAGTTGAGTATTTGGTCAGTGTGTTGCAGATTATATTTCTTGTGACCATGGAGGTTTGAGTGTAGTTTACAAATGACTTGTCCTAAGATACTGATCAAGTTAACACTGACTTGTAAGACTAAAAAGGCGAATTTCAAAATGACATTCAAAATAAACTACAAAATTTTACACTACATATGGCCTTATCCTATATATCAATGTCCATATAATATGTATACATCATCTATAATGTCTTCATATATCACATGAGACCTCATGATATATCACATGTGACCAATTTATATAACACATGATTGTAACTTCATCATATATCACATATGACCTTATCATACATCACATGTGACCTTGTCATACATCACATGTGACCTTGTCATACATTACATGTGACCACAGCATATATCACATATGACCTTATCATACATCACATGTGACTGCAGCATATATGGCATATGACCTAAGCATATATCACATGTGACCTTGTCATACATCACGTGTGACCACAGCATATATCACATATGATCTTATCATACATCACATGTGACCTCAGCATATATCACATGTGACCTCCTCATATATCACATGTGACTTCAGCATATATCGTATATGACTTCATCATACATCACATGTGACCTCAGCATATATCACATGTGACCTCATCATATATCACACGTGACCTCAGCATATATCACATGTGACCTCAGCATATATCACATGTGACCTCATTATATATTGCATGTGACCTCATCATATATCACATGTGTCCTCAGCAAATATCACATATGACCGCAGCATATATCACATGTGACCTCATATATCACATATGACCTCATCATATATCACATGTGACCTCATTAAATACAACTACCCTCCTCCTTTCACAACACCCATCAAACATCATATGCTCAATCCCCATCCCCACACACCAAATTCCACAAATAATCAGCAAACATGAAAGTTTACTTACGACACATAAGAAAAGATAGTGTTGTAGTGACAATCTGTCCTGGTCACGACACAGTCACCGCAATCATCCTCACAGAATAACAAGCCTCTGATCTATGTTTATTAAATGCTTGCACTGTGGAGTACATTATTGGTTGCGTAACTCCAACTTGGAGACATTTCCAATTGGTTGGAATTGGAATCACGCTGACGTTCAACAGATCTCTGGCCAAGCATTGTGTATCAAAGCAGAATATTGGAAATATGGTTCTTACTCTGTTTTTAAAATAGATAGAATAATTATTGAAACAATGAAGTACAATAAGGTAACACACCAAAGTCCAGGAATAGTGTAATCTAAGTTGAAACAATCAAGGGCAATAAGATAACACACCAAAGTCCAGGAATAGTGTAATCTAAGTTGAAACAATCAAGGGCAATAAGATAATACACCATAGTCCAGGAATAGTGTAATCTAAGTTGAAATCAATCAAGGGCAATAAGATAACACACCAAAGTCCAGGAATAGTGTAATCTAAGTTGAAACAATCAAGGGCAATAAGATAATACACCATAGTCCAGGAATAGTGTAATCTAAGTTGAAATCAATCAAGGGCAATAAGATAACACATTAAATACCTGGAATAGTGTAATCTAAGTTGAAACAATCAAGGGCAATAAGATAACGCAACAAAGTCCAGGAATAGTGTAATCTAAGTTGAAACAATCAAGGGCAATAAGATAACACACCAAAGTCCAGGAATAAAGTAATCTAAGTTGAAACAATCAAGGGCAATAAGATAACACACCAAAGTCCAGGAATAGTGTAATCTAAGTTGAAACAATCAAGGGCAATAAGATAACACACCAAAGTGCAGGAATAGTGTAATCTAAGTTGAAACAATCAAGGGCAATAAGATAACACACCAAAGTGCAGGAATAGTGTAATCTAAGTTGAAACAATCAAGGGCAATAAGATAACACATTAAAGACCAGGAATAGTGTAATCTAAGTTGAAACAATCAAGGGCAATAAGATAAAACACCATAGTCCAGGAATAGTGTAATCTAAGTTGAAACAATCAAGTACAATAAGATAATACACCATAGTCCAGGAATAGTGTAATCTAAGTTGAAACAATCAAGGGCAATAAGATAACACATTAAAGACCAGGAATAGTGTAATCTAAGTTGAAACAATCAAGAGCAATAAGATAATACACCATAGTCCAGGAATAGTGTAATCTAAGTTGAAACAATCAAGGGCAATAAGATAATGCAACAAAGTCCAGGAATAGTGTAATCTAAGTTGAAACAATCAAGGGCAATAAGATAACACACCAAAGTCCAGGAATAGTGTAATCTAAGTTGAAACAATCAAGGGCAATAAGATAACACATTAAAGACCAGGAATAAAGTTATCTAAGTTGAAACAATCAAGGGCAATAAGATTACGCACCAAAGTCCAGGAATAGTGTAAACTAAGTTGAAACAATCAAGGGCAATAAGATAATACACCATAGTCCAGGAATAGTGTAATCTAAGTTGAAACAATCAAGGGCAATAAGATAACACACCAAAGTCCAGGAATAGTGTAATCTAAGTTGAAACAATCAAGGGCAATAAGATAATACACCATAGTCCAGGAATAGTGTAAACTAAGTTGAAACAATCAAGGGCAATAAGATAACACACCAAAGTCCAGGAATAGTGTAATCTAAGTTGAAACAATCAAGTACAATAAGAAAACACACCATAGTCCAGGAATAGTGTAAACTAAGTTGAAACAATCAAGGGCAATAAGATAACACACCAAAGTCCAGGAATAGTGTAATCTAAGTTGAAACAATCAAGGGCAATAAGATAACACATTAAAGACCAGCAATAAAGTAATCTAAGTTGAAACAATCAAGGGCAATAAGATTACGCACCAAAGTCCAGGAATAGTGTAAACTAAGTTGAAACAATCAAGGGCAATAAGATAATACACCATAGTCCAGGAATAGTGTAATCTAAGTTGAAACAATCAAGGGCAATAAGATAACGCAACAAAGTCCAGGAATAAAGTAATCTAAGTTGAAACAATCAAGGGCAATAAGAAAACACACCAAAGTCCAGGAATAAAGAAATCTAAGTTGAAACAATCAAGGGCAATAAGATTACGCACCAAAGTCCAGGAATAGTGTAAACTAAGTTGAAACAATCAAGGGCAATAAGATAATACACCATAGTCCAGGAATAGTGTAATCTAAGTTGAAACAATTAAGGGCAATAAGATAACGCACCAAAGTCAGGAATAGTGTAACCTAAGTTGAAACAATTAAGGGCAATAAGATAATGCACCAAAGTCCAGGAATAGTGTAATCTAAGTTGAAACAATCAAGGGCAATAAGATTACGCATCAAAGTCCAGGAATAGTGTAAACTAAGTTGAAACAATTAAGGGCAATAAGATAACGCACCAAAGCCAGGAATAGTGTAATCTAAGTTGAAACAATTAAGGGCAATAAGATAATGCACCAAATTCCAGGAATAGTGTAATCTAAGCTGAAACAATTAAGGGCAATAAGATAATGCACCAAAGTCCAGGAATAGTGTAATCTAAGTTGAAACAATCAAGGGCAATAAGACAACGCACCAAAGTCCAGGAATAGTGTAATCTAGGATGAAACAATCGAGGGCAATAAGATAACGCAACAAAGTCCAGGAATAGTGTAGTCTAAGTTGAAACAATCGAGGGCAATAAGATAATGCACCAAAGTCCAGGAATAGTGTAATCTAAGTTGAAATCAATCAAGGGCAATAAGATAACGCAACAAAGTCCAGGAATAGTGTAATCTAGGATGAAACAATCGAGGGCAATAAGATAACGCACCAAAGTCCAGGAATAGTGTAATCTAGGATGAAACAATCGAGGGCAATAAGATAACGCAACAAAGTCCAGGAATAGTGTAATCTAAGTTGAAACAATCGAGGGCAATAAGATAACGCACCAAAGTCCAGGAATAGTGTAATCTAGGATGAAACAATCAAGGGCAATACGATAACGCACCAAAGTCCAGGAATAGTGTAATCTAAGTTGAAACAATCAAGGGCAATAAGATAACGCAACAAAGTCCAGGAATAGTGTTATCTAAGATGAAACAATCAAGGGCAATAAGATAACGCACCAAAGTCCAGGAATAGTGTAATCTAAGTTGAAACAATCAAGGGCAATAAGATAACGCAACAAAGTCCAGGAATAGTGTAATCTAAGTTGAAACAATCAAGGGCAAAAAGATAACGCAACAAAGTCCAGGAATAGTGTAATCTAAGTTGAAACAATCAAGGGCAATAATATAAGGCACCAAAGTCCAGGAATAGTGTAATCTAAGTTGAAACAATCAAGGGCAATAAGATAACGCACCAAAGTCCAGGAATAGTGTAATCTTAGTTGAAACAATCAAGGGCAATAAGATAACGCAACAAAGTCCAGGAATAGTGTAATCTAAGTTTAAACAATCAAGGGCAATAAGATTACGCACCAAAGTTCAGGAATAGTGTAATCTAAGTTGAAACAATTAAGGGCAATATGAAACATTTCAAGATCACTTGTAAAATAAGACATAATAATGATAATGGGAAATGAAAACTTACACAACTGCTTTTAGTCATCTAATCCAATTAAAAAATTGTCCTAATACATTGTCATTTAAGTGTCTCTTACAGATTTCACTACATGCATTAACAGCCCTATAAGGCCCCTGCTCCTGGTATTCTGTTGTTGATTTTTAATTGGGTTTAACGCCATTTTCAACACATGATAGTCAGGTTAAATATGGCATATCCGGTTTTGGTGGAGGTAGCGAGCAAATATGAGCAGAACCACCATCCTTCTGCAAATAACGAGCGATTTTTCTCACATAAAATATTTGGACAAAGCCAGGAGCTGTTTCCAATCACATTCTGTAAACACATATTCTGAGCCGACCTCAAACTAATGACCACAGCAATGGGACATAAGTGGCAACTAGACCACTCTGCCACAGAGGACTCATTTTGAAATATTTAAAAAAAAAAAGAAAAAATGACCAACATATTTATCTGGCATTAGTCTGGCTAACTTCTTAATTAAGTCAATGATTCAATGAATCCATGTTTTAACACAGTTTTTATCGAAATCTAATCCCCCAAAAAAGAAAAAAAAATCCCTTGTCCGATAGCATCAAACAGGATAAAGGTTATAATGGGACACAGGACAATATCAATGCAGTCTGACAACTACACAACTGTATGCTACAAATATTAACTTAAATATCCCGTTAGGTGTACAGACATGTAATTCCATCTCTATTTTGGAAAATTCATATGGCTGAAAGGCAACATAAATTTTGCATGTTCCTGACCACACATGACAAAAACGTTTTAACAAATATTTCCTTGTCATCAGTAGGATAGGAATTATAATTTTGTATTAGAATTTTTACTCATTTATTCCAAACTTAAGAGCAACACCAATAATTTTTAAAAAATGTTAATATTTTTTTTAAATAATAATATAAGTTATAATAAAAATTGATGTTATACATTCATAGTCGTTAAGATTGTCTGACGCGTGTAAACATGAGTAAAATTTTATTTCAGCATTACCTATTGTTCCTTTAACCACAAATTTGTTTTTTCTTGAAATTTAAGAAAATACATTTTTCTGCTAGGAAATGTAAAACAATTATTACTTGACCTATCCCTATGTGACGTTAGAAATGTGTCCACTGAACACGGATGCTCCCAATATATGTTTTAGTAATATTTTGATGTAAAAATAAGTTGAAAAGGTGTAAAATTTCATTGACATTGACAAAATTTATATAGAAGTTGACAATGTATTTAACAATTTACAGTTACACACCAAATAGACCCATTCAGAAGTTAACAGATACAATGTCAATGGACATACAGACGGACGTTCTAACAAATGGGTATTCAACTGGTTTCTATGCACCCAGCTGAATATTTAGAAATTAAGCCGTGTAAAGGTATTGTTTTAGTCACATACTGGTAATTTTCTTTCAACTGCTTTTCTAACATCCAAAGACTGCGGCGTGGTCTAGTGGTAGAGCGTCTGCCTCGCATGCGGAAGGTTGTGGGTTCAATCCCTGGCCGGGTCATACCAAAGACTTTAAAAATGGTACTAGAAGCTTCCTCGCTTGACACTCAGCATTTAGAGGAGAGTTCTAGGTCTGGTCGTCCCAGTGTCAGTATAATGTGACTGGGTGGGGTATCATACCATGTGTCTGCGGCATGATACTCCAGTGTGACAGCGCTTAGAATACTGTCTCAAGTAGACACCGTCGCGATATGACTGAAAAATTGTTGAAAGCGACGCTAAACACCATACAACAACAACAACAACAATCAAACATCCATAAAAATTACAAACCCTAAACCCTAGAGTAGGAGCAACATTTCATGCCCTTCTGGCCTTGGTTAGTGCTTTTCTTCTTTGGAATGGGTGAATGGATCTGAGTGGAGCCACCATGCAGTTGGAAAACATACTCACAAAATGCTAGGAGGAGTTGGAACTCAAATCTCAACCCAAAACGAGGCAAATATCATTTTAGACAGAATGGCTTTGTCACAATTCTATAATTCTTTACAATTGAATTTGTATAGCAAGGCTGAAGTGCACTTCACAATAAATTGTTATTTACAAAACAAAAAACATACAGTCTCACCTGCCATGTTTGTTTTCCCTTTAAGACAGTGACAAAACTCAATGACCTGTTTTTCTCTTTCTATTTTAAATTCTTGCTGAAAATAAGGATAAAAGGATCACATTTGGATATAAATACAGCATAAATTCTGTCTTTGATAATGAACTAGTGTGGTTGTCATGGGAAAATTCTTCACAGGTTTATTATCCATGGAAACCAATTTTTTTTTTAATCAGGAAGATTTTTTGTCTTCAGTAACCATGTTTTCCTGATTCTGACAAATTGACAAGTGAAAGTCGACTCCCATAATGCTGTTTTACTGTATTTCTTTCGATATTGAATTCTCATATTTAAACATATTACGAGCCAAGCATGACAGTCAGTTTCCCTGACAGAATAAGAACTCTGGTATATCAGTTACAATGTAGGTGGAAAACCTAAGATGTTACAGTTTTCTTGGTGAAGGTACAACACTGACATATCAGTTTCCTTGGGGAAGGAAGAACACTAACATATAAGTTTCCTTTGTGAAGGAAGAAAAACTAACATATCAGTTTCTTGGAGAAAGAAGAACACTGACATATAAGTTTCCTTGGTGAAGGAAGAAACACTAACATATCAGTTTCCTTGGTGGAGTAAGAACATGGACATATCAGTTTCTTTGGTGAAGGAAGATAAACTAACATATCAGTTTCCTTGGCATATCAGTTTCCTTAGTGGAAGAAGGACACTGACAAATCGGTTTCCTAGGTGAAGGAAGAACACATATTAGTTTCTTGGTGAAGGAAGAAAAACTAACATATAAGTTTCCTTGGTGAAAGAAGAACCCTGACATAACAGTTTCCTTGGTGAAGTAAGAATATCAACATATAAGTTTCCTTGGTGAAGGAAAAACACAGACATATCAGTTTCTTTGGTGAAGAAAGACCACTAACATTTCAGTTGTCTTGGTGAAAAAAGAACACTGACACATCAGTTTCCTTGGTGAAGGAAGAACATCAACAGATAAGTTTCCTTGATGAAGGAAGAACACAGACATATCAGTTTAATTGGTGAAGGAAGAACACTGACATATCAGTTTCCTTAGTGAAGGAAGAACAGTAACATAAAAGTTTCCTTGGTGAAGAAAGAACACTGACATATCAGTTTCCTTGGTGAAGAAAGAACACTGACATATCAGTTTCCTTGGTGAAGGAAGAACATTGACATATCAGTTTCCTTGGTGAAAGAAGAAAAACTAACATATCAGTTTCATTGGTGAAGGAAGAAAACTGACATAACAGTTTCCTTGGTGAAGTAAGAACATCAACAGTCATATAAATTTCCTTGGTGAAGGAAAACCACTGACATATCAGTTTCCTTGGTGAAGGAAGAACACTGACATATCAGTTTTCTTGGTAAAGGAAGAACACTGACATTTCAGTTATCTTGGTGAAGGAAGAACACTGAGTTAACAGTTTCCTTGGTGAAGTAAGAACACCAACATACAAATTTCCTTGGTGAAGGACAAACACAGAAATATCAGTTTCTTTGGTGAAGGAAGACCACTGACATATCAGTTGTCTTGGTGAAGGAAGAAGACTGACATATCAGTTTCCTTGGTGGAGGAAGAGCACTAACATATAAGTTTCCTTGGTGGAGGAAGAGCACTGACATATCAGTTTCCTTGGTGGAGGAAAAGCACTGA
This sequence comes from Panopea generosa, assembly GCA_029582155.1. Classification (NCBI taxonomy): domain Eukaryota; kingdom Metazoa; phylum Mollusca; class Bivalvia; order Adapedonta; family Hiatellidae; genus Panopea; species Panopea generosa. The sequence goes on from CM055905.1 coordinate 38,403,150, forward strand.
CATATCAGTTTCCTTTGTGAAAGAAGAACACTGACATGTAAGTTTCCTTGGTGAAGGAACCACACTAACATATAAGTGTCCTTGGTGAAGGAAGAACACTGACATAACAGTTTCCTTGGTGAAGGAAGAACACTAACATATAAGTTTCCTTGTCGGAGGAAGACCTCAGATGAATCAATTTTCCCCATAGAGGAAGAATTTAGACATAACCTTATTTGGAGACTTGGACAGTCAACCTCACCCGGCACTGAACACGTTCTTGAAAACAATGGCCCAAAAATAATACCTCAACCAGATAATGTCAGAGATAAAAATCAATGTAAAGTAAATATTTGGTACCATTTATTATTCACAGCGAGTGTCCCTGACTGTCTGTCTGGCAGTTTAATGGAGAAACCAGACTCTTGTTTCCGCCAGAAACATGTAAATTTTATCAAGTGTCATTTTTGAAATACAAAGATTTTATTTTGTATGGATGTAGCAATTAGCCAGAGGGGACGTTATTCAGATACAACTCCTCCTGATAGTTCATTATGAAGGGGTGTTACCTTGTTAATGACAGTTTGGGATTCAAACACTGGAACTTTTGCTGACAGACAGAATATTTGACTGAGTAAATAAGTTATGTACACTGTGTCATATTCTCCTACGTTCCCATTAAAATCAACATAGATAAGGCTTGAACTCGTGACATTTGCGTTGACAGTTCAAAGCGTTACCACTATGCTATCGAAACAGATAGTAATATAACACACTTTATATTGATGTCTAGTTAATTTTATAGATTATGTAACAGATACATCTGCTATCATACTACAAATACCCCTTCTACGGACGGTTCCATCTAACAATAAAATGACTTAATCAATAGCTGATTCGGTTTATATTTAGAATGAATGAACTCACAAACTCCTCCCTAGAATTTCAATTTTTATGCAGTTGGTGTTAAACTTCATTTTCAAACTGCATGCAAACACTTTTTTGGAAAATATTCTTTGTCTATAAATGTATCAACAATAAGCTAGTTGTATGTCAGATTATGACAAAACATTGCTGTGATGACTGTGAATTAGTGATTAAGGGTTCTTTAACTTGGCTTATGTATAAAATGATATAAAACCTGCCCCAAATCCATCTTGTGGCTTTTTTATGGCAGTTGACGCTTTAAGTTTACCCAAGGTCTTTATTCTTGGCTGAGTTCATTTCTTCATTTTAGTTGACAGTTTAATGTTTGCTAAACTTTGATAACACAGTCACCTGGAAGACTTGTTCCCTTATGTGTTTAGGTCTGCTTACAACACAGACATCTTTTAGCATGTTTAACCAAACCAAACACAGTCCTTGCTTCCATCTTTCCTGACGTTATTCCTAATCAATATCATGCACAATAGTTACCAAGCCAACTATTTATTTATTTCACAAGATGTCCCCAGACAAGTATGGTAATGCACATTTTCCCATCTTTGTTTACAGGCAAACAACCATGCCGTCAAGAGAATTACACATTAGCATATAAATGACAGAACTGAGCTTGTTTCTGGACCAATCCGCATTTTGAAATTCACGAAACCTGATCCCCAGTTAGAAAATTCCCTACCCTGATTCAGTAAATGTCAAATAAGAATATGTCAATCATCGGCTGATCGTGAATAAAATTAATGTTTATTAATATGGGTTCTTAATATCCTCAACATTTGTATGACGGACTGACAGGAAGATCCACACACATAGCTGGTTTACCATATATATGAGTTATAATGCCAAATTGCAAATGTTAATATGTAAATGTGGGAGGTAGACCAAACACGCATCTGGAGTACATTTGATTAAAGGGACAAATGACAGATGTCAAATCAATCCGTAAACCTTTATGAACATACTACCATGGAGATATGACCATATGAAGATATCACAATGAAGATATTATCATGGAGATATGACAATATTGATATATTACCAAATGATGATAGAAATATATGGGGATATTATCATATGGAAATATTACCATATGGGAATATTACTGTACGGTGATATTAACCATATGGAAATATTACCATAGATATATTACCATGGAGATGTTACCATATGGAGATATTTCCATAGAGATATTATCATATGGAGACATTACCATATGGAGATATAACCATGGAGATATTACCATATGGAGATATTACCATATGAAGATATTACCATGCTGAGATATTACCATAGATATTACCATATGAAGACATTACCATTTGGATATATTACCATGGAGATATTACCATATGGAGATGTACCACATATACACTTATGTACCATATACCACACATCACCAAATCATCTGTCACTGTTAAAACAGCTTGGCTCAGCCAGCTTAGTCTACAATGCTGTCAATCTAAAAGTCTTCTCAGTGGTGAACAAAGATCATGGTCATAAATCTTGCATATCTGAATATGTTAGGAAGTAGTCAGTAAGTTGCGGTGATAAGGCGTACCAGGGCCTACTCTGGCTAAAAAAATCTTGTCGCCAACACATTTGCCAATTGAGAAAGTTGGAGCCGTATTTAAGATTTATGAGTCAACTTGGCTTCATTGGCTCTAAGTTTCAATATGTATTTCTCTTTTTAGATTTAGGTGGATTTTTTTGTCCGCTCAGTACTTCCCATCTTTATATAATATTTTTTACATTTGAAAATAAAGATTTCTAAAGAAGAATGTTACCGTAAAATAAATATACATGTAAATGTATTTTTGCTTGTATTCTTAATGTATGTTATTGAAAAAAATTAACTCTATTTCTAAAATTTTGTTGAATAATATATTTTTTATCTTTTGCGAATTTAAAGTTTTCATTGATTTAAAAAACACACTTTCACAGTAAATTCTTAGTGAACGTCCCGTTATTGCAAGAATCATTTAAGGAGCCGCACTCAAAAAAAAAAGGTGCCGACTTTTAGTGCAACCCAACATCCTGGCAATATGATGAAACAAACGACGGAGGAAATGGTTTTGTATACGCAAATAAACCATTTTAACTGTGTTTTCATTCATTAATTCTTTGATGTTTTCTCATAAGATATTGAGACAAAAAATTTCCGAAATATTTGTTTTATCTACTTTTGAAATGTCTTTGATATTATCTTGAACAAATTTTCAGTGTTTGGTCAGACAAGTAACATCGTCATAAACAAAGTAACCAATCGCTTGCTGTAAAATTTAGATTGTGCATATTCAGTTTCAAATTGAAACTTTGGCCAGTAGAGCTAAAAAGGAATGGAAACAAAAAGAAATGTTTAGTTATGCTGGTAGACTAAACGTCTCACACACCAATTAATTTTGTACTGTTCTACATATAGAGAATGCACTTCTGGAACACTGACTACATTACCAATGGTTCTAAAAGTGCCTTATTCCCATAGATAGTCCTCTGTTGGTCCAAATATGCAGAAAAAAACATGTGGTTGACCAGGTTGCTTTTTCACAATTTCGATGGTTTGATGGCACCCCTTCATTTTTGACAATTCTGCCCATTTGTTGCAGTGTATCACTACGCATCTTTAAACTGTTATAGCTTCATCCCAATGTCACCCAAACTTTGCAGAAATCATGAAAAAGTTCCGATGTTCCCATATGCACCAAGAAATATGACATTTTATGCATTTTTAACAAAACAAATGCCCAACCGCTTTACACAGCTCTAATTTCTTTGGCGTAATAATCTTGCTACTGTCATGTAAGGGAGGTAATTCTTTAGTGAGACCTAAATAGTCCACACACTGTAACATGAAATACTTTTTTGTTTCCCATGAAACTTATATAATGCAATGTGAATGGCTGGGTGGTGTCTTTGACATTTCCTTCTTCAATGATGGAATAAATAGACAGGGTTTTTTGACATTCTAAATATTTCCTGACAAGAAGTGTAAGTGAAGTCTATTGTGATAAAATACAAATCACAATTTATATATCCCATGGGGCAGTCTATATATAGACATACAAACCTTCTCCTTGCTCAGGAAGGTTGGCAGCCATGCTGCAGTCTATATACATTCACTGACACAGCATGCACACACTGACGGACAAACAGGCAGCAATGTTCTTTCACTTTGGGGAGCAAAATTAAAAAACAAAAAAGATTCTATTTGTTAGCAGTGAAAAGGTAAAATAACATCCCCTCCTCCAAAATGGTGCAAACTTCGTAGTTTGTTTGAATATAATTGTCATTTGTATGACATCAAGGGACTCTAGGAGGTTAACCAATACTCAAGCACACCTATCTCAACAAGTAACTGATAACTTTACCGCTTGAATCAATGAATGACAATGATATGCAATGTCAGACTTTGCCCAGCCGGGGAATCAAACTCACAATCCCTTGATCGATAGTCAGACATGCTACCGACTGAGCTAACCGTGCCGACACAGCAAACTGGAGCCATGAACGTTGTCAACGGAAATATGGTTAATCTTAAATGACATCTGTAGCAAATCTTGTTATCTGCAGGACCATATAGAACATTTCTTTATTCCACTAATTAATCCCTGTGCATAGCAATGAAAACAAAACTGTCATATCTAATTATCTATTTATATATGTATTAACTTCAGCTTGGAATGAAGCCGCTGGTATATCTCCTATCAGGAGGCATATATTGCTGTCTGATATACACATCTTTAAAGGAAGAAGCAATAAACATCCCCAGTAATGTGATTATGTTAACTCCCTGACCTCGCTGATGTCTCCCCTGGGAAATCACTCTCGCCCGTTTCATGGCAAGCTGTTCCCACAAACATCTACGTATCTAAGGAACCATTATCACCATGCAGACAGAAATTATTTCAAATAAATCAATTTTATTAGCTACTGTTTCCATTTATGGTATTGTTTATTAGGAAGGAACTATAATCCATTACTCTACAAGCGACATTTAGATTAAACATTCACACATAGCTAAGTATCAACTATACACAACAGAATCTGACTGACGTTTCTACTGAACCACTGAGGTCTCAATAGTCTACAGGTGCTTATGTACAGTAACTGCCCTCGCCACAGACCATGAACAATAACACTGTAGTCTACAGGTGCTAATGTACAATAACTGTCCCCTCAACAGAACATGAACAATAACAGTATAGTTTACAGGTACTAATGTACAATAACTGTCCTCTCCACAGACCATGAACAATAACACTGTAGTCTACAGGTGCTAATGTACAATAGCTGTCCTCTCCGCAGACCATGAACAATAACACTGTAGTCTACAGATGCTAATGTACAACAACTGTCCTCCACAGACCATGAATAATAACACTGTAGTCTACAGATGCTAATGTACAACAACTGTCCTCCACAGACAATGAACAATAACACTGTAGTCTACAGGTGCTATTGTACAATAACTGTCCTCTCCACAGACAATGAACAATAACACTGTAGTCTACAGGTGCTAATGTACAATAACTGTCCTCTTCGCAGACCATGAACAATAACACTTTAGTCTACAGGTGCTAATGTACAATAACTGTCCTCTCCACAGACAATGAACAATAACACTGTAGTCTACAGATGCTAATGTACAACAACTGTCCTCCACAGACCATGAATAATAACACTGTAATCTATATGTGATAATGTACAATAACTGTCCTCTCAACAGACCATGAACAATAACAATATAGTCTACAGGTGCTAATGTACAAAAACTGTCCTCTCCACATACCATGAACAATAACACTGTAGTCTACAGGTGATAATGTACAATAACTGTCCTCTCCACATACAATGAACAATAACAGTATAGTCTACAGGTGCTAATGTACAATAACTGTCCTCTCCACAGACAATGAACAATAACACTGTAGTCTACAGGTGATAATATACAATAACTGTCCTCTCTACAGACCATTAACAATAACTATTGTCTACAGGTACTAATGTACAATAACAGAATAGTCTACAGGTGTTAATGTGCAATGACTGTCATCTACACTGACCATGAACAATAACACTGTAGTCTACAGGTGATAATGTACAATAACTGTCCTCTCCACAGACCATGAACAATTACATTAGTCTATATGTGCGTATGTACAAAACCTGTCCTCTCCACAGACCATGAACAATAACACTGTAGTCTACAGGTGCTTATGTACAATAACTGTCCTCTCCTCAGACCATGAACAATAACACTGTAGTTTACAGGTGCTAATGTACAATAACTGTCCTATCCAAAGACCATGAACAATTAAACTAGTCTATATGTGTGTATGTACAATAACTGTCCTCTACACAGACCACGAACAATAACATTATAGTCTACAGGTGCTAATGTACAATAACTGTCCTCTCCAAAGACCATGAACAATAACACTAGTCTACAGGTGCTTATGTACAAAAACTGTCCTCTCCACAGACCATGAACAATAACACTGTAGTCTACAGGTGCTTATGTACAATAACTGTCCTCTCCTCAGACCATGAACAATAACACTGTAGGCTACAGATGTTAATGTACAATAACTGTCCTATCCAAAGACCATGAACAATTACACTAGTCTATATGTGTGTATGTACAATAACTGTTCTCTACACAGACCATGAACAATAACATTATAGTCTACAGGTGCTAATGTACAATAACTGTCCTCTCCAAAGACCATGAACAATAAAACTGTAGTCTACAGATGCTAATGTACAACAACTGTCCTCTACAGACCATGAATAATAACACTGTAGTCTACAGATGCTAATGTACAACAACTGTTCTCCACTGACCATGAATAATAACACTGTAGTTTACAGATGCTAATGTACAACAACTGTCCTCCACAGACCATGAGTAATATCACTGTAGTCTACAGATGCTAATGTACAACAACTGTCCTCCACAGACCATGAATAATAACACTGTAGTCTACAGATGCTAATGTACAACAACTGTCCTCCACAGACCATGAATAATAACACTGTAGTCTACAGATGCTAATGTACAATAACTGTCCTCTACAAAGACCATGAACAAGAACACTAGTCTACAGGTGCTAATGTACAACAACTGTCCTCCACAGACCATGAATAATAACACTGTAGTCTACAGATGCTAATGTACAATAACTGTCCTCTCCAAAGACCATGAACAATAACACTGTAGTCTACAGATGGTAATGTACAACAACTGTCCTCCACAGACCATGAATAATAACACTGTAGTCTACAGATGCTAATGTACAACAACGGTCCTCCACAGACCATGAATAATAACACTGTAGTCTACAGATGCTAATGTACAATAACTGTCCTCTCCAAAGACCATGAACAAGAACACTAGTCTACAGTTGCTAATGTACAATAACTGTCCTCTCCACAGACCAAGTACAATAACACTGTAATCTATATGTGATAATGTACAATAACTGTCCTCTCAACAGACCATGAACAATAACAGTATAGTCTACAGGTGCTAATGTACAATAACTGTCCTCTCAACAGACCATGAACAATAACAGTATTGTCTACAGGTGCTAATGTACAATAACTGTCCTCTTCACAGTCCATGAACAATTACAGTATTGTCTACAGGTGCTAATGTACAATAACTGTCCTCTTCACAGACTATGAACAATAACAGTTTAGTCTACAGGTGCTAATGTACAATAACTGTCCCCTTCCCAGACCATGAACAATAACAGTATTGTCTACAGGTGCTAATGTACAATAACTGTCCTCTACACAGACCATGAACAATAACAGTATTGTCTACAGGTGCTAATGTACAACAACTGTCCAATCCACAGACCATGAACCATGAACCATGATCATTTGTAGCAAGTATTTATAAAATCAATCAATGCATGACAAAGTTACAGGCTGGACACAAAATCTCACACAGACTCAAAAGTGTTGTCAAACAAACTCAAAGAGTGACCTTGACCTTTGTGGTATGGGTGTGGGTTTTACTCGTGACATTTGTCATGTTATGTTGATCATTTGAAGCAAGTATTGACGAAATCCATCTATGACAGGCTGGACACGAAATAACCAGTCGAAGGACGGACACTGCAATTATTATATGCCACCCCAAAAATTTGGAGGGGGAGGGGGCATAAAAAAGGTGAAACATGGGATGCGTGGGTGGTTGTGTTTGGATGTTTTTTTTATTGTGCCAGATTGACAATAATATTTTGGTTATACTAATTTAATTCAGCTCAATGTGGTAGAGTGCTAGAGAAATGGATCAAGAGATGAGGGTCAGACCCAAAGATCAGGAGATCGAGGGTCAGACCCAAGATCAGGAGATGAGGGTCAGACCCAAGATCAGGAGATGAGGGTCAGACCCAAGATCAGGAGATGAGGGTCAGACCCCAGATCAGGAGATCGAGGGTCAGACCCAAGATCAGGAGATGAGGGTCAGACCCAAGATCAGGAGATTGAGAGTCAGATCCAAGATCAGGAGATCGAGGGTCAGACCCAAGATCAGGAGATGAGGGTCAGACCCAAGATCAGGAGATGAGGGTCAGACCCAAGATCAGGAGATCGAGGGTCAGACCCAAGATCAGGAGATGAGGGTCAGACCCAAGATCAGGAGATTGAGAGTCAGACCCAAGATCAGGAGATCGAGGGTCAGACCCAAGATCAGGAGATCGAGGGTCAGACCCAAGATCAGGAGATTGAGGGTCAGATCTTGACTCTGTTTTCTGAGAAAAATCAGTACTGAGTGTTGTTTTGAGAGGCCATTAGGTTGAGTGTGGAACAGAACCAACTACCTCGAGCATGACCTCTGGCATGACCTCTAGCATGACCTTTGGCATGAACTGCCAATAATCTTTCCAGTGTACAACTTTTAATTTAAGGTGATACAAGTGGATGAAGAATGTTAAACTTTCCAGGAACTGTATTTCACCCTGTGATGATGTTTTTGCCTTTACCTTAGTTACACTGTGGTTTAAGGGAGACAATACAGTTTCAACACTGTACTAATTCTCCTTGATTTGTCTGCAATATGTACATAACATTTAGAAAAGTAACCCCAAGATGACTGGTATTACCTGTGTGTCACTCTGAACAATCAACCCTTTATGCAATGCATTTTTTTTGTGCAAATTTTGTTTTTATAGGGTGTAAAATTCCATAAAATGCATAGCCGGAAATGAGAAATTTATTCAACTTTAACATGTTTAAACCAGACTAGAAATCTCTGTGTATTTGTTATGATTTTGCTGCAGCTTCCAGAGGGTCAAGTCATTTTATTTTCCAGTATACAGTATACAACAAACCTTATTTCCAAACTAGTTTATTACACATGTTATATATGTATGTAAGATATGTACAGTCAAGAATGGCTGAACAATCTTATTAGGGCGTGTTTTTTCCTCAGGAACAACACATACAAAAAAAATGTCATGTCTTACAGTTATCTATGTAAACATAAATTAATTGCTAGATTATCCCTGCCCGCCCTGTCATTTTCATGCCACCTGGACCCTTACTTTCATAAAAAAAAAAAATTTTTTTTTTTTTATTATTAAAATAACATCAAAAATTTTAATAATAAAAATAAAAAATAAAATCCTCCAGCTCTCCCGATTTTAAAAAAAAATTTTGATGATAATATAGCAACCAATTCATAATGGCCTTAGTTATATGTAAAATGCATATTTAGAAATATGTTAAATGCATATTTAGGTTCATGTTACATGTATATGCATATTTTGGTATAATTATGTTACAGTCATGTAGTACGCATTATAATTTACATACCTTTTTCTACTTGTTCTACTATGGTACCCAGCAGTAGTCTCTACTTGTTCTACTACGGTACCCAGCAGTATTCTCTACTTGTTCTACTATGGTACCCAGCAGTAGTCTCTACCTGTATCTACAGATTCTCCTCAACAGCTGTAAATACATCCATAGGAAGTATAAAACGGACCTACAAAAAATAAAAAAAATATTTTACTCCTTTGGAGTCTGGGGAGAAGCTTGTGAGGTACATAGATAGCAAAGTCAGATCCAGGATGTTCAATCAGGATGATGGCAGCATCTCATTTATAAAGAAGAAAAACAGATTTTGTCATTACTCACTTTTGTTAACATGTATATAATAAAGGACCACAGGGAAGATTGGAAATTGTTCCAACTGTGTTTTCTCTTTAAATATAGACTTAATTATTATTATTTTATTTATCTGATTTGACAAGTTCAAATGATTATATCTATTATGTAACTTTGGTGAGGATTTAATGAAAAATACAGATGCTAGAGTGCTGACAAGGGCAAATAACTCAATAGTTGACAATTCAAACTCATTTATTAAGTTATTATCCAATTTGGCCAGTTAATAACTTGTTAAAAATATTATGGTAATAAATTATAACTGCTGAGTAAGTTTGGTGAGAATAAAAAAAAAGTTGCTTGAGTTCACACAAGGTCAAACAGTGAAATAAAAAAGCCAAAATGACACAAAACGCACCCAGTCCTTTAATTTTTTTTTTTTAAAGAGTGTCACATTTTATAATTTCATATATATGAGTTATCAGAAAGATAAATCAATTAACATTCCCATATGGTTATACTTTCAAAGTCATGGAATTTATTTTGATACATGACCAGGAGTAAATGGAGCGCGTGGTCCAGCGGTAGAGCACTGCACCCATGATCGGAAGGTTGTTGGTTCGATCCTATGCAATGGCTATGTGTGGTGTCCTTGAGTAAGATACTTTTTCCGCATAATAATACTTTGTACTGGTTCTACCAAGGAAGTAAAATAAATAAGTTTGAACTAAAAGTAAATGATTTCAGTTTTGCTGTGTCCCTTTAAACCAAAATGGACTGATTCATTTATATTTCAAGTATAATTTAAGCATCTCTAAACAAATCATCAGCATTAACACTAACACCTACATGGATGTCTCTGGACAACTTGCCAACAGGATGTCTCTGACCAACTTGCCAAATGTGACACTGGCATTATGGGTAATATTACTCATGGATGTCTCTGGACAACTTGCCAACAGGATGTCTCTGACCAACTTGCCAAATGTGACACTGGCATTATGGGTAATATTACTCATGGATGTCTCTGGAAGAATTGTCAACAGAATGTCTCTGGACAATTTGCTAACATTGCATTATTGGTAATATATCAACAGGTGCTTGATCAAATGAAAGAAAAAAAGAACAAACATCCAGTACATGACCACAGAATATATTATGTACATTTACCAACTGACATTTATATTATAAACATGTATTCAACAACAGATGTAGAGAAGGATTAATTGATTAAATATTAAGTATAATTTTTATGCCATCAGTGTTAAACAGATGATCAGTTAACCTAACCACTCTTTCCTGAGATCCTGGAAGGTTAACCAGTACTCGAGCACACCTATCTCCTTAAGTAACTAATAACTTTCCCACTTGAATCAGCAGTGAGAAAAATAATGAGGAGACACAATGTTGTATGACAATCATCATGGAGACTATAGCCGGGCAGGGTTTCCAATTCACTACCCTTGGATTGAGTCAGATGTGCTGCCTATTAAGCTAGCCATGCCCGACATGTAGAGAAAGAAAAGTAACCCTTTGAAATTTTAAAAATTATTATTTTGGGATATTTTTTTCTCTCCTCAATTGGAGTAGCCGAATACCTTCCTTTTTTTCTAAGGTAAAAATGCCCTGATCAGGCATGCAGTGGTTGGCACTACTCAACGTCATTCTGTGTCTTCTTAAAAAAATTTATATAAATGGCCAATATGGTTAATCCAATTAAAATCACTTTTAACCTGATATTGTAAGTTTTAAATTAATACTCTGTTTTCAATACATTTTAATAAATACTGTTACGCCAATAATAGCTCACTGGATAAATATTTGGAAAAAATTAGTTTGCCAATTTTATTTTATTTTTAAAACAAATTATGACATACTGCCTTTTATGTGGTAGATTCTACTGTGAAGGAAATATACTTACATGTGGCTGACATCGCACTCTTCTTTATCTTCTGGCAGTTATCAACAGCAGTTGTATTGTCCAGGTCAATAACATTCACATCAACATCAAGGTCAAATATCTCCTATCTCGGGTTTCATATTAGTTTTGCCTTTTATTGCCACTGTTATTATTTTTACAATTAAACAGAGGCAACAGCTGCTGGATTGTGTATCCTGCATACCAGTGCTCTGATTGTAAGTGTACATGCTGTATACACATTTAATTGTGCAATATACAGGTGTTATAATATCCACGACACATCTACATGTGCAATATACATAACACATCTACATGTGCAATATCCATTTCACATCTACATGTGCAATATCAATAACACATCTACATGTGCAATATCCATGACACATCTACATGTGCAATATCCATGACACATAAACATGCACAATATCCATGACACTGCTACATGTGCAATATCCATGACACATCTACATGCGCAATATCCATAACACAGCTACATTTGCAATATCCAAGACACATCTACATGTGCAATATCCATAACACAGCTACATGTGCAATAGCTATAACACAGCTACATATGCAATATTCATTACACATCTACAAGATTGTGCAATATCCATAAAAGACATATAGATGTAAACATGTCTGAGCAGCTGTTTACACCTAAACACGACTTATTTGATATGATTTTTCAGCTTTATATGTTACTGTTTCACATATTGTATATTTGTTACAGTATAATATATTGTACATTTGTTACTGTATTATATATTGTATGTTACTGTATCATATATTGTATATTAAATTGTGGTTCAGTATTATATATGTGTTACTGTATCATATATGTATATTTGTTACTGTATTATATATTGTATGTGTAACTGTATCATATATTGTATATTTTTGTTACAGTATTACATATTGTATATTTGCTACAGTATTATATATTGTATGTGTTACTGTATCATATATTGTATATTTGTTAAAGTATTATATATTGTATACTTGTTACTCTGTCATATATTGTATATTTGTTACTGTCTAACTGAATAATCATTTAATTTAGAATAAAACACAAATGATAAATTAACAAATATATGACATTATTTTTTTTTTTAATATTCTGGTAAATCAATGTCACAGTGACAAAAACACAATGCATACTGTATAGTATGTATACCCATGAATACACCCACCAAAGAGGTGATGTCTGTTGCCAAATGGGGGTGCTGGGAGGTATTTGGGTCTAAGAAACTTAAACTTTTATAACGTGTGTGTAAAATGCCAAAATATATTCCGGGAATAATTTTATTTTTCATAAAATGGGGGCCTTTATGAGGGTGGATAAATGGATGCCTCTATGAGAGGGGATAAATGGGGCATTCATTAAAGGGGGGATAATTAAGGTGGGGATAAATGGGACCTTTATTAGGGGGGAGTGTTTATACCCAAGGATGGGGTCATGAGAAAACAGTCATCTAACAGTAACACGCTCATTCCGTTTTGTACATTTCATTGCAAAAATGAATTGTAATGAGATATAAAACTTGATTTGATCATTGATCATCTTCTACTCACCAATGAGCTTTGATTTATAAATAGAAAAACTGTTATAACCTTTACCTCATGGTGGTTTAAAGGATACCGCAGGTATTTTATCACATCATAAACACAAACTTATTTTAATTATTTTATTGTTGTGTATACTCTTCATATCTTTTTTAATATTTCAACACTATTAGCGTTGAGTTGAAATTGAAGCACGATTTTTTATATAGACAGCGTTTTATTTCCTTCTGGTTTACACGGAAATGCCTGCCAATTTTAGTTTAATCAAAACACGAAAACGTTTTTCTTTTTATTTCTATATACATATCTAAGTGTATCTGTTGTAACCAAATATGCGTTGTATCACATTACGATGCAAACAATACCATTTACTTAGAGTCAGACAGCACAATAGGTGTGAATAACCGACATCGATTTTTTTCAAGGTAATTATCTCTTTTACGCGGTCCACGTATAGCGTGGTTTCACTTTGTAGACCCCAAGATCCGCGTTATAACGAGACCAGAGTGTATATATATATTTCTTTTTTTTTATTAATCAAAGAGACTTTCAAAGGATTGATTAAAAAGAAAAAACAAAAGATATATATGTCGTCATTATATTTCACAATCAATATATTGTACAATCAATTTGCTTGCAATGCTTAAAATACTTTTTATTTTGTTTTGCTGTTGTATTTTGTAAAAATATGTAAACTTATCATTAGAGGGCCCCCAAGGAAGATTAGATTCAAACTAATTGGGCTTCCCTCTTTAAGTAAAGACTTCCATTCCATTCTATTCCATTCTTAAACTTGGACTTCTGATGAGAAACATTGAAGGTTAATCATTTACTCACCACAGCGGTGGTCTGGGGTAGAGCTTCTGCCTTGCATGCAGAAGGTTGTGGGTTAAATCCCCGGCTGAGTCATACAAAACACTTGAAAACTGGTACTAGAACCTTCCTCACTTAGCACTCAGCATCTAGAAGACAGTTCTAGGACTGGTTGGCCCAGTGTCAGTATAATGTGACTTGGTGGGGTATCATACCATGTGTCTGCGGCATGATACTCAAGTGTGGCAGCGTTCAGAATACTGTTACAAGTAGACAACATTGCGATATAACTGAAAAATTGCCGAAAGCGATGCTAAACACCATACAACAACAATAATTTACTCACATGTTCTGCAAATACAATGAGGGCTCCAAACTGTGGGGCAATGTCAAAGATGAAACCTGTGGCTGCCCAGAAGGCAGTGATAGGTCCCTCATTCCCGGTGTAGAAAAATATAGGTCCCTTGCCAACAGTCCACCACTTGTCTGAAAATATTCAGGAGATATTCTGACATACAAATTTACTATAGTAGAACTTTGATGGCTCAAACCTGATGAGACTGGACAAAATAGTTAAGGGCTGTTCGAACCATCATCATACCATACATGTACATGTACATACATCAAAACAGGAATTCAACTGGGACGCGATAAACAGTTCAAGCTGTATGTGGTGTTCAAGCCATCCTTGTTTGAGCTGACAAAGTTCTACTGTACTTGCTGAACCTTTGCAACCCTATATATGGATCTCTCAAAATCAAATAAACATAGTTCTAAGTAAAAATAAAAACTGGAAATGTGTTCGCCAACATGAATGCGTTTGACCAGAAATTATTTTTTTAATGAAAATTTACTTGAAAAAGTGGATAAGACAGAAAATTATCCATAGAATCACCATATTTTAAAAAAAATGAAAAAAATGAAAACAGTGTCTGCATTCGCCATCTATCAGAACTGAAATCACGTGACCTAAAATGGCGGATCTAAAAAATAACTACTGAGTCAATACAGAGCTCCAGATAAGCGTGCGTACCGCGTATTTTAGCATTGATTTTAAGTCTTTGCGTACCGGGATGCATTAAAATGTCATGATCCTGTATTTGTTTCTCGATCGAATGCGGGAGCCCTGATTTATACATGTCCTTGGTCCGGGTTTTCAAATGTCAAATCTGCGTTGTCCTTTAAAAATGGCGTCAAGCTTATAAGCCAATACCCAAAAATAGTGTTCAAAGTTAAAGTTCTTGATTAATAAAGCGCAAGAAGTGTAGTTATTAAAAATAAACTAAGTTCCACAGGAAGTGCAGTTATTCATTCAACTATAATTTACTAAGAAGAGATTGTTACACAAACTTATTTCATACATCATGATCAATTAATCTCTATCAACGAAGATTAGGTAAATGTTTGTTATTCTTTTATTAGAAACAACATATATGTGAGTATTAATTACATTTAAAACATAATTACATTTTTCAGCATTGTTTTTTTTTTCAAATTTGGGAGTAAAGTATTCATTCAATTTTTCACTTAAACATTTAATTAAAAATCAGGGGTTGAATTACTCCCTGAAAAAAACTTATCTAGAGCTCTGTCAATAAGGTTAACTCCTTATATTATATTTTGTAATTTTACCATATATTTTTGCATACCAAAAGAGGAAAATACAGAATGTGTTCACCAAGTGCGATGACTGCAGAATTTAACCGAGTAACAGATGTTTACTTTTACTCATTTTTATTGGAAATATATTAATCCACTGCTATTGTGTCTATCAAAAATAGAACAAAAACTGATCTTTATGTTTTTTTATGAAAAATATGACAAACTGATATAGAATGCAAACCTCACAAAGAATAATTTTAAAAATGTTATTCACATTAAAAAAAAATAATTTTCAGAATCCTAAATGAACATGCAGACTGCTCCCTTCAGGACTTATACTGGTTATACCTATTACTGCAAGTCTAAAACACAAAAAATCTTGCAAAATCTCTTTTCAAATATCCAAACTGCCATTCATCTCACAAATACAAATCAAAATTCTTTGTTTGCACAATGGAATTTTCTACAAAATAAGACCATTCCTAGCAAATTGTGTTCACAATTATTGAAGTACTTATGATATCAAAATTTGTATACTGCAACTAAATAGTCAAGAAAAATACTTAAAATTTTACTCCAAACTGTAATATTTTAAATTCAAGATCATTTTGCATGTTTAAAATATTAAAAAATATCAAATATTACATGTACCTAACTAACATATTATGTAAAAGAAATAAGCTGTCTGAAATTTAAATGATATATTTGCCAAATCATTCATTCTTCGCATGCTATTTTATCAACATCTAGTAGAGAGATGCAAGTATCTTTCTATATACATTTCACAGGACTGGACACAGTGCAGAGATCAGTTTAACTTGAAATGTTCAAAGTGGGTGAAAACTGGTGACGTAAACACGAGGTAAGTTTTCGCGACACCATAAAAACAACAGTCTCTCAGTGATGTACCTGATATTGTTTTCTGTTTAATATCTTAACACAAACAAAAATGAATGTTTTAACAAATATGTAGCTTTTTTTCTTAACAAATGCATTTAGTTTTGAAATAGAAATCAGTACTTATACTGGTTATACCTATTCCCACGAGTTTAAAACTTTGTCAACCATGTAAATAATGGCATCAATAATAAACAGTAATAAAGTTACTTTAATATCTAATTGTGCTGAGTAATAAACAGTAGCTGGTACTAATTGTAAACAAATGTGGACGCTAACGAAAATTGGAACTTTGCGCATGTCTGGGATATTGTAACTATACGGGAATTTGCAGTATATTGCGGTATTAGGTATACAAGGGATAAGTGTGTGAAAACTGGGTACTCGAGGATACAAATGTCACTCACAATTATTTATTATTTTTTATTTTCATAGCAAGACGGCTGACATACACAGACTGTATTGAAGTTAAGCAACAAAGCACAGGTTAGGTTGGATTGGCGACTGATATCACTTAGGTGTCAGTCACTTTCAAACCTGCAAACTCCACAAGTCGGTCTTTCCTCTTAACGTGTTTACATGTCTCTTACAAAATACATTATATATTTGAAGACGTGCATTCGAAACCAAATGCATCTTCATAATTAAAACTTGTCTAAATATATTATTGTCGGATATTTGACAATGATCGTTTAACAAGTCATGATCATATGATGATTAATCGATACCCCACCCACCGCTATCGCCCGGCCAACTTTATACCTTGTATCAAGTATCTCTGTTTAAACGTCCTGTCACCGTATGAAACGAAGTTGAAATGGTCAAGCTTTTGATCAAAATATTTCTCAACATAAGGTGTAATTTGTCCATTTCCTATTTTCGCACAAAATAGGAAAATTGCCAGATATAGCAGTCGATACATCTTGGGAGTCAGAATTGTGTATCATAAAAATAACATTTCCGTGAAATCAGCATATGAGAAACTCGGTTACCGGCAAGACGCGTCAATACCGTCAAGAAGCTTCTTTTTTTTTTTAAAATGTATTTACGTCATTTGTCTTTGCATATTTCAGTGATACATAATTTCAGATGCATACTGGATGCATTTGTAAATAATAAATTGCATTATATCTTGAAATTTAAGTTATTTTGCAATGAAAATCCATAGACTACCGAAAAAATAATGCCATCGATGTCTAACAGACAGTCAGTTAATCTAATCACTAATCCTAAAAGGTTAATCAATACTAACACACCCAATCTCCGCAAGTAACTGATAACTTTTCTACTTGAATCAGCAGTAAGAGACGAATAATAATGAGACACAATGTCGTATATCAATCATCACAGAGACTGTTGCAAGGCGGGGATTCGAACTCATGACCCCTCCCCCCCCCCCCCCCCCCCCCCCCCACTGATAGTCAGATGCGTTACCGACTGAGCTAATCAGGCCGGGCTTGAAAAGAGAAGAGTTATCATTGTCTGCAATAAAAAAGGATCCCTTAGCCAAATGATTCCTCCCCTGTCTCATATCAACATCTATGTACAGGAAATACAACGTAAATGATTAGTTGGAACTATGACTGAAACGTGTTTTGAGAAACTCAACTGCTCTCCTCTGCTTCTAAAGTTTTAAGCTCGTTGGGAATGCTGAAATTCAAACTTAAACGGCATACGCTTAATCAAGTTTACACATCTTACTTACGACCAATCTTAGACTATGCATTTCTTGTTTGGGATAAGTGTACTCCTTAATATAAAAAAAATAATGGAAACACTTCAATACGAGGCTAATAAAATTGTCACTGGGTTTACTCGTTCTGTTTCAATTGAAAATCTTCTTAAAGAATTGGCTGGGTTTCGTTACCAGAACGCAGGAAAATGCAGAAATTAATTCTCATGTACAATTATATTTATGGAAATCTACATTCTTTTTTATAAAATAAATGAATCTAATCCATACAACTTGAGAAATAGAAATGATATTTTAATGCTTTCAAAGCGAACGGAAATCTATACTCGCTCCATCATACACACTCTCTGCAATTAATATTTGGAATGATATTAACATTGATAACCGTGAGTCAGTAACTATTTCTATTTTCAAAAGGAGAATAAAGGATTTATTTAAACCGCCTAACCGCAATATCAATCATCACGTGGACTGTGGCCAGACGGGGACTCGATCTCACGACTCTGGACTGATAATCAGACACGTTTAATCAAATACAGGACTAATACAAATGTTGCTAGTTTTCACTTCAGACTGGACACCATTTTAGGAAATGAAATGACAGGGTCGTAAACTTGCCCGGCATAGAAACCACACGGTAAAAATACAGTAAATATGTTCTGGCCGATGATGCAGAAATCAAACACTATACATACAATCTGTTAGATATAATATTTCTTGACAGTGTCGTTATTTTTTGTTTATAATTATATACACAATTTAATCTAGGGTTTAAATATAATGCCGAAAAGTAGATTCCAATAAATGCACTATACTATGGTAGATCTGATCTAGACGGACGGAGCCCTATGAGAAATGTAATAGATATACAAGACGTTGTTTTTCTACTGTGTTTTTGGAAATAAATGTTACACTGGAGCCCTATGAGAAATGTTATAGTGATGCAAGACGTTTTCCCACTGTGTTTTGGGAAATAAATGTTACACTGGAGTCCTATGAGAAATGTTATAGTGATGCAAGACGTTTTCCCACTGTGTTTTTGGAAATAAATGTTACACTGGAGTCCTATGAGAAATGTTATAGTGATGCAAGACGTTTTCCCACTGTGTTTTTGGAAAAAAATGTTACACTGGAGTCCTATGAGAAATGTTATAGTGATGCAAGACGTTTTCCCACTGTGTTTTTGGAAATAAATGTTACACTGGAGTCCTATGAGAAATGTTATTGTGATGCAAGACGTTTTCCCACTGTGTTTTTGGAAATAAATGTTACAATGGAGTCCTATGAGAAATGTAATAGTGATGCAAGACGTTGTTTTTCTACTGTGTTTTTTGGAAATAAATGTTACACTGGAGCCCTATGAGAAATGTAATAGTGATGCGAGACGTTCAAATTAATGTTGATTCAGCTCAACCATTACCTATTACAAAATCTCAGTTTTTACCCAGAACAGTCTTTCACTAAATTTATTAGCTCAAGACACACCCTACTATAGAACGGGACTATCTAATTACCCCCGGGACACCATTTGATATATAGATATAATATATATAACACATTTAGATATAAATTAATGCATATGTTTTCTATATATATGACGAAATTTATCATATGAAATTATTTTGCATCGCTTAAATATTTTGAAAATTTTCGCATCTCACCGATCTCGGATATTTAAAAATACCCCGTGGCACCATAATCTTGAGCGTTCACTTATAGCTGTACCTTTGCAAACGATAGAACGATAGAACTTTTAGAAATCTCTTAGAAAACTACATCCGGGCCACACCGCGGGGAGGCGCTCTTGTCATGGCCCATTTTTTTTTATTTCTTTTTTTTTCTCCGTTTTTTGACAATTATATTTTACACATACAGCACAAACACATTGAAAATATTATTTTTAATTCAGTTAAAAAATCATGTTTTTTTTATGGTATGTTGCCGTGTTCGTATTTGTGCTATTTAATTTATAAGATGATACATACGTCAACATTGAATATTTTGATAATTTTGATAATATAATAGTTGCTTTTTCCTGGTATGTGTTTGGCATGAACATCGAAATTATCCTTCGCGGCACAATAGGTTAACCTTTGCATTAGTTTCATTATTGCTGGAGATTTACTGCGACCCTTTGAAATAATCGCAACTGTGGTCTGATTGTCACAATGGAAAACTATCCGTTTTTTTGTACCATGTGTCTTGCCATAGTACAACTACAATCGGGACCAGTTCCATGAAGGATATTGACATATCTGTGTCCCATAACTTAGGTAGATCCTCAGGCCATGGTTCCGAGAACCGTTTACCCTGGTAATAACCACCGTGCCCATAGTTCCCACTAGCATCAGTGTAAAGTTGCATATCTGCCGATTCAGAAATGTCATTGTCATAGAAAAAGGAAATTCCGTTCCAATTATTTAAGAATTTCAACCGCTTGTTCACATCTGCCAGACATTCTTTTCCAAGTTTAACATGATGATGGAGCTTTTTCACTGACCAAGCAAGGCTTAATAAATATGATAAAAAAACTTCTTACAGGTACAATAACTCTTGAAGCGAAGTTAAGATGACCCAATACGCTAAGTAGCTCGCGTTTAGTGATCGACTTCTTTGAAAGTAGTTCACTCAAGATATTTTTAATTCTGTCTATCTTCTCTGCTGGCATATAAGCTTGCATTTCTATAGAGTCAAGTGTGATGCCTAGGAATACCACTGTCGTAGATGGACCCATTGTTTTTTTTTCAGGATGAATGGTAATGTTCCAAATCCCTAATACATGAGTTAATAATGCCATGTTTCTATGTCCATCATTTGAAGATGGTACCACTGACAAAAAATCATTGAGTAAGTAGAGCATATGACTAACATTATAGTTGTGTGTAGCTATCCGGTGAATGGCTTCTGACAATAGTGAAAAAATCTTCAGACTGCTACGGGATCCGAAACAAAATCTCTTGAAAAAAATAATACTTGTTGTTCAAAAAAATTTCGTGAAATTTCCAAAGATCAGGCCGAATAGGTACAAGTTTCAACGCATCCACAATATCTGTTTTGCGTAAGTTGGCACTGTGGCCACACGTTTTAATGACCGATACAGCATCGTCCACCCTAACATACGACAGTGAATACTCAGTTTTATCAATCATGCTATTAATACTTTCATGTTTATCGTCGTTATGAGGTGCACTTAAATCTACTATAAGTCTGTCTTTCTTTGTATATGTATGCTTCGCTAGGCCAATTGGACCGATTCTGAAAACATCAAATGGTGGCGAGTTAAAAGGACCTAACATGAAGCCCTTGAACAATTCTTTTTCTAAAAGTTCTGTTGTAATTAAAGGTTGTTTAATGGCGGATTGTAGGGTTTTGCACTAGCATTTTTTTGTCGGTAAAGTATGAATACCTGTGTCAAAACCGTTCCGCAACCCGCTTGTCATTTTTTTTACGAATGATTTGTCTGGATGATCTATAAGTTTTGATTCCAATTGGTTCATATTTATTGGTGTAGTCGCCTCCAGCTTCCAATCACCTGATGGTCATTGTTTCTGACTATTTTATTTCAGGGAGACTTTCCCGGCAGAGCAATCCACGGCAGCATGAGTATAGCTCTTACAGATTTCACATGCGTGTATAATGTTGGAATATGAGTGCGTCATTTTGCATCGATGTGCATTAAAATTGTCACACAATTCTTTCCCATTATGGAATACTCCCCTGTCTGTCCGTCCTTGATATGTTGTAAGGAACTGTAGAACTGGTTGTATGAGATAGTGGTTTTCCAACCCTTACTCTTGGCATCTGGTTGCTTACATCATTTGTGGTAAATCCTGCGTTTAAAGAACAGAATGGAGTTGAATGGTCAGAGCTGTTACATGTATGACATGTCACCGTCCTTAATCCAGAGAAAGTAGTGAGATACAGCCTGGTGTCGCAGGATGCCCAATCAACCGAGATATTCCGAGTTTCATACTGTTCAGCTTTCCTGGAAAAGCAATTGTGATACTCGTAGAAGTGGGTTCCCCCGTATTGCATGTACAGGCTGTCGCTCATGTCACTATGTGTGTCGAGGTCTTTTCGTTGATATGGTTCAACCTCGCATAAGATGTTTTTATACCTTTTTATACTGTTATACCTGATTTCATTGATTGTCAGACTTCTATGCAACCTAGCATCGCTTGAGCGTATGACAACCTGTGCATTTTTATCATTTACGTGCGTCTCGTTGGCTGTATCCATCCCGGGAATTAGGAGCAACGTCATGTTAACATGCTTGTGCGCCAAGATATCCGCCCTGACCTCAGGGAGGATAATATAAACTGGCGGTAGTTCGTCGACCGCTCGTCGCTGGTATCTTGCACTTTGAGCACAAGATTCTCTATTACTCGCATAATCGTCATCAGAAGCATTGACAGGATTTTCGGATGTGTGCATCTTCCTTCCAATTTCTGCTATATTGACTTGCATCGCCCTTATTTTGTGCTGGAAACTAGTTAATGCTGGCGGTCTAGAAGTTTCGATTCTTGTTTCGTGGGCAACGCCATGATTGAGCACTACGTTATTGATTTCTGTGGCGTCATCACGTGATAAACAATTTTCGCCGCGTGGTGCGCTGTTTCCAATTTATGATTCCGTACCATTCTCTTTCGAAACGACGACAGATAATTGTTCATAGAGTTTTTGCAAAATCTTGTTGACGTATAATGTGGCAAAGATATACCTTTCTTCTTAAGTTCCTCTTTCAACTTTGCGTTAGTCCAGTTCTCCGGCAAAGATAGATCCAAATTAGATGAACGAGCACGGGTGATTGGAGAGCGGCTTCTATCGCTTGCTGTCTCGTCTCGATTTGTTCTTGTTCTCCTTTTTGAATCTTTGGGTGTCAATCTATTTCTTCCACGACGTCCCGACATGTTTTAATATATAACAACGTTGTCGCAATGTGAAATAAAGAATGTTTTTAAGTAAAAACCGGTAATTTTAGCGTAAAAACAAAGAAGCCTTTTGAAATGGTACTGATTCGTTTGCTGCTGCTGTATTACTGACACGCAAATTCAGAACGATGCTCGAAAAGCCGTAAGCTGATAGGCTGCATCCTAAAAGCAGTAAGCCCCTGATATTGTGAGGTACACCCTCAATAAGAGGTTCTGCAAGTGTTCCGCAAATGTTGGACCCTTCAAAACATGGGCTATACGATTTTAACCTACAATTCGGACCGGGTCGGCTGATTTGAAAGCACAAAGATTGTCGTCATGTATAAAATAAACAAGTTTCCTCGAGTATTCCTTATTCATTTTCGTTTTCGAGTTTAAGGTAAGCAATTAAGGGATACTCAATTAGAATTAACACAAATAAATAATGTTATTGATCGCTAGTAAACATTTGAATGTAAATAAAGAGCAAAACCAACCACATACTTTCATGTAATAAAAATGAAAGTTTACTGAATTTATGACAATTGTAATATTTGTTTTGCTGTTGTTGAGTGCTTGTGTGTGTGCGCGCGCCTTTGAGGGTGCGAGTGTGTGAAATTAAAAAAAATATATACATTTATGAGTGTTTTCTATTTCCTTTAATTTAACTGAAGTCATATTAATTACTGTATTATATAACCTCATGTTGCCATTACTGTAAATGGATTGAGTGTAATAAAGATAATAATAATAAAAATACATTGTGCAAACAAATACAACAATTATTTGAACAAGGAAAACAATTTGCATTTGATTGAAAGCGTGTCGTATCATTTAAACGATTAAACAAAAGACGCAACAATGAAAATCAATTTGTGTTTGATTACAAATATCTAAACGCCAATTCAGACGTCGCACATTGTGAAAACAAACAAACATGTTTTTCATACATTCCAGTTATTAGTATAATGAAATCAATTTGCGTTTGATTAAAAACTAAACTTGATTATTTACGTCGGGCAATATGCAAACAAATAAATAGACACCTCAATAATCGACACAATGTAAATCAATTTGCATTTTGTAAAACATATCTTTTGGTATTGAAAAACTGTAAATTAAAGACGTTCCGCTTTTTGTTAATTAAAGGTATACCCAATACTTTGGTCGCACATCATGCATGTATTTTCATACATTACAAATATTGAAACAATGGACCTGTAGCAAGTACTAATAGAGTACCATCCGCATGTGTATAAAAGATATTCAATATCAATTTTATATACATGATTTGATGTGATACTTGCTTGATCAGACTGCTATTTGTTGTTATACTATAGGATTAAATTCATTTTTTCCTGTTTTTTTATGCATGTGTAAAGAATGTCAAATCACGCATAAATCAAATAAAAACCAGAAAAAATGAATTTAATCCTTATAAGGTCTCACTACACAGCTGAATTTTGTTCTTTGTTCCATATAAAATAAGGTCTAGGATTCCACTGGTAAAAAAAAAAATTCCACATAGATTTTTTTAAAGTATTTTTTTTTCATAGCAGGAATGTACACACACATAAAAATGCACAATAACTGGTAGGTTGACCACGTGTTTTTTTTTAAAGAGGGTGCAGTGACACCCTGAGCTTTTTTGAAAAAAGAAGTCCTCAAATGCTCATAAATACATGCATATGTTGAAATCCTATTAAAGTCACATATTTAACACCAGTGATGTCTTATTGCAGTATATGCTATGCCAACTTTTGCTCTACTCATCTGCAGCAAGAAATCACAGCCACTATAACCATTTTGAAAATATTTCATTACCAAAGTACATAGGCCTATTTCTTAAGAGTATGAATCAACCTTGGCAAAAAAGGGGCGTAACTGTGTAGTGAGACGTATAATTCCAATCCTGATGATTATATTTAATATGAGACTCCTCCTCAAGTGAATGAAAAAAAAAAAAAATAAAATAACTATACGCTACAAAGTAAACGCGTAAGAATATATCACCTCTGTCCTGGCTGACATCAAATTCTCAGGATCTAATATCCAACAATATCGTTACGGCTATTGTTTCCATCATCAGATGAACTCTGTTACATTAGTGGATTTATTGTAAAGTGACGAAATTAAACACCCGCCTTTTATCTCCCGATTGAGACAAATAAAAAATCAATAATTCCAGGAAATACCCACACAGTGTAGACGATGACGTTCAATAGTATAAATATAAAGTTAAATATAAAGTACATGTAATGGCAAATTGACTATTAGACATTCCAAATTTCAGACTATTACAGATGATGATTACATTCCTGGTTTACTCAGTGTTGTTCTACTTTCTAGTCCTTAATGGATCATGGAGCCCATTCAATTTATCTGTGCAAAGATGAACAATCAAAATACAATAATACATACACACATATATATATATATATAAATATATATATATTTGTGTGTTGATTTACTCATTTGACAAGTATATATTTGACAAAGTGTTTAAACGTTTAATTTATATTAATCCAACTTCAGAAACTGTTAAAAATATATGTATTTAAATAACTTAATTTTCTAATTTCATAGAATCTTACATATTGTTTTATTATTTGTGTGCCATGTGTTACATTTATTATCTGAATTTGTATGTAATGAGAAACATTATATGTTTAAATTACTGAATAAAGAATTTGAATCTTTAATCTGTTTTAACATTAGTAACATTAAATACATTTCTGAGGCTTTGATGCTAAGAAAACCTACCTGTTATGTTTATCACCTAATTCAGCATGTAAACTGTACACACTTTAATTTTATATGTTAATCGAGAACTGTGCTGCTGTTTATCCACTGTAATCGAAGAAGTAGAGGATTTTGATGTCATCGCTACATGGGATACGGACAGAAAAGACGAGGTAGATACCATACCAATGAAAAAGTAACGCAAACAGCGCCACCGAAATTTCGTTCGGAAATTTTTCGTTTGGTGAGTTTGGCATGACGTCTCGACATGCCCGATGAAAATTCTGAGATTTTGGAAACGTAAGTAGCTGTTTACCCCATATGATAATGATAAGAGATATCAATGACGATTTCTCAACTGTGCTATAATGAAATCATTTAAATTTGTAGCTCTCTGCAACATGAACGTCTGTCCGAAACAGTCGTTGAGGACGATCCTGTGCTCTTCGAAATAATTACTGAAGGGACGAATCAAGGGCGTTTGAAGTTGGTCTCATCGGACGGCTGCTCGTTAACTGTTAAGGTAACGTACTTGAAATAATATCAATATAATTTAAAACGTTTTAATCCTTTTATATTTTTGTATTTTCATGTTTCCTAGAGCTACACACACGCACATTAATTAATGTGTTCATCCTCTTAATTTTAGGAATTTATATGTCTTAAAAGTTTTTGATGCAATTTTTCGTTATTGATAATAAAAACTATATGAACTTACTTAAAATATAAATGGAAAATGGCTAGTATGCTACGTATTTAAGACTAAAATAAAATATCTGTTCTGTTCTATTTTTAATTGATGTTTTGGCCATTATGACGATGTATTTAAGACTAAAATAAAATATCTGTTGTGTTCTATACTTAATGTTTGTAATTTTTATGTTTCAGAAAAAAAAACGGAAACAAACAACAACATGGAGGTGCAGCGTACAAAGTTAAGCGTTACGGTGTCACGCTTCTATTCTGCAGAAGGGAAATACGTACAAGGAAGGGACACAACAGCACTGTCATGCTGCAGACGTGTTAGCCACACAGAGATTGAAAATAAAGACAGGTATAAGTCGTTTACGAATTATTTTCACATGTTATGAAATAGTTGATTTAATTTTTAACTGATAACTTTCCCATTTAAATCAGCGATGAGAGACGAATAACAATGCCGGTGGGTATTCGAACGCACGACCCCTTTATGAATAAACATTGTTCTGTACTGAAAACAAACAGTTTTGTTATTGAAAATACATGGGGTATCCCATACGGTTCATTTAAAGCCAGATGTGTGCCTGGATATGGAAATGATATTTTGAAGACGAAGTCTAAAATTGAATTTGGGTTTGTAACAAACAGAATCGATGATAAAATAAAATATACCAACTTTCATTCTGGTGATATCTGCCATCCCAAATCGTTCTTTTTTCAATGTAAAGGGATGTAATGTAACGACTTCATAACTTTCAAGAGGGAATTCATATACAGTGATGCCATGTTATGCAATTTTTTAAAAGTTTTACATTTTGTGGTGTTTTATTTCAGCATTTACATTAGAAATACAAAAAAAAAAAATAAATGATATAATTTATAAAATAGAAGTGGGGCTGGATTTTTCATGCTAAGTGGGGCCGGATATAGCAAGGACGTTTTATCCGGGGGCCAGCTTAAGGGCACGGTGTAAAACGCTGACGCTTAAGCTGACAATATAGGTAAAGAAGGAAACCGCTGACAATAAGTACAGAGAAGGAAACGCTGACAATATGTACAAAGAAAGAAACGCTGACGATATAGAAATTGAAGGAAAAGCTGACATTATGAAATAGACTACTATATTCTATTCCAGAAGGTAATATATAGACATATATTTATGGCAGATTTTCATATAACAGTAAAATATTAGGATGTTAAAGATCAAGTTTTTAAGCAATTAAATTATTAGAGATTTGTTTGCTACCATCATAATGCAATAAGAAATAAAAAACTGTTAAATTGTATGGAAGTTGTTTGTTTAAATTCATTTATATCAATGTATTTGTGCATTAATTTTGTTTGTTTTGTGTGTTTAAGGATATATAGGCTTATTATATCCATTGAAAAACGATTGAATAAAATGAATTCAAAAAAGATTGTTTGATCACACAATGGTATATTGTTTTTAAACTGTTTGTGACTTACTATAAATGTAATCAATGATCATTTAAATAAAAAGCGGTTGTATAGTTGGATCAAAGATAAAATTGATGTCAATTATATTAATCCGTGACAATTTTGAAACGTTGGTCTAATAGAATGGTTTCAGACACGATTGTTTGATCACACAATGGTATATCGGTTTGAAACTATTTGTGTCTTAGTGAAAATGTTATTATTGATAAGTTTAAATCAAAAGCGGCTGTATAGTTGGAACAAAGATATAATTGGTGTTAATTTCATTAATCCATGAAAATTTTGCGGTCCTTCAATCGTTTGTCTAATAATTTGATTTCAAACACGATTGTTTCATCACACAATGGAATATCGGTTTGAAACTATTTGTGTCTTAGTGAAAATGTAATAATTGATATAATTGACGATTTTAAATTAAACGCGGTTGTATAGTTGGATCAAAGATGTAATAGATGTTAATTACATTAATCCATGAAAATTTTGCGGTTCTTTAATCGTGTGTCTAATAATATGATATTCAAAATCCCCATAATAACAGGTGCAGGACATGATCACTCAGACTATATATGTATCCACAACAGGGTATAGAGGTTAAATAACATGTATATATATAATTATACATTCTGATCCGGGTCTGTATTTTGTTGTCATAGTTATTTAAATTATGTTGTATAATTGCTTAAGATCTTTTACTTTAAATGAAAACTTGATCCGAGTCTGCATTTTGTTTGTCACAGTTATTTAAATTACCTTTATTTAATTATGTTGATTGTATAATTGCTTAAGATCTTTTACTTTAAATAAAAACTTGATTAGTTAATTATTTTGATTGCATAATGGCTTAAGATCTTTTGTGATAATTACTTTAAATAATCATGTAAATTAATGTGTTTATACCATGGCTCAACTTTAATTTGCAGTTTTCAAAAAAAAAGAGTTGTTTCAGTATTTCAAACTGTTACATCTTTGGGTATATAGTATGATGGATTTTGGAATCAAAATCATTGCTCATTCAAAATGGAATTTATTACTAGTAATAAAGGTTCTCGTAAACTTCTTCATGAAGGTTACGCTTATACTAAGAAAAGTAACAACAAATCTTCTATGCGTTGGGAATGCTCACAGAGAATCAGTTTGAACTGCAAAGGTGCACTGACCAGTGACTTGATTGGTAGTCATGTCAAGTATACCACAGAGCACAGTCATGCTGCGGACTTCTTCGCCATGCAAGCACTGAAGGTTCGATCTGAGATCAAGGCGTCTGCAGAGTGTAACCGTGGCAAGCCCGGCCAGATAGTCACAGATAAACTATCAACTCAGCCTAAAGAGGTTATCGTTGCTGTCGGTCCCATCAGGCTTCTGAAGCAAACTGAGCGACGTGCTACAAAGGGTACAACACCCAAAAACCCATCCGCAATCCGTGACATTCCTGTTCCCCTCCCTGGTGAATTTTCAACCAATGTCATATATGACAACGAGTCACAAGAGAGCCGTTTCCTCATTTTTGCCACTGATGAGGGTCTTCGCCTTCTAGAGAGCGCATATAGCTGGTTCATGGACGGTACCCATTCAACATCCCCCTCTCAGTTCCAGCAACTGTTCGTGATTCGTGTGCCCCTCAGTCACTCTTGTGCCTCTGCTGTCTACGCACTCTTGCCCTCTAAGCATCAGACTATATGAAGAGATGCTGACTGCCTATTAGATGTGTGTCTGCATCGAGGTATTAGACCCAACCCAGAGCGCATCCTGGCTGACTACGAGGTAGCGATACACAATGCCGTTAGAACTGTCTTCACCTACAACATTCATATACAGGAATGCTTCTATCATCTAACCCAGGTTACCTGGAGAAAAGTTCAGTCAGAGGGTTTGCAGTCTGACTACAACAATGATGATGAGGTTAGGACATTCTGCGCAAAGCTTGATGGTCTAGCTTTCCTGCCATCCAACGATGTGAAAGACGGCATGGCGGTACTTCGCGAATAAGCCCCTGATCAACTGCAGTGCCTGGTGGAGAACTTCGACTCAAACTACGTAAACGGCACAGTGTTTGCAGTGCAGTATATGATTTATTTGATATAAACAATTTTTTATTTTTTTATATATTATTTATAATTTGGAGTTCTGCACTATTAAATTGAATAACACATATGTATGAATTAAAATGATTAAAGTTGCTCGTTGTTTCATTTGTCTTTCATTTCGCTTATATTCCCTTTCCTACATACATAAGTTTTCAGCAGACAACTAAGAAAACATCGTAAGTGGTACTAAGGTTTATAGTCCCTCCGCCAGGTTATCCCGGGGGCTGGCACAATAGAGTGTGGACTGTAAAAAGATTAATTTTGGAATTTTGATGTTTCGCTGTTCGCCGCAGAACAGTTTCTAAAGTTCCTAAAACTGTGAAAATAAGGATATACCTGTCGGTTAATTTAACCTTTAGTTGGTTTATCCTGATATGCCGAGTTAAGGAGATGTATGTAGTAGTGGTGTTGGGCATGCCGCCGTGTGAATCTAGATTCCCTATGTTTGGGTGTTGATTAAGATGGGGTCGATATAATACTAGAGGGTATGTTGTTGTTGTTTAAGTACTGAGGGTCACGGAGGCTGGGAATTAGCACCGGCGGAATATGTGTATTGTTGTATATGGACGGTGTAGCTTAGATTATCGTTGTGTTGTGCGTTGTTTGTGTTGTGTATGAGTCAAGGTGGATCGGGTAAGGTCAGGGAGGGCGCTAGTTCTCTTGGTTGTAGTGGTGTCTTCTTGGGTGGTCATTGTCGGAGGTTGATGCTCTGTGGTAGGCTGTGCTGCGTAGTTCTTTGTCTAGAAGATACCCGACAGTACTTGTACCCCACACTTTAGGTGTGACGTATCTAGTACCCCCGGGCTTGTTGAGTCGTCTTCTTGATGGGTCTTCTGGTCCCGGCGCCTGTGAATTGGTCAGTTGGCCTCGACCAGTCGTCGTGCCGTCTGGTCCCCGGTACTTCTAGACATCTGGGTGCAGTGAACCTTTGTTAATTGTTAGTGAGCTTGTTATGGGTTGCTTACAAAAAACGGCCTGCTTTGTGGGTATTTATAGTTGGGCATTGCCTTTATTTTCAAAAAATGATATATAATATATAAAATAACTAAATCTACTTTTATTATTGTATGGTAAATATATTTACAGTTAATAGCTACATTTGTTGTGCTTAGCACCATTGTTTCACTAGCATTATGGTATACCGCTACTTGGTTTGGTTTTGGCATATTATTGCTTGTCTGATTATGGTTATGGTTAGTTGTTAAGGTTATTGTCTGTTATACTTGCCTTTTCCTGTACCATTCATCAGTTTCTGGTGTTGTGTCCATCTGTCTATTCTACTATTTGTTTGTTCTATATACATTTTACTCTATGTTTATAATACTGCTTTTATTTATGTGTCCTTGTTGTAATTACCTATACATCTACTTGTTTATAAATAGTTGGGTGTGTTATGATGTTTTTATGTTTA
Organism: Panopea generosa; assembly: GCA_029582155.1. Taxonomy (NCBI): domain Eukaryota; kingdom Metazoa; phylum Mollusca; class Bivalvia; order Adapedonta; family Hiatellidae; genus Panopea; species Panopea generosa. The sequence goes on from CM055905.1 coordinate 38,434,981, forward strand.
TATATCACTAGGTGAACAGCGCTCACGGAGCAAAGAGCCTATCCGCTTATGGCAGTTAGTTCTATACTGTTTACCTTGTGTATTTGTTTTGTGTTTGTTTATATCGTTTCATATATTGCTTATTGTATTTTCTATTTTTGTATTTAATAGTATTTTTGTTTTTATATCATTTTATATATTTGTTTATTTTATTTTTATTTTTGTATCATCTGGTATCCAGCGCCCACGGAGCTAGATCCTAGCCGCTTATGGCAGTTAGTTCGTTACTGTCTACCAGATGTATTATTATAGTATTTTTTGTATTCAATATTATTTTTGTTGTGTGCTTTTATATCATTTTATATGTTTGTTTAATGTATTTTTATTTTTGTATCATCTGGTATCCAGCGCCCGCGGAGCTAGATCCTAGCCGCTTATGGCAGTTAGTTCGTTACTGTCTACCAGATATATTATTATTGATTGTGTGCCGAGATTGTTTTATTTTTGACTCATTTTCATATTTATATACCGTTTTGTTGTGTTCCTTTTCTGCTATTTTATATATTGTTTATTATATTTTTAATTTTATATCACCTTGTGTGATGCAATCATTTGCCTTGTTTTAAATTCTATATTATTTTGTCTAATCCTGTATCTTCAAGAAATTTAAAAACAATGTTTCTGACTTGTGTTTTAATTTTTTCCTCTAGGTATAGTAGTGTTTTGTCGTTGATATTCGTAAGTCCTAGTTTAAGTAGTTCTGTTTCTTATGTGTATCTTTCTAGCCTATTGTTTGGGCATGTATTGTTTATATTGAAGAAAATGTGATTGAAGGTTTCGTTTTCACCACATGCTCTACATTTTGTTTCCTGTTTTAATCTTTGCCTAGTTTCGCCTATGCCATTTCGTCCCAGACGTAGTTTTGTGTATGCTTTATCTAGTAACCTTTTATCATGATACTGTTCTATTTTGGTGGGTATTTTACTATCTAGTTTTGTTTTGTAAGTTTTTAGATTTCTGCATTCTTGTTCCCATTCTTTGTTAATTTTTTCCTTAACTATTGTGTTTGTCTCCTTTACGCTCGGTTTAAAATGTTTGTAATTGCCTGTTTTGGAACCATTTTTTGCTATTTTAACTACTGTTTCGTTGCCTTCAATCCCTACGTGGCTTGGTATCCATGCTATTTCGATGTTTATTGCTTTTTGGTTGATTGCTTTTATTCCTTGTAGTATTCTGATGGCTATATCTTCTCTATTTTTTGATGTACCTGTCTGTATTGTTTGTACCGCGCTTAAACTATCGGTGAGTATCACCACTTGTTTTGGTTTATTTATTTGGATCCATTGTCGTTTTTATTGTATATTATTATTCCTGCTTCTGCCTGTTTATTTTCTGTGTCTTTACTGCCATCTGTGTATATTTTTACGTGATCCCTATAGTTCGTATCTATATGGTTTATGGTTATTAGTTTTGCTATGTAAGCTGGTGTTTCTTGTTTTGATATCAGGTTTGTAATATCTCTATCTGTGTTTATCGTATCTAGTTTTGTGATTGATGTGTATATGGATTCTTTTACTTGTATGTCTGTCATGTCGTATTTTCGAAGTAGGTGTTGTATTTTGTGGGTGTATGGTAATATTTGTTTATTTTTGTTTGTTTCGAATACGTGTATGTCTGTTATCTGTTCATTTATGGGTAGATATTCTTTTAGTCTGTATGATAGCCCAATATTTAGCATGTTTTTTGTCTCTGAAGGTGCAGGAGTAGTTCTGCACATTCTATTAGTATTGCTTTAGCGTTTGTTGTTTTATATTTTCCTGTTACTATTCTAAGCGCCTTATTTTGAATTGTTTGTAATTTATCTGTCTGTTTCTTATTCGCTGATGCATATGCTATGCTGCTGTAATATATTTGGCTAAGTATTAGTGCTTTATATAGATTAAGTAGTGATTTTTTGTCTGCTCCATAGGATGTACCTGTAAGCATTCTTAGTAGGTTTAGTTCTTTGTTGCATTTGTCCACTACATATTGTATGTGTTTATCCCATGTTAGATGTTTATCAAAATACATTCCTAAGAATTTAGCATATGGTGCTATCGTTAATTGTTTATTGCAGAGTGTAAGTGTTGGGAATCCTGGTTGTTTTTCTGGATACTTGTTTTTAGCAACTAACAGTACTTGTGTTTTGTTGGATTGATTGTTAGTCCCCATTTACTGTCCATGCTTCTATGGTGTTTAGTATTTTTTGTCCTTTTTTCATTACATGTTTTACATTTATAGAGCTTATCCATGTCGCTCCGTCGTCTACGAATTGTGAGAGTTGTGTTTTATTTTGGTTTGATTTTTTTGGGAGTTGAGTTCGTTTATGGCTTTTTTCTAATGTGTTCATAAATATGCAGAATATGATGGGTGATAGTACACTACCTTGTGGGCATCCGTTTTCTGTTTTATGCGATTCTGATTTGGTGTTATTGATATTAACTTTTATTTTGCGTCCATGTAGAAAGTTTGCTATCCATTTTAACATTCGTCCTACTATACCTATACTTAGGAGATTCATTAGTGATCCTTTGTTCAAGTGTTTATCAAACGCGTTGTTTAAGTCTAAGAATAGAGCTAATAGGTATTTGTTTGATAATTGTGCTTTTCTACAATCACTTTCTAATCTAGCTAAATGGTCTTCACATGATCTGTTTGGTCTACAACCTGATTGGTATTTTGATATTAGATTATTGCGTTCTGCGAAGTTGACTTGTTTCGGTTTGATCATTTTTGCATGTGAGGTGGATTGAGCCCATGATTAATTAAATAGTTCTAGTAACTTTTGTTTGCCTTTTTCGGGTAGTTGTTTTATCATTTCATAGTGTATTGTGTCTTCGCCTGGGGCGGTGTTTTTACATTGGTTTAGTGCTTTGTTTAGTTCAAATATTGTAAAGTTTTGGTTATAATCTAGCTCAGTGTAGCCTGGTAATTTTCCATTAGATTGTAATATTTTGATTCCATTTCTTGTATTGTTTTTTGAAAGCTTTGAGTGTATTCAGTGTCACTGCTAACTTTTTGGTAGTGTTTGACTAGTATGTTTGCCTTTTCTTTATTTTCTATGATAATATTATTGTCCTGTGTTAGTATTGGTATTTCTGCCTGTTAATTTTGGCCTCTGAATCGATTGACTAATTGCCATATATATTTTGATTTCGTTTTGTAATTTATTTTGTTAATATATTCAATCCAACTATGTTCTTTTGCTAGTTTAATTGTTTGTTTTGCCGTTCTCTGAATTTTTGGAGATTATGATCTGTTTTATTGTGGTGATATGTTTTTCTAGCGTTTTCTTTTTTCTTTATAGCTATGTTACATTCTTCTGTCCACCAAGGATATACTTTTTTATGTTTTTTGATGCTTGCTTTGGTTTTTGGTATGGTTTCATTGCATATTTGTTTAAATTCTGTTATGAAATTATGGTGATTAGTTTCGATGTCGTTGTGTTGATTGTTTTGGTTGAAGTGTGTATTGCATTTGCTTTTGAATAAGTCCCAATCTGCTATCTTTAGGTTCCATTTAGGTGCTATTATTGTTTGTTCTGATTTTGTGTTAAATTGTGTGGGGTAGTGATCACTTCCTAATGTATTTTGTATTACTGAGAAGTTGGATATGTGTGCTATACTATTTGTGATTTCATTACTGTTCATTAGTATGCAGTTGTGTTCCTCAATATCATCAATTAAAAGTTCTGCCTGGTTATCACGTCTTGGATCATCAGGGTGGTTCCAGAGGGGGTGTTTCATATTGAAGTCTCCTGTGATTATTGTGTGTGTATTTACTTGATTAAAAAGTTGCTTTAAGTTGTTTTCATTAGCACATTTTGTGTATGGTATATAGCAGTTGATTATTCTAGTATTATGTTTATTTCCGAATATGGTTACTGCATTAGTCTCTACTTTTCCAAATGTTGGCATTTTATGTTCTAGATACTTAATTCCATTTTTAATGTATATTGATAGTCCTCTCTCATGATCTCCACTAGTTCTCGGTGTGTCTATTGGATTTTGATACCCTAGTAGTTTAGTTGTTTTATTTTGTTTTTGATGTGTTTCCTGTATACATATTACATCTGGCATTTCTTGTGTATGATCTACAAAGATTTGTAATTCTTGTTTTTTGTGTGAATCATCTCCATTTAATCCCCTGGCGTTCCATGACATGATAACTAGGTCTTTATTCTTATAGTTTGTTTTCCTATTATTTTTGTTCTCCATTGCTCCTAGTGTTTTTGGTTTTTATTGTTTTTCATAGAACTACCTTTTTAATATCCATAGTAATATGGGCGTGCTGCCCCGGTTGGCATGTTCCATGTGTGTGCGTTATATCTTTGATATTTGTTGTTCCAGTAATTAGTGTGTGTGCTTCTGTTTTGATTGTTATGCCTTTGGTTGTTATGTTGATTATGGTATCTGTATTTGTTTGGTTGATTGTTTGGTTTTTCATTTGGTTTGGTATGGTATGTGGGTGTTTTGTTTTTTTTGCTAGCGTGTGTTTATCGTTGGTGGGTTTGTCTCATTTTGTGTTGTTTGATCAGTTTCATTAATAGCTTTGTTTATAAGAGCTTCTATTGTTTCTGCGGTCATTTCATTTTTGGTTATTTTTGGTATTATTTTTTCTAATGCGTTTTTTACTTTTTATTTGACTATTGTTTCTGTTGTTGTGTTTTTTGGTTATTTGTGTGGTGATTGGGTTGCGTTCTCCAGCTTGTGTTTTTCTATTTAGGTATGTTTGTTTTATGTTTGTGTTTTGTTTGTTAATTGTATTTATGTATGTTTTGTATACTGGGCATCCTCTATACGCTGCACTGTGGTGTCCTTGACAATTAGCACATATTTTATTGTTTCTTATTTACATTGTGTAGCGTGATGGTTGCCCGCGCAGTGTGGACATTTTTTGTTGTTCATGCATGTGACCGAATTTTTGGCAGTTGTTGCACCTAATTGGATTCAATGTGGCTTGTTGTACGTTAAGATATTGGCCTTCGTTGTCTACTATTTTTAGTGGTGCTATGGTGGTGTCGAAGGTGACTTTAATTGTGTTGGAGGGTTTTTGATGCCATTATTGTAGTCATTGCCTATGTATGCTGAGTTGATATTGTTGTGCTTGGCATTGAGTGATTTTAGGAGTTCTTTTTCGTTTATGTTTTTAGTTATTTTAATGATTCCTTTTGATTTGTTGTTTGACCTTGGTTTGTTTATTATAATATCAAAGTCGTTTCATCTAAATTTGAAGTTCCTTGCTAAGTCAATTTTTTCGTTCCTTATTCTGAATTGGGGTTCCTGCCCTTCTGTAACCGGTATGGCTTTACAGAAGGAGTTCCCTATGTAGTTGATAAATTTGTAGGTTATTTCTTTAAAGTGGATCCCAGGGAAGGCATACTGTATTGTGGTTAGTGTTATTAATGTCCACAGACCGTGATCATTGTTTACATTGGTTTTTGGGGTGTCCTTCGCAGGGCCCCTCTTGTTGTTTTTGTTTTTAATTTGTGTCCATGGGGTTTCTTCTAGAGTTTCCTTAGGTGCTACTTTGTTTCCTGATTCGTCATAATCCTCTAATATTGCGTGTAGTGCCTTTACATGATTGTCTACTGATTGGTCTGCTTCTATGTCTCTTATTTCTTCCTCGAAGTACGCTTTACATAATCTATCCTCTCTTGATCTATCAGAGTCGTGCGAATCACACAACTCGTCTATTACTAGCGTACACGCCACTTTCCTCACAGGGATCGCTTCACTACTACTATTTACACTATATATACTTCTATCTCTCTTTCTCGTTACATTGCCTATTTTTACTAGATTCGGCGTACTTGCAGCTATTGGCTATCTCGCACCGTGAAGTCTACTAATTTCTTATTCGCCGGTGTGAGTGGCACTACAATCCTGGCGTAAGTGGTCTTATTTTCCATAGTTTTATTTGATTTGTTTTACTTGTTTGTTTATTGATGTGTTGTTTACGTTTAGTTTTGTTAATCGAGAGAGGTCAGTTTTATTGAGCTTGATTGAGATATCGGATTGAAATTATGTCCACTAGTAGAACTTGTTATACAATTAGATACCACAGCTTCCAACACAACAATAGAAGAAACAGATCCATTAAACAGACCATTTAACTTGCCAGATATGACTATCAATGATGAGCATGAGACAGAAGAATCTCAACTGGGTGAAGAATCACTATCAACATCATACATACAGGAAGAAATCACAACCTACACCGTGCATGAACAGGGAAGCAAACGAGGGAAACCATTATTGGTATCGAGTGATGGATTCAGGTACAATGTCAAGAAAAAACAAAAGACCTCTGTGTTGTGGACATACAGTTCTAGAAGTGTAACAGTACCATGCTATGCCACAGTTGTACAAAAAGGAAATGACTTTGTGAGGGGTGCTAGTGATCACAAATATGGACCTGAAGTCTCATTGAATAAGAAGATTTCCATCTATGTGCAAGTTAAAAGAAAAGGCTAAAGAAAATGTATACGAATCAACAACAGCCATCGCTAAGAATGCCCGTTAAGATCACATCCAACCAAATGAGCCAGGCTTACCAAAAACAGAAACACTGTCCAGAATCACCAACAGACATCGTGCAAAATTCAGACCAGCAAACCCTAGTGACCTTAACTTTGTACTTGACCAGGACTTCCTCAACTGCCAAGACTTCCTAGTCGCTGACATCAGCCAGAATAATGCTAGACACATTATCTTCGCTACTAGAGAGCAGCTTCAGCTTCTAAGCAATACTAGACGATGGTTCTTAGATGGGACATTTAAGGTATTTATAATATATATATATATATTAATATATACTATTATTATTATTAGCGACAATCATTGAGGTATGATTATGAAAAGGCCTTTTTCTCATCATTCTGGGAATGACACCAACACCGGTACAATTGGGAAAATACCTTTGTAATTAGTCTTTATTGGGAATAATGGAAACAAAATATGCTTGATTTCTATTTACTAAATTTAATGAGTAACAGTTTATTAAATAGCAAGACAATTGTTAAAAAGCCAAAAAGACCTAGGCAGTAGCAATGGTTTGGGAGTTTAAAGTTCAACATTGGGAACGTAAATAACTCTCATTTCTCCGGTTAAGCAAACGGTAAATAACTTGTATTATTTCTCCAGGTTGTTGGAGAACCATTCTCCTCAGGCCAGCTTTCGTCCATACACGGCTTCATAGTGAATGGTGGTGTGGAAAAGCAGGTTCCAATGGCTTTCATTCTCATGTCCAGGAGAAGAAATGAAGACTATGTGAAGGTCTTGACAAGCTTGCGAGATGCTCTAGATGAGGTGGTGGTGGTGGAGAACTTTGTGATGGATTTCGAACAAGGTAACTGATTACATATTAAATAAGCTTCATTTTTGACCAACAGATTGCTGATGATGGAGACAATGATGATGATGCACTGTATAAATATAACTGGTTGCTGTCAAAAACCTTATAAAATTGTTATTAAAAGATGATTTGGAGCTGTCGCATACATCATCATTTTTATATCTTTACAGCTGCATGGTTAGCAGTCCGTCAAGTTTTCCCTGAAGCATCAATCAAGGACTATGTGTTCCACTTCACCCAGGCTGTATGGAGGAAAGTCGTTGAAATTGGCCTGAAACCAGCTTACATGCAGAGGTCTTCTATCCATACATATGTTCGTTCCCTCATGGCTTTACCTTTCCTTCCTGCCAGACAAACACATTGAGCCTGCCTTCCAGGAGCTTGAATCTAGATCCAACTCCCCCGCAACCACTACTCTTTGTGAATACATGGACAGCCAATGGATGAACCATCCCATATTTGACATTCCATCTTGGTCAGTGTTTGGTTTGACAGTAAGAACGAACAATGATGTTGAGGGCTGGCACAATAGACTCAACAATGCCACAGCACAACAGACGCTGAGCTTTTATCGTTTGATGCCAGCCCTCAGGAGTGAGGCAGAATGAGTAAAGTATGAGATGGCACAAGTCCGCGAAGGTACTACAACCAGAAGATTGACTAATCATATAGGTATTAATACTTTGAAAATGCAAATTTAGTTGTTTTGAGTTTGTTTTTTTTAAGAGAGAGGACATTTATAAAAGGTCAATCATATACAAAAAATCCATATTAATTTTTGTATTAATAATGTCATTTTCAGTAAAAATTAAGCCTCTAAAATTTCTCAATAGAATATATAAGTCAATCTGCAGAATAAAAAAGATACATAAAAACCATTTCAAAAACATTAATTAACCTCCCATTAATTCAAATTTGATTTCTACAGACCTAAATAAATTGGGAGTGAAAAGTCACCTCTTTAATGAAAATGGGAGTGGACAGTCAGGGGAGGAAAAGACTTGGGAGGGAAAAGTCTTGGGAGTGAAAAGACTTGGGAGTGAAAGAGCTGACATCCAATTAGATCGACCAATCAGATCGATCGTTATTTTGTATTGATAATTCTTTCTGAGCTGATAGTTAGCTTTCTATATACTATATATGTAATATATATATACTCGTTATATATACTATATTGTACTATACTATACTCAATTAATTTAAATAATATCGGTATATATTTTATGAGAATATATATAGATATATACTGTATCTTTATGGTGATATATATATACTGTTTGATCGGATATGTGGTTATATATACAGGTTGTGTTAGTTCTTACTATGTCTTGGTCTTGCTTGGTGGTCTGTAGCACTGCTGTTGTCTACACACCTTGTATTATTGGAATATTAAGTCCTTTCTTAAAACTAAATGTCAATGTTCAATGTTTTATTAACAGAAGAATAATCCTATTTAAAATGTCACTAGTTCCGAAAATCCAAAATCCAAATCAAGTCAAATCAAATCAAAATAACACTAATTTCGATCACAAAAACACTTAACACTGTTCCTAATCCTAATCTTCATCCTAGTCTCGGCGAGAGCAGCTAAACACGTCTTAATCCTTACAGTACACCAAAAATGAAAGAATAATGAATGAATAAAGAAAACATCTTGACACATCCGGTTTTATAATTGAACTGATTCCCCTACTCAACACCTTTGAAAGGCTGTCATTACTGCCATGGGGATTTTGAGTACCCATCGTGGGGATTTTGAATACCCTGACATTTTAGCCATGGGGATTTTGAGTACTATGCCATTTTTGAACCATGGGGATTTTGAGCATGGGGATTTTGAGGTACACTCTGCAAGTTCATCTGTTATTTTAACCTGTTATTATTCATAGATATAATTTATATATGCAATTGATCTTAAGAATTATGTAAATTACACCTGCGCCAAGCATTGATTGACTTACATGACAATATTTAATTTACATATTAATTCTTTAATATGCCAAGACCTTAAGCATTAACCCCCGTTGTCCCAGCTCCGTATTTAATTGATAGTTAATACAATTTTATGACACGGGTATTGCCCCCCCCCCCCCCCCCCCCACAACCCCGCAGGCAGTTCTGCACTTGTTGATTGCATATTAATTAAAGATATTTGTGACAGTAGCCTGCAGGTCACATTTGTCTTCTGCTGTTTCACTGCAATTAAGAGTAAGCATGTAATATACATTATTTTATGTAGTTATTTATGTCATAATTGATTTATTTTTATATGAAATTTAACAAAATAATTAATATGAATATATTTTGGCTATGTTATTTAAGAACTGACCATATATATAGACAGTTTGTGTCGTCTGCACTTTCATTATAGCTCTATAGCGTCAGCATTTCCCTTCTTTCTACATATCGTCAGCGGTTTCCTTCTTTGTACATTTTGTCCGCGTTTTCATTCTTAGTATATATGCTGGTCAGCGCCAGCGTGGGACTGCACTAGTATTATAAGAGGTGTTGTTATTGATGACATAATGGATTTATTTTAACATGAAATTATGCAAAATTATAAGTGAATATATTCTGGATATATTATGTAATAATTTATCATATTAGCGATATAGACAGTTTGTGTCGTCTACATTTTCATTATAGCTCTATAGTGTTAGCGTTTCTCTTCTTTCTACATATCGTCAGCGGTTTCCTTCTTTGTACATGTCAGCGTTTTCATTCTTAGTCTATATACTGGTCAGCGCCAGCGTGGGACTGCAATATTGTTACAGCTGGTGTAGTTATTTATGTCATAATTGCTTTATTTTAATATGAAATTTAGCAAAATAATAAGTATGAATATATTCTGGCTATATTTTTTAAGAATTGATCATGTTAAAGATATAGATAGTTGGTGTCGTCTGCATTTTCATTATAGCTCTATAGCGTCAGCGTTTCCCTTCTTTCTACATATCGTCAGCGTTTTCATTCTTAGTCTATATCACTGTCGTGATCGTGATACGGCATAGCTTTTCCGTGTTCCGGCATAGACAACCAAGATGGCGACAGCGATAACAACAAAAAGGTACATCTCATTTTCAATCTGTATTTTGCTTTTACCAACGAAGTAATAACACTTTGTATGGCTGTTTACTGAAGGGAACTAGCTATATTGTTGATTGCATATGCGTACACCTTTTGATTCCTTTGAATAAAATAGAAAATCAGCGATAAATGTGTCTCTATGATGGCGGTATTTTTTTGATCGAGAGAACCACCTAATTTGGGTCATTTTCTCTATCCAACACGATTTTTTTTAAATATAAACCCGAATAAAATGAAAAGTAAATACCTAACTGTCTCCCTGTAAAGTGCAGACTCGATAAATTTACTCTATGTATTCAAAATTCGTTATTTTCTAGTTTGTGTGTAACACGGCATAGACACCGTTAAACGACATGTACTTTCCGGAAAATAAGCCCAATTTTTTTGATACGGCATAGCCTTTATCGAAGAAAAGGATACGGTGCAGACACGTTTTTCTTTGTTTATACATTTGGTAACCTGAAACTATCAATTCAACTTTACAGCATTACTTATCAGATGTACACAGATTATTTGCCTAATATCAAGTAATTGATCAGTATTACATATTATCTACATGTAGTTTTTGAACTTATGCCATAGTGATAGCATTATAGTGAAAAACAAAATCAAATTCTTAAAATGACGCGTTTGTAGGTGCGCTGTGCAGGGCAGGGGCTTTACCAGGCATCTGCAGAGTCCCCGATGTTTATTGGTTTAGGGGAGGACAGTGGCTATAATTGATTATGTTTTTATTATATCTGCTATATCATAAGATATATTTTTCAGTTTGGCTGCATTGGATTGCTCATTCACTGCTGATAGACTTTGTCCAGACTGCGGCATTCCGTTCCAATCAAAAAGCGGATTTCGGAAGAACATGTTAAAACACAAAGGTAATAAATCTACTTTATTTTATTACGCTGTGTGTATTGTAATTTATGGAATCTCGACCTTATGTTAGATGAAACAACTCCTTTACTTTCCCCATTGACACTTTTGTCATTATGCTATTCCGGTTCAATCGTGAAACACCGGGTATTTCCGTATCCTCCGTATAATAATTGCGTAGCATTAAGGCCGAGGTGATCAGATTGATTCCGGTTGAGACAAAATGTAGCTCTTTTGCCATAATGCAAATCCGGTTAAGACAAAATATAGCTCCGTTAGTGTTAAAGTGTATTTTAACTGAATGACGAACACGTTGCCAGAACTGGTGCACGTCTAAAACGGTTAATATATTACGCAGCTTCCTTATATACCTGTTCTAAATCGTCAGTAAATAGATTTGTGTTATCTATATGTCCGTGCACTTATTGAGAATATGCGCCATCACTAATCGGAAGTTCTGAATCCCTCCCTGGTAATGAACTGTGCAGGTAGAGTTTGGGAGCATGACGTTGCAATATCGTCACATTCACAAATTCATAAACATTGCATCATGATTGTGTCAGCTCAGTTATTGCTGTGAAGGTCAGCATATAAAACCTTGGACGTTGTACTTATTTGACAGGATCATAAAACTTACAGATTCTTACAGTGATACAGATGGAAACACATTTCATTTCAATATCATTATTGCTAGTATTGTAATCGTTACTTTTTTAAGTATTGATGGAGTATTTTTGGAGCTGGTGATCCATTGGTAGAGTAATTGACCCAGGATCGGAGGGTCCTGGGTTCAATCCCCCGCCACGGCTATGTGTGATGTTCGTGAGCAAATGTCAGCACATGTTTAGTACTGGTTCTACCCGGGAAGACCTAGAGATTGATATGTCCAAGTTGCAAGATATTATTTCACAATTTATGTTAAAAAAAAATAAGTATATAAATGTTCATTGAATCAAGTTTGTCGTTTGGCCATATTCTTTTTTTTTAAAAAAAAATTGAAAACATTCAATCTGTTTCAGTTTCAAATTATTTTGAACTCCCGACTTTATTGTTTCTTTCACAGGGAATGAACCATGTCACTGTTGACAGTTCATAGAAAAGGAACAGTATCAAGCTCATAGAATGTCTGCTCATAATGACGAAAAGCTGAAATGTGAAATCTGCGGAAAGGACTTCACAACAAAATCATGTCTGACGAGGCATTGCAAACAGCACTTAAAAACGAATTCAGACACGTTTGCATGTGAAACATGTGGTTTAAAGTTTAAGAGAAGAGATGAACTGGGCGACCACATTAAGGGCGTAGGCTTCATGAGGGTCAAGAGAGATACCGCTGTGCTACATACTTCAAGGCCTATGCTTGGCGAGCAATCCTTCGTCGACATATCAGAAGACAGCACAAGTTGTAAACATGTTTTGACATACAATTTTTGCATAGATAGATACATGCAAACTACTCCACTACGACAATTTTTTTAACAAAATTGCAATCAAATAAGACTCATCGGCGAGGTCTAGAGTTGATGCCACTCATTCGACCGTTATGATTTTAAATAACGGACATGCGCAGTAGTTGTAATAAAAACATTAGCACATTTAATGTTTTAAAAAAATATTTCTCTCTCTAAACTGGCAAAAAAGTCATATTTTTAAAGAAAATCAAAATAATAAAAAATAAATTAAAACTAATTGGTCACGTAGCAAACATATTTTAGATATGCAACCCATTCGTGCCATGACGCATAATGTCTATTATACTACAATTCTATTATTCTACCTCACCACCCAACAGGTTGGCTGATTATATACATGCACACTGCATTCGAGACAGTTTGCCTCAATATGAAGGCATAGGCATAGTATATACGACTCTTATTCTTTCAGTTCGAGTTCGAAAGTATTGTAAATTCGCCCCTACCTTTCAGGTGCCAAAATATTATCTCACTTAGAAATATATATGTTTGTACACTTTCGTCATATTTAACGTGCTTTTAAAAGTTGTGGAAGCATTTCCATTATGATCACACATTATATATTTATAACATTTATCTAATAATACATGATTATACAGGAGTACACTAATCATTATGCTAAGAATAAGAGCTGAGACAGTGTGGATAAGTATTTTTTTTATAATAATCACAGATTATATTTGCGTCTATCTGTTATTATGTGGTTTTATTAAACAATGATTTGTTGTCATTCACTGTGATTATTTTTGCCATGATTACATAATATATCCTTATTTGTTATTTTCCACGAATCATTTTTTCAACGATTACATTCTATTTCGCTACCTGTGATTATACATGATTTTACATAATTTTAATATTTGGTTTATTGTGATTATTATTTTTTTTATAATCTCGTATCAAGCTATGCACGGTTGTTTTATGTCTGTTTTGCTAATTATTTTGAAATACCATACTATTGTTGTTATATGTCTTTGCGACTACACCTAATTATAAGTAGGTGAAACTATGAGTTATAGTTTTGATTTGTTGTTTTGCAGTGCCAAAGACGTGCATTATTTTGAATTGTATCATTTTTTTCAACACAAAAAGTGAATGCTGAAAATACGAGATAATGTATTTGTTATCAATTTGCTATTATTCTGAGAATCGAAGTTATATGCTCAAGTAAAATTAAAGTTTAACTATAATGCATTCGTATGTTTTTATCGATACTTAATGCAACCAATATCACTATAATGGAGGTTGTAGTTGTAGGAAGTATATTCCTCTCTTCAATTCAAATGTTATTTGTCCTAGATACAAGAAAATTTATTTTGTGTCGGATGTACAAATATAAAACACTAGCCGTAAAACTATTTGCCTGCTTTATGATAGAAGAAGAAACTAATGGAAAAAACCTAAACTACCTTTTGTAATCGTAAAAATGGCGAAAATCCAAAGGTTATCATCCGATCGTTCAAATTTTTATCTCCCCTGCCGCCGAACATATAACTGCTACTTTGTCCGTACGTCCGAATTAGTTTCAGGAACATATCTCCAAAAGTACGAAGGATATTCAACGTGACTTAGAATTAATGAATGAACGAATGATGTTCTACGGCACGTCGACACATAAATAGGTCATTTTCAATACACTTGAGCCATGATGGGAGACGAGATGATCAACACAGTCTTGAAGACGGTTTGTTGAAAACCCGCAGTAATAGCACTGACTATTTATAGTATTTTCTACAGAAAGAAAACAACATACTGATAATTTACGACCTTATATTCCATTTTTTTCCATTGTATACCAAAAAATGCACAACACACCTACAAATATGACAAACACGTATCTGTTATGTGTTCATAAAATCGCTTGATTTTATTTTTCAATATAATGCTATCACTATGTCATGAGTTAAAAAACTACATGTAGATAAATATGTAATACTGATCAATTACTTAATATTAGGCAAAAAATCTGTGTATATCTGATAAGTAATGCTGTAAAGTTGAATTGATAGTTTCAGGTTACCAAATGTATAAACTAAGAAAAACGTGTCTGCACCATATCCTTTCCTTCGATAAAGGCTATGCCGTATCCAAAAATTGGGCTTATTTTCCGGAAAGTCCATGCCGTTTCACGGTGTCTATGCCGTGTACTACACAAAATAGAAAATAACGAATTTTAATACAAAGAGTAAATTTATCGAGTCTGCACTTTACAGGGAGACAGTAAGGTTTTTACTTTTCATTTTATTCAGGTTTATATTTAAAAATAAATCGTGTTGGATAGAGAAAATGACCCAAATCAGGTGTTCTCTCGATCAAAAAAATACCGTCATCATAGAGACACATTTATCGCTGATTTTCTATTTTATTTAAAGGAACCAAAAGCTGTACGCATATGCAATCAACAATATAGCTAGTTCCCTTCAGTAAACAGCCATACAAAGTGTTATTACTTCGTTGGTAAAAACAAATTACAGATTGAAAATGAGACGTACCTTTTTGTTGTTATCGCTGTCGCCATCTTGGTTGTCTATGCCGGAACACGGAAAAGCTAAGCCGTATCACGATCATGACAGTGTATATGCTGGTCAGCGCCAGCGTGGGACTGCAATATTGTTATAGCTGGTGTAGTTATTTATGTCATAATTGATTTATTTTAATGTGAAATTTAGCAAAATAATAAGTATGAATATATTCTGGCTATATTTTTTAAGAATTGACCATGTTAGCGATATATAGACAGTTTATGTCGTCTGCATTTTCCCTATAGCTCTATATCGTCAGCGGTTTCCTTCTTTGTACATATTGTCAGCGTTTTCATTCTTATTCTATATGCTGGTCAGTGCCAGCGTAGGACTGCACTCATATTATAAGAGGTGTATTTATTTATGTCAAGGTAGTGGACCCGTAATGGGCTCGTTAACGTTCGTGCGATGTCGGTATCCTCCGTAACGATTTCGGAGCATCTCGGTATAGATCGGAATAATCTTTTAAATACATAATGTATAGGTATTTTTTTTATTTCATAACAATAAATCCCGTATCCTGTGTTGTTTCATTGCTTTTAATATCATTTTATCGTCATTAACGTTAAATTTATAAAAAAAAATAAACGATAAATGCTCACTTCGGTTGTAAACAAAAATGGATTTTTACGATCGTCGAAGATGTTTTTGTTCGAATAAAAAGAAAAAAAATCAGCGAAGTTTCCTTCGTTTGGTGGGAATATTGATCACAAATATAGCAATCAGATTGCTTGTAATGTGTCAGAGCCAGTGTATCAATATCAAATGAAGAATCGTCGAATCGCGTTGGAAAAAAGTGATGTTCGAAGTTTTGTTGTCAAACCTAAAACGTTGTCAATTATGCAGATTTAGCGCTGTACCAGTTACATTTGACAGCATTGCTGGGAAAAAATCAGAAAAAGTTAGGCGAATATGTGTATGTTGTGCGTCAGAACTTTGACTGTGGGCATGGCAACAGAGTTGCCTATGGCAAAAACACACTATCAAAGAGCTTAAAGAATGCCCTGTTTTGCAGCCAACATTAAGCTAGGCCAGGTAAGATAGTACTGATGACTGTCTGTTGTATAACGTTGATTTTTTTTATTAGAACTGATAGTAATTAGTTGCGATGAAACTGTTCCAATTATCCAGAATTTAAAAAATGCTGAGATACATATATATTTATTTATTTTGCTAGATTTTGATTGATGATTAAATATATTGAATATCATTTCCGTGCCATTGAGACCAAACAGACGATCAGCTAACCTAACCACTCTTTACGGGATCCTGGAAGCTTAACCTGTACTCTAGTACACACATTTCTAAAAGTAGTTGATAACTTTCCCACATTAATCAACGGTGAGAGACGAATGATAATGAGACACGTTGTCTCATATCAACAAAATACATAAAACTAAAATGTAAAAAAGTAGTAAGAATTGTTTTATATACATGTAGATACAATGATACAAGATACAATATATTGCAGTTAGAATGTTGTGTATGTTGATTTCAGTAATCCAGTTACACTGAAGGCAGCGATTCACTGTCGGTTCTCTACTGGCTGGAGGTCTGTCAGGTCAACACACAGAGTAAGCCAAGTTTTCCTGTCGTAAAAGAAGTGCAATGTTCTGTGCAGTAGAATGACACACACACACACAAGACTGATAGTTTAGCAAACATGTATGTATTTAATTATCTATAATTGATTAATTGCATTGAATTTTACGCTGTTTTTAACGTGACAATTGTATTGATGCCCTTACATGTACACAAGGAATTATATAGAGCTTTACAAGTCCTTGATGTACATAGTCATCGTGTTTTTTTTAGATATGCAATGGTTTAACCAGGACTAGATACCCATTATCTGTCATTATCGCTCTGCCATATGTTCTATTATAGAATGCAGTCAGATACATCTGTGTAGATGTTTAGGTTCATATTTAAAATTCAATACAAAACTTCCGGGCTACTTGTTTATGACAAACCCTCTTTAATAAATTGAATTGGTTTATACCAACTTATTTTAGCTTGATTGCGAAGAAAGCTCTGAGCTTTTATTAAGCGCTCTCGAGTCCGCTTCCCGAGTAGAGCCAGTCCTGCGTGATGCGTTTTCAGAGGCACTGGGTCGAGCTGGGGATCAAACCCGCAATCTCTGGCGTTAACTACCAACACTATCCACTACACTACCACCTCACTTTGAGTATTTTGAGAATTTGTGTTAACAACAGTGAGGTCATTCATATTGGGACTTTAGGATGAGCAAACAATGACATATGAAGAAGATAAAGAGAAAATAATAGTATTCAATTATTAGTCACTTCTTGAAAATATTAGCTCAAAGCAGTCTAAAATAATAACAGTACTTTATGCTGTATTTGTAGTACGTGGTGGACTGATGCCACACATTACATCTATGATACCTGCAGCGGAAGTCAAGTCTTCACAAATAGTTGCCACATATGTTAGACCAGGACTGCCTATACCATCAGAAGGTTACTGGTATACTGATTCGGGAACCATGAGAGTCAATGGTAATAGTGTGAAACCTGTCTACATTCAAACAGCTATCCAGAAACTTTGAAAATGACTGGAAAAGAATTCTTAAGTCGTATTAGTCGTTTACAATGGAAGATGAGTTTATTTTCCAGTGGTATATGACGTTCTAACAATACAGAGCAATTTCCAAGTGTGTATCAGGATTAATTATTCCCTGACAGTGTTAAAGAAACTGTTTCCAAGTCATTTACATAAACAGGAAGACCTTGTGAAATTGCAGTGCGATATCAGCTGCAGTGCACATAATGCAGATTCGTTGTCACTTGGGCAACTCCTCAATTAATTGACACCGAAAGAGCTCCTATCCTACAGTTTCACTCCAAATGAAAACAATTTGTAAACATTCTGGTGAGGATGGACTGAGAGGCATATTTCCTGCCAATAATGGTGATGGTGTACCAAGGGTCACCAAATCAAAACAGTATTAGATGAAGTTATATCAAAGATGGCTATATATTTCAAATAATAACTCTTTATGACTTGAAGAGTGTGTGTCAAGTGAGCGGGTGGGGGTTGGGGTTTTATTCTATTATACTGTTAATGTGAACTTTTTTTTACATAGTATTAATATTTAATAGTTTATGTCATACTTTGTTTGTTTTGAAATTGACACTATTCTCAAGATAAATAATTGTTTAAGCACGAGAATGAATCCGTGTAATGGGGAAGGGGTGGATGGGGTACCGATTCCATGTTCAATTTTCACATAAAAAAGTACATATTATTGCTTTTATTCTATTTCTCTATAATGTGTGAACATCTTTATTTCAATTATATTTGTCATTATAGTTTTTGTATAAAAACTTGGAAACATTAACATTACTTTTAAGATAAACATTTATTTCTATTGAAGTGCCGATTATGAAATTTTGACCTTATCATATTAAAAAAATTATTGAGAAAAAAACGGATGGTAAAACTTCCTAGTAATCTTTTGATATCATATGTGGAATAGTATATATATAAAAGTTAGTCATGTAGTATTGATGCCCCAACAGTAGAATTGATTCTCTACACTTTTATTTTAAAACAACTTTTTTCAAAGTTATACATAAAAATTGACTTCTCCTGTTAGATTATTTTTTTCAGTTTAAAGCAACACATCCACGTTTAAACTTTTTTTAAAAAGTTTTTCAATTGAGTTGTGAGCACATTTCCCATACATAAATATATGGTCAGTGAGCTGTATATGTGCTAACAAACACTATCCAGAACGCTTTAGAATTATAAAAAAAGATGTCCAAATTATTAAGCGTGACAAACGCTTTATAAATTATTTTTAAATTGCCGAGGATTCCAACATGGCTTCAAATTGAATTATGCGAGTCGTATTAAAAAACTTCACGTTTTAGTGCGTAGTGTACTTTACCTGCCTTGAAAGTCATTTTGACAATTTTTTTTTGACTCGGGTGAGTTACACGCTTGTTTTATAAAGTGATAGTCACGCATTATAATTTGGGCATCATTTTGTTCGGGATTGTGTTTATATGCTCATATACAGCTAATTGATCATATGTTTGTATGGGAAATGTGCTCATAACTCAATTAATTTTTTTTTTAAAAGTTCAAACGTGGATGTGTTGCTTTAATAATGCATGCTCATATTTTTCTTAAAACATATGTGTCACAGTGTGTACTTAACCTACTAGGAGAGGAATTTATGTAAGCGGTTCGGTTAGCTCAGACTGTAGAGCATTCGCCCTGTAAGCGAAGGGTCCCGGGTTCGAGTACCGGACTGTCTGCATATTTTCTCGTCCTGTAACATTTGGCGCCCAACGAGGGACTGTGACTGATATATATTCCGAGAAACATTTCACATGATTCTCTGGTCTCTATGGAAATTCGGGACGAATTCCAAATTTGTGAGGGAATATGTCACAGTGTGTACGTAACCTACTAGGAAAGGAATTTATGTAAGCGGTTCGGTTAGCTCAGACGGTAGAGCATTCGCCCTGTAAGCGAAGGGTCCCGGGTTCGAGTCCCGGACTGTCTGCATATTTTCTCGTCCTGTAACATTTTCAGTTCGTGCTAGTAGCCGAAAGACGGTTACTGTGGGACCATACGAGACAGTCACCATCAATGGACTGGTTAGAAAGTTTGATGGTAATATTTCATCAGTTGTTACTGAAACACCTGATAATACTACAGGATATACTGTGTGTCCGCGAGTTGTGAAGTTACATAACTCGTCTACAGCAAAAATACCTGTCAGACTATGTAATATGTCTGCAAAAATATTAACCATCAAACCAAAATCAAAAAAATATCAGAGGCCAACATAGTGGACGATTTTACATCATATTTAAGTCAAGAAAAGCCTCCTGATAAGTCTTTTGAAGACCTTGGCATCAAGGTTGAATCTGCTAACTTAGCAGATGAGCAGAACCTTAGATTCCAACAAGTGTTGGGAAAGTGGAAACATGTATTTTCCACAGGTACTAAAGATCTGGGTAAGACTGATCTAGTACAACATAAGATTGTCCTTGATGATGAAACTCCTTTTAAAGATCCATATAGACGTATACCCCCTGCTATGTATGAGGAGGTACGTCAGCATGTAAAGTCAATGTTAGCGGATGGTGTCATTCGAGAGTCTGAATCCCCTTATTCTTCTAACCTTGTACTTACACGTAAATCAGGTGGTAGTCTGAGGTTCTGTGTAGATTGGCGACATCTTAACAATAAGACTAGGAAGGATGCGTTTATGTTGCCACGATTTAACGATACCATAGATGTTCTTTCTTCCGCCAAATGGTTTTCAAAACTAGATTTGCACAGTGCCTACTGGCAAGTTGAGGTGGAAGAGTCATCCAAGCCAAAAACTGCATTCAGTGTTGGCCTGCTCGGTTTTTACGAGTGGAACAAAATTGGATATGGGCTCACTAATGCACCTGCGACATTTCAAAGACTCATGGAGCGTTGTATGGGTGACATGCATTTACAAGAATGATTAATATTCTTGGATGACATTCTCATTTTTTCTTCCACTTTTGAAGAACACTTGGAACGGGTAGAGTCAGTATTTCAAAGGTTAGATAAACATAAACTCAAACCTTCCAAGTGTGAATTCTTTCAGACTTCAGTCACCTATCTGGGTCATATTATCTCAGACCAGGGTATTGCAACAGATCCTAACAAGGTAGCATCAGTGAAAGACTGGCCAGTGCCACATAATGTCAAGACATTAAGGCAGTGGCTGGGTTTTACTGGTTATTACCGGAAATTTGTTAAAGGATATGCACAGATAGTGCAACCCTTCAATTCCTTACTAGAAGGTCATGGGTTCCAACAAAAGTCTAAGAAAAGGGCTAAGACAAAGAAAACACCAGCAAAATGGATATGGGGTGAAGCCCAGCAGAAGGCATTTGAGACCATAAAAGACAAGCTCATTTCCCCACCCATCCTATCTTATGCTGATTATTCTTTGCATTTTATCGTTCACACGGATGCGAGTACATCTGGTTTGGGTGCAGTTTTGTATCAGAAACAAAATGGCATTGAACGTGTAATTGCGTTTGCCAGTCGCTGCCTCAGACCATGCGAACGAAATTATCCAGCCCATAAGCTAGAGTTTTTGGCATTGAAGTGGTGTGTCACCGACAAATTTCATGACTATCTATATGGAAATGAGTTTGTCGTTAAAACCGACAACAATCTACTTACATATGTAACAACTTCTGCCAAACTCGACGCTACACAACATCGTTGGCTTGCTTCTCTAGCAAATTTCAACTTCAGTCTTGAATACCGTGCTGGAAAAGCAAATGCAGATGCTGATGGCTTATCTCGCCGCCATATCTTTCAGGACGAGATTAAGGCCATATACCAAGCTGCTATTGTTTCAGTTCCATTGGTTGAATGTGTTTCAGATACTGCTGCTCCTCATGCGGCCAGTGAGGAGAAGTTAGAATCTGAACGGTTCACCAAAATAGATTGGAAGACTGAACAAGCCAATGATATCACCTTGTCCAGGGTTGTTAACCTTGTGAGAAGTGGTTTTCACAGGGGAGGAAAGGATCTACTGTCAGAACCACCACCTGTACGGAAATTCCTCCGAGAAAGAGATCGTCTCACCTTAGAGAATGACATTCTGTACAGGACCACTTCTCTGGAAGGCCAACAAATTCAGCAACTGGTTATTCCATATTCCCATAGAAATATAGCTATCCGTGGAGTCCATAATGATGCAGGTCACCAAGAAAAGGAGAAGACCCTTTGGCTTGCTAAGCAACGGTTTTATTGGCCAGGCCTTGAATATGATATTAATCACTGGGTTGACTACTGTGGTCGATGTATTCGTCGCAAGACACCAGTTAACCGTCCCTTTGCTGACCTTGTACCCATTGTCACTACAAGACCAATGGAATTAGTCTGTCTTGATTTTTTGAAGCTCGAACCCAGTAAGGGTGGAGTGGAAAATATCCTGGTCATAACAGATCACTTTACCAGATATGCACAGGCTATTCCTTGGCGCAATCAAACTGCAGCTACCACTGCAAAAGCTCTGTATGATGGATATTTTTGGTATTACTCATTCCCCGAGCAGCTGCACAGCGACCAAGGATGAAACTTTTTGTCTGCGACCATCAAGGAACTGTGTAAGCTGGCAGGGATACGTAAAACCCGAACCACTCCATACCACCCTATGGGTAATGGGCAAGCCGAAAGGTTTAACCAGACACTGTTGAAGATGTTGGGAACCCTGAACCAAGACCAAAAACATGACTGGAAGTCATTTATAGCACCTCTTGTCCAGGCCTATAATGCAACCAGAAATGATGCCACTGGATATGCTCCACATTATTCAATGTTCGGCTGGCACCCGAGGTTGTCGGTGGATGCATATCTAGGAACAGATCCCTCTGAAGAACATACCGGTAACCAGACTACATATGCATCAAAGTTGCGCCAGAGACTCCAGTCTGCCTACAGAACAGCTGCTGAGGAAGCCAGCAAAGTTGCGGCTAAGAACCAGGCCAATTATAACAAGAGAGTGCGTCACACCAAACTCGACGTAGGAGATAAGGTGCTGGTACGGAAAGTTGGGATAAAGGGTACCCACAAACTTGCGGATAAGTGGGAAGAAGATGTCTATGTAATTTTAGATGTACCCAATCCTGATATTCCAGTGTATAGAGTTCGGAAAGATACCGCAAAAGGACCAATCCGGACCATACATAGGAATATGTTACTACCATTTAATAGTTTACCTGTTGAGGTACCTGAAATACCTAGGGGAGGTCAAGTCTGTAAAGACAGGCCAATGAAAACCCGGAAGTTAGGTAATTCCAGGTCACCAAACCAAATTAACGGTAGTAGCAGCTCAAATTCGGAGTCAGAAACTGATTGTGGCGAACGATATATTTCGCTGCCACTAAGACCCCCTACCTATCCCAAACCAGTTCCACGACAACTCGGACCCCGTCCAATCTTGAGTGAATCAAGCGTCCAAGAGAAATCTTTTGGGAAATCAGAAGCTTCACAGCCTCTTGACTTTATTTTATCTTCAGAATCTAGTTTATCTAGACCTACAGAAATACCTTATTCACACTCTGAGTAGTTGGGGTTAACCAGAGTCATGAATAATCAAACACTGGAGCTCTCGGATACCCTGCCTACTCAGATGGAACAGGAAACCAGTTTAATTCCTGTTACTGAACCTTCACCAGAGCCTCCGCCAGTTCAGCCGAGAACCGTCAGGAATCGCAGACCTCCTGACCGGTATGGTGAATGGGTTACCCCTGTTAGTGCTGGAGTTTTCGTGTAATAAGCACATATCTTCAGAATTGTGTATATTTTAAGTTTTATATTTGGTACAGTACCTTTAATTTCTGTAGATGCAGAGATTTGGTTTATTGCCTTTAAATTGTACTTGTAGATTGATATTTAGTAAAGTACCTTTAATTTTATTTGGAGGTAGAGATTGGTGAAGGTACCTTTAAATTTATCAAGTACTGATGTTTGGGTTAGTACCTTTAATATCATAAAAACATATTACATTACATTCTGCTGGAACATCGGTTTGGATCAGCTTGTACGTTTTGTCTGAACCGATATTTCATAGTGTATAATTGTATGTTGTAATGGAGTAATTTCCTTATAAGAGGAAATAAAGATGTTATTAGTATAAGTTAACATCAGTGCTAGTACCGTTAAATGTAATATTGTTTTCAGTACCTTTTATATGACTGTATATTTTAGAAGTTGTAGATAATCTGACTGCAGACAGGATCTTTGCAGTATTAAGCAGTTCTGAATTTCGATAGTTTTTTTTAGAGATAACATAATTTATCGGTTATTATATATTATTAAATATATCGTTTAAATTTCGCAATTGTTTCGTAAAATATAATAATAATTCAGATGAAATCGAATATTACTATTGCAGGATAAAGTATAATCATTGTGAAATGATTGTAATTCAACAGGCTAGTTGTTCTTAATTTTGTATAAATTCTTAATTTTTAAATTTCAGAAGGCTGAATATTTCGTATGGTTTAATTAATTTTTGTAGCTTATTTTCAGTGTTGTGGTATGTCAGGAGACATTTTCTCAAAGGAGAGGGCTGTGTAGCCCTGGTTAGAATTGTTAGGATTACCATTCGAAATATGTAGTTAGCCTGCTTTAAATCGAGTGTATGTTAAATTTCGAATGGTAATTCTAACAATTCTAACCAGGGCTACATATGCTTGTAGAATACACTGATACTAAAAAAATGTAGAAAATATTGAAAATTAATAAAATTGTAACAATTTAACATATTTTGGACTCTGTAATTTTTAGCGGCCTTTTGAAAATGGGATATAGTAAAGTAAATGCGGTTAACTTTTTTTAGACGGTAAAAGTTTCTAAAAATTTGGAAATAAGCCAGTGATATTATATATTTAATAAAAATAAAAGGCTTTAAAAGATTTGAAATATAGCCCATTACGATCCCACTACCTTAATAGTGTGACCGGATATTCCATAACTCAAATGAAATGTCGGTGTGCAATCCATTTAGCAGTGTTTATATTTAGAATAAAGAGAAATGAAAGAATAGTTTCGAATATAAACATGTCAAATTAGAATGTTTACATGTCGCCACCGCTTACGATTTCTTATCTTATCACAATTTACCTTGTATACATATGTTTAATAATAATAACAATGATTACTGCTCTGGTATAGGAACTCTGTCATATATAATTTAAAATACGAATATATCTGAAACTAAACACTACTTTTAATAACGGCAAACAAGGAATAGCCTGCATCATTTATGCGTATAATATTTAACGTTGTGAAAAAAAAAATTGTTTTGTACAACGGTTGATTTCAGTTTTATCTACCAATATGTTTTTACATTATAAGAAAATATTAGCGATTTTATTTGAATAACGACTACAACATAACGGCTACGCAACATGCGGCGTCATTCATGTGAGGACGCTTCTGTGACCTAGTTAATCTTTCATTGATTTATGACGGCAACCCGTGCGGTTGGATGAAGGAGTCTGTGACGCAACACACCACTTTGGTCCGGATTTCAAGTCAAGACGAGAGGTCGGATGGGCCCAGGTCTTGATCAATCGGTCTGGCATGATATTTTTCTGGGTTATATTGTATCATGTATCGTCCTTTCTCCATTATTTCATCACCATTGACTTTTTCCATTCTCATTTACTTGTCTATACTAATTTTTCAATAAATAAAATTCTAGTAATCTAATTTCTAAATACTTGAAAATTGTTATGGCTTATGTGCTAATCTTGGAAAGTAAAATACTATTTAGTTATACTGTAACATATTTCGCCCGAGCGGTTGGTAAAATTGAAAAACCAAATACTTACCATCAACAAACAGTTTATATAGGGTTTAATTGACTAGGTCTCTGAGTCGGAATCTCGCCGAACTTCTGTCTCGCATTTTCTTGTAAGCCTAGCATTATAGAGAGTGTCAGAAGTAGTGTAGGGATTAGTGCTCGGGCCGTAGTTGAACAAATCCTGGTTCCAGCTCTATCATTCGAAGCCTAGCTTCTTTGATAGAGTCTGGTGTCTACCCCCACTCTCACTCGAAAGCCCAGCTATCTTGTGTCGTCGGGTAGGAGTTGTACATACAACTAGTGCTGGCTGTGTTTGCCAGGGAGGCTATTGTTACGGCTACGGTTGCTGCAGCTGATTTTGTATAAGCTCTAGCTGTACGCTGGAAAAGGCTATTGGTGCAGCTGCGGTTGTTGCAGCTGATTTTCTTCTGATTGTGTTTTATATATTTAACAGTTAATTCCTCGTTCATTCCTATTGATTTGTGTTTGGCTTGTATAATAATTTGTAATAATCATTTTCAAATCATAGTGTATATATTATCAAATAAGTTTCTGTTATCTAATCAACCAGCTAGGGAGGCCACAAGAATTATTGTCTTAACTTACGAGGCGTTATGTTTCAATACGAAGTGAACAGTACACAGGCTACCTAAAGACTCCCCGAAATCTGGTTTACGACCGTAAAGATACGGATATCAAAAGAGACTCTTATTTAACTTATAAATTGACCAAAGAAACGTATAATTAGTAATAATGGTATATATAAGACCTAAAATCCTAAAACTAATAGGTGATTAAAGGCTATAACCTGACAATCAATTCACACAGCTAGTTTGTGGTTACTCAGCGAATGGCGTAAAATTAAACAAGGGAGACAACTGTTGTGGAATGAATGTCTTATGGTATATCTGAATCAACATTTACAAATCTTTACAATACGTGTCCTCGCGACACGGTGGTTCGCGATGTTAACGTTTAACTTTAATGCCGTCAAGAAAATAAGTGACTGTGTAAGAAAATGTCTACTTGTATAAATAAGTTTATCCTCCTGCTAAAGCATTATTCCATTCCATATATTTTACTTAAATGTCAAACTAAATTAAGTTTGATAACAGTCATGTAAAATAACATTGCATTTGCATCCTCAATTCGAGACCGTGACGTCACGACAGACTGGTACTTAAATCACGTGACTTAAAAGGCTAAATACATTCAAAGTATTTTTTGTGGTATTATTTTTTTTTTTTTTTACAACTTCAAAACAATTAAATGATATTTCATTAATCATATTGATTTTTTTTGTCTTTGGGTCAATACATTTTTATTTCACTTTACACAGTAAATATGTGCTGGCAATACAAAAATAATAATGTTATGCTTCTTAGCCCATTCAGCAAGGTCAACTGTGTAATGTTTTGAGGAAACCCGTCGAGTATAGTCTGTTTCAATGTTTGTAACTGTGAGTCATTCATAGTCGTTCATAGTTTCATTTTTTTACAGACTCCAGTCGTTTGTCGGTTATGAATAGACTTTGCAAGATTGTGTGAATACGCAAATCTAAGCCTTCAATTTCCCGTGTCATTTTCATAGGTTGTCAGCAATAGGAACTGATTTTCCACTGACAAATTGTACATCAAGGTCGTACTTTTGTAATTTTAGCATCATACGTTGAGTCTTGGTGGGGCTGCATACAGAGTTTTTTTTATGATTGATGATAATGGTTTGTGGTCAGAGTGTACAATAACATGTCTGCCATACACATATTGATGAAACCTTGTACAACTGAATAAGATCGCAAGCATCTCTTTTTCGATTTGGGCATAGCCAACTTCGGTTTGCGTCAGTGTCTTACTTGCGTAACAAAACGGGTCGTCCGTTTTGTAAAATCGCGGCTCCTGTTCCATATAAACTACTATCACACTCAAGCGTGAGTGGTTTGGTATTATCAAAATACGCTAAAACGGGACTAGAAGTAATAACCTGCTTCATTTTCTCAAACGTGTCTGTTTGGGCTGGATCCCAAACGAACTCTACGTCTTTTTTCATCAACGAGCGTAACGGATTGGTAATATCTGCCAGATTCGGCGCGAATTTCTGTACCATGCCTAAAACATTTTCCAGTTGCGCACGATTCTGAGGCGTGCCTAGCTTGCATATTGCCTCAATTTTTTTCGGATCAGGTTTCAACCCATCTTGTTATCACATGTCCAAAAAATGGCACCTCGGTTACTCCAATAAGACATTTGTCTGGATTGAATTTTATGCCCTTATCGCGTGAGCACTTGTCGCAAATTGTTATCATGCTCTTGTTGGGAGCATCCATAAACCAACAGATCGTCGACAAGACCTGTTAAACCTGATAAGCCTTCAAAGACTTCATCAATTTTACGTTGGAATATATCTTGCGAGCTAAATATTCCGAAAGGTAATCGTAAATACCTGTAGCGACCAAAAGGTGTCCTGAACGTGGTTATATAAAATGATTGTTCGTCCAATCTTATCGACCAATAAGCGTGGCTTATGTCTAGCATACTGAACTGTGTCGCGCCATTCAGTCGTGATGTAACATCGTCTAATGTTGACATAGGATAAAGAGGTCTGCGTATAGCCTCATTCAAAGCTTTTGGGTCTAAGCATAACCGTAACTTACCGGTTTTCGGTTTTTCAACTATTACCAAAGAATTACACCAATCGCTCGGTTGGGTAACTTTTGAAATAATTTCATTTTTTTCCCATGCGATTTAGTTCCTCTCTAACCCTATTTCTCAATGCCTCGGGTATACGTCGCGGGGGGTTAATCACGGGAATGGCATCTGGTTTCAGGTGTAACTTGCTATAACCTGGAATAACACCAATGCCTTGAAATAAATCGCTATATTCAGCCTTGACCTTGTCATTAGTCATGCACGTATAGTGTGTATTTTGTACAGCATACGTCTAGATTTATCTTGCCTCTAACGGAATGCATGTTACCGGTATATGAGGTCAACCTATTGTCTGGGGCCTCAAGTGGGTGACTTATTGACAGGGTTTTGTAGTACTGGAATGGTATAATATTTACAGAACTACCTGTATCAATTTTGAATTTTATAGGTGTTTTGGAAGGGCCAACGTTTAATGTGACAAAAGCTCGATCTGTAAGGCTTACCATATCAACGTATAAATTTCCACAATCCTCATTTGAATTTTTATCAAATAATGTATCTGTAAAATTCACTGTCATATTCTTGTATTGAATTTTGATTAGTAATTTCATTGACATTGTTTGATCTACACATGACCTTCCAATGGTTTGATTTTTTACACTTGTGACACGTTGAACCCCTAGCCGGACACGATGTATGTCCGGCTTTATGATTTGTGTGTCCACAATTTCCACATTTCGGTAATCTTGCATCCTTGTAGGCGTGTTGATACCCGTCCTTTTGTGCAGTCGCGTGTTTGAATCGCGACCTACTGTTGTTTGATTGGCTAGTCTTTTGCTGTCGTCGTTTTGATTTAACTGCGTTGACGCTGCTATTGATTTAAGTTGCTGCTGTGAATATTCACAGCTTTGCGCAATTTGGACAGCTTTGTCATAAGTCAGTTCTGCCCCTACATTTATTAGTTTTTCACGAACCTTGGTCGAATTGGTTCCGAATACAATTAATTCTATTACGAAGCATCTCCTCCATGTTATGAAAGTTGCAATCCCTTGCACATAGTCTCAGTCTTGTGTTGAATTGATCTATAGAATCAGTGCCTTCCTTGTACCTCGTTGAAGAACTTATAACGGGCGAATATGGGATTCAACTTGGGCTGGACGTGCGCTTTAAATTTGTCATAAAACGTCTTGAGTTTTTTTGGCATCATCGGCTGAGATCCCCGTCCATGTAGCCTGTATGTCTCTCCCTTTATCTCCGGCCCATATCAGGAGATATGAAACTTGTTCTTCCTCGGATTTGTCCTTTAATGGACCACTGAACATTAACTGCACGTGACGTTGAAATTTGTCCCAAGCTTCAGGTAAATTGGTATCGTTCCATTTCATTTGTGGAGTTGACATACCAACTAACTCCATTGTTGGTGTTTGTATTTTCCACTGATTTAAAAAATGCACAAAATCAAAATGTTATTTTCGTAGCGCAAATTGTAAATGTAAATTAATCAATAATGTTACGTTATTATCCGTGCACTTCTGACACTATGTAATGTTTTGTGTGTGTCCGTACATGTGTACGTACACCACTTTGAGTTACTAATGAATCACTAATGTGATATGGAATATAATCAATAACAACACAGATGTGGAGTATACGATATATAATTAGAAACTGCCTAAAACAATGCTGCTGAGAGTATTTATACTAAACGGCATGCGCGTTAATCAAGCGTGTAATTAGTCTGTTTCATTAAAGTATTACAAACAATGTTACAAACTGCAACGTGGGAACGATGGCCGTCTAACAAAAGAAGGATCTTCTCCTCTTTACGGCCTGGGGCAAATTTCAGGAAATGATATTCTATATATTGCCGAAACATTTCGGTGTTGGACCACCCACTATCTGACATGGTTCCTGTAGCTCCTGGTGAAGCACCCTTCCGAAGGTCAACATTCATCCTCTTTCCTGGGAAAACAAAGTAAGGAGGTATAGAGGCACCGCTGGCACTTCCACAACCAAGCACTCTGACTGTTTTTCCTTTACCAGAAGTAACAGCTTGCACACTGTAATTGGAACTTCCAACAATATAAGGTGGTTTCTGGTTAATTGATAAACCTTTTTCATCGACATCAAATATAAGAATGGGTTTGTCAATCAGATCATGCTTCTTTAAACACTGTTCTAAGTTGTCAAAGTAATACATCACACTACTTTCCTTTGTCATCTTAGCACGGACATGTTCCAGTCCACGTTGTTTCAAAACTTTCATTTCTGGCCATCTGCTTAAAAATCCTATCATCCATTTCATAGAAAGAGGCTTTTCCTTGTTACGCTTATCCAGCGGCACAGCATAATCTATTGCTATAGAAACACATTCCTGCCCGCTCCTGCTGTCAGTTCCTGGACGTTGGCAGACAAGTTAAAATTTGACTTGTCAATGAACACTATGTTCTTCCAACGCTGACCACGATGGTTGCGGGCCTAAATAAGACGTTGGTGACGGTGACGTCACAGAACTAGACCGCGGTAGGGCCTGTGGCAGCTATTTCCCCATTCTGACGTTGTCGACTTAAGGGCGTCCAAGGTTACCTACCACTTAACGTGACGTGGATTCAGCTGTCCGAAATCTGTCGTGCAGATGCGTTGACGTTTGGTAATTAACAAGTTACTATCCTTTGTTATATAAACATGCATGCGCGATAGCAACTTCCTCTTTCTGAAGAGAGTGTTTGTTGTGTTGTAAGTATACCAAATAGTAAGATTAACTAAAATTTTCTATATTGGTCTATTTATATCTTACGGCAACATGACATATGCTGACTTTAACATAAACGCCTGGGGAAGAGAGGATAGATAAGTCAAAATAAAAGGGAACTGGAGTGCCTTTAATACAAATATCTTGAGAACTAAGATGTCATGCAAAAATCAGATAAACTATAACAGCGCTACAAAACTTACATACTTTGTAGAACCATCTGGATGGGCTGTAACATCTCCGGAGTAGAAGAAAAATGTGTCTAGTTGTAGAAGACCATCATTCCAACAAGTACAGCTTGTAATCCATTCCATATTATAAAGTAGAGAAATAACCTACTCTGCATGTATAGACTGAGGCGACTCTTAGTCAAGATACCTGAAGACACGTCAGTCAAAAGGTCTTTTTTTTCTTATATATATATTTACATAAATCCACAATATCAGAAATGCAGAAGTCGATTAGGAGACCCACGTAGCGATACATTGATATATTATGTTGGAGATACTTAACATAAATCACTGAAATTAACAAAATATCAGTTAGATAAAAAATTAAAATTAATTTATGTGATCAGGAATCCTAAGACAAAAACACCCACCAATAGGAGTTGGACTACCTAGTCTAAAACTGTAAAGTTTGTTATAACAAACTCAATATAGAGGTTCACTTCTGACCGCAGACTAAGCTGCCACAACAGGGCCTAAAGTCAGTAAATCATAATTAAAAAGTGAGCAATCTCTTCGATAGTAAAGGAGATATGGGAACTCCAGTAACATGCTCGTAGAATACGATCCAGAGGAATAGAATTCAGCCTAGCAAGAGAAGACACTGCTCTAACTTTGTGCGCTATTGGGTTTTATCTTTTGAAGTTCTACTCCTTCCACCTTTACTGTCTCTACAATCCATCATGATACGGAAGATAGAGAAATCTCTCTCGTGGTTTCTCGGTGATAAGGAACGAAAAGCTGTTTCCTGTTCTTGCGCCATGCCTTAGAGTGATCCAAGTAGATTTTAATGTTCCCATGGGACATAGCACAGAAGAAAAAATATCTTTATTTTAGGTGTCTGGAGGTAGAGCTGGAATAACCAATGACTGACTAGCAACCGGAGGGGGTTAATTTTTTGCGAGAAACCCTGGAAAGAAATGTAACGTAATGGAAGAGCCATCAACCGCAAAGTAAATGGAATCTTCTGTGCATAAGGGTATTTGTGGAAGATCTTCTAAAAGTACAGACTCTGTTGGCAACTTGAGTAGAAAATCCATCTGCTTCGAGATGTCGTTTGATAAGAGACAAGCGTGAAGATGAAACACTGATGGCTCGGCGTGAACTAGACAAGATAGAGGTTGGCACAGCAGGTCTTGTCTGAGAGAGAGTTATTTGATAATCCACTTATAGCGATAGCAGTGTTGTAAACCATAGGTGTCGTGTCCAAAATGGGGTTATCAGCAAGCAGTCTTCTTTCTGTGCTTTCAGAAGTATCAGAGATAGAAGTGGAGGTAAATTGAATGCATACGCGAACAGACCCTGCCACGGAATTAGCGTCTACTGCCCATACCAGGGAATCCGGAACTGGTGACACAAAACTTGGGAGTTGGTTCAACCGAGTAGAAAAGAGATCAATATGAGGTGTGTCCCAATGTTGGAACACCTTGACTACTGTTAATCGATGTAACATTCATTTTGTGTGAACTATCTGGGTTTTCCCGGATAGGGAATTTGCCAGAACATCTAGTTTGCCTTGAATATACCTGGCTCTGAGAGATTCCTAATTGGAAGCACCAAGTCAGATTCTCTGTTGTTAAGTTCGAATGCTTCCGAGAATGAGCCCCCCTTCCTTGTTCACATGAGATGTTACGACTGTGTTGTCCGTGGCTAGCATGACCGAGTGGCCTCGAACTAAATCTAGAAGACTGTAGGGCCAAAAGTACTACACTCGTCTCCAATCTGTTTATATGGCTCGTTAATAAATGAGTGGGCCAATACCTTGAGGCGTTAAGATCTCCTAGGTGAGCTCGCCATCCCTTGAGGCTTACATCTGTGAAATGATTTAGATCCGGGATTGGAGGGTGGAGTGGAACCAAGGACATGAGAAAGTCTATCCCTCCACTGTTGAGTGACTTTCCGGAACCAAGAACCTATTGGTATCTGGTAATCCAAGAGTTGGGAAACTTGTTCCCATCTATCCTTTATTTTTATTACCCACTGCAGAGGACATTTGTGCCTTGTGGTAGACGTATGGACATAGGTTCCATTTGACCAAGTAGCGAATGAAGTTTTCTCGGCCTCATTGGTAGGGACCGGGACAGCAGGAGTAGTAGTAAGTTCCTCTTTATCTGGCGGCGGTGAAACAGGGAAGAAAACTTAGGCTGCTCCTCAACTGGTATAACCTGTGCATGACGGGGGGCCTTTGTTCGTCGCATCTTTGGTGGCATTTCAAAGCTTGATCTCTGTTTATAAAAACAGTTATTCGATGTTTCGTCGTCGACTCCTCAGACTCAAATGAAGCTCTCTAACCTGGCGCGGCCTTTTTATACACCTTTCAAGACCGCGTACCGTGTCAGACCGTAGCAGAACCCAACGTACTGTAATGCTCAAGTCTGCAAAGCGTCATACATCGGGACGCACCGTAATTGAAACAACGAAATGGCTATCGTTCACCCTAGCTTGCCCTGAGAACCGTTACAAAACGGAACACAACGCGACAAAACTGGAAAGGAACTTCACGCCGGGGAATACATACGATTCCCGTCAATTGCGGACCACTTCAAGTTTTGTAACGGCCTATTACGTATTGTCACGTTTTGTAGCGTTTACCCAGTTTTACTACGGCCTATTACGTTTCTCATCCGCACCGTAGCTGCCGTGGCACATTTTTTGACAGTTTAAAATTCTGGCACGGCATTTACGGTCTGTCACGTTTGCCTATCCCGTCCCCCCGCGTTGTCTCGCGTTCATCCCGTTTTCCCAGCGGTGGCCAAAACCGTGATTGCCGTGGCCGCCGGGAACATAGTATAAACGTAGCATTAGGTTAAACTTTGATACATCAGTAAAGAGGACGTGATTCCAGTCTGCTCTTCTTAAACGCAAGTGTATTGCCCTCGCGCATTAGCTTAATGCGCTTGCATGGTTGTTGATTATTATCCATTTGGTAAATGGCTTCTCTCTTCAGAGGTAACTGTAAAATAATCACCATTTACTTGTAAAAGCTCCTTACAGCTAATGCATATTGCAATGTCTAACAAAAAAAACTGAAAAGCTGATTATTGGATAAATTAAGTTGTACGTGTACATCGAACAGGTAGATACACATATTAACATTACATAAACAGATATGTTTTAAATAAAACAATGACAAAAAATATGTGTTTCACATAACAACAAAACTAAATCAATAATCAAATTTACTTACGAAAGTGTAAATGCCCATATCCAACCATGATATGGTCTATGACTCTCTGTGTTGTAATACACACATTCCAACACGCAGAAGCGATCAAATGAAACGTAACGTGAAACATTTTTTAATCGTAAAAAACTTTTTTTTTAAACACGTGTTGACTCTTTTGTTAATTTTTAAGTTGAAGTTTAAAATTCAATTTAAAACGATTGTGCTTACAGATTAACCAATGTTTACAATAACTGGATGTGTCATAGTAACGGGTTGTAAGGTATCGATTTTTGAACTAATTCACTACGAGTTATAGCATATAAAATGTTTTTTCGCGGAGGTTTTCTAAGAAGAATGTTGTCCATGTTTTGAATACAAAAATCTTCACTTATACGGTAAAGTTCTATTCATAACACGAGTTCACACACATTAATTGAAGATTGTTGTATGTCCGTAGAAATATAAAACACGTTTAATATGTTTGAAATGGTCGGAGTCACATGTTGACATTTCAGCTGAACAATGTTTATTTGATATGATGTAAGCACCATGTAGTTAAAATATATGTGGAACACAGTACGAATGTTTTACGTGGACACGACACTAGAGTCCATCTATTGATTCAATTTATGACATGATCAGTGTTTTAAATTGTTCACAGTTATTTATCTATAAATATATGTATACAATTAAATCTAATTATTGAAAGTTCATATTAAGGGAGGTTCCCTTACACTCCCCCCCCCCCCCCCCCCCCCCCCCCCCCCCCCCACACACACACCTTAAAGAATTAAATACTCTGTATTTGTGTCCAG
This sequence comes from Panopea generosa, assembly GCA_029582155.1. Taxonomy (NCBI): domain Eukaryota; kingdom Metazoa; phylum Mollusca; class Bivalvia; order Adapedonta; family Hiatellidae; genus Panopea; species Panopea generosa. The sequence goes on from CM055905.1 coordinate 38,470,259, forward strand.
TTAATTAAAAGTTGTTATGTATGGATATCCTTTGTTTTCATTATTATATTTTTATTTATTTATTTAAATCCGTAATTTGATGTGTGACAGTCTATTTATCAGGGTCCGGTATACAGTTTGAGCGAGGTTTTAAACCGATGCCCCTATCAACTTTTCCACTAAGGCTTCATCTCCTTTAATGGGTTATAGGCCTCATAACCGAAAAAAATCCGTGGCACATCCTGGCTTCAGGGCCACTGCTTTCACTTTTTTTGTCCCTGGCAGTGCAAGGAGCTTGAATGCACCAATGATGAAGGCTGTATCCATTGGCATCTTCAATTGCATTGCCATGGTGGTAGCCACCGTCTCTAACATCAATAACTTGATATCGGCTGTTTTCGTCTCCCAGCCTTTTGGTGGACACATGGCGACACTTGCAATTTAACTTGAGGGACAACAATCTTATTTCTTCTGCTGGTAGGAAGTAGTTGCAGACATTCATTGAACAAGAGAGTTCTTGCCCTTGCGGCAACTTTTGTCACAGTTATTTTTAGATTTCATTCTTCACGCTTGTGCACATCAAAGTCTCCGAGGAAGATAACACAACTGAAGGAGCTTGTGATGGCGCTTCTTCGGGCATGCTGGATAAAGTTTGAGACATCCTGATCCTCCACCACATGCATGGGAGTCATTTGAGTGGTTATTGGAACACTTTGATCAGGTTGTGGTGTCTGGGTCACATCGCCGGCGAGAGTTGCCACTGGGAGGTTCGGCTCAGGTGTTGTGGGTGGGGTGCAGCAAACTTCAGGTTCCTCTAACATTGGTACATATAGCGGTAAGCCAACGGGGATATCGGTCGATCTGGAGTTGGTGACTTATGACCTTTCGCGTTTGGCTGCCAGATGTGCACACTCGGGTTTCCATCGGGTCTGTTCCACTTTGACGATTATCATGCCATTCAGACCTATGGCCTTTAAATAGTAATCCTATTGGTGGGTGCCATCTTGTCTGCCATCTCCCACTGTCTGGTTATCATGATGCCGTTCAATCGAAAAAGTCTTGTCCTTCGCCCTAGCATCCTTAGCCTCAAAGGCATTACGGTATGTAGTGGAGTCGGAGCCTCCGGCAACCACCACGCTACCAACACCAGGGTGTAACTCGACAATCTGAACTGCCCAGACATCTGGTCTTGTTGGAGAATATGACCGGGAGTTTTTTTTTAACTACTTACTATAAGTCATTGTCGAATTTGGCCCATGCCGATCCAACCCTGTCTGCCATGCTCCTGGTTTTCTGAGGCCTTGCCTGTGGAGTACTGCCTCCTTCATGTATGTGGCGACCAGTCCCTACGTCGGTTTGCTTGCCAGACACATCCTGCAAGCCTCGGACTCGACCATATAGATGGCGCCGGCGTCACTGGGAAAGTGCTTCCTCGGCTTTTCACTACGTGCCGATGTGTCTTCAGGATGTGTATCCTGAGGTCATTGGCTCTCCGGTACTTAGGGCAGTCGGACACCACGGACAATTAACATCTAGAAAGCGATGCTTAGAACTGAAATAATGCGTCCGTCTTCTATCCTTCATCTCGAACATATCAGCACACGACCAACATTCGTAGGACATCCTGCTTAAAAATAGTTAAGTTCAGTTTTAGGCATCTGCAAATTTAGAGATATGTATTACATAGTTCTTTTTACCATCTTGCGGGGGGACTTCCGTCTTAAATCCAGAATGTCATTTGTAGTTGCATTATACATGTACTAAATGTACTTACTTCGTATTTAAACCCTCTCGGCCGACATCAGTAATGGTGTAGAGTTTTGTACTTGCACTGTATAGAACTCTCTCGTCTGACATCAGTAATGATGTAAGACTTTGTACTTGCACTGTATAGAACCGCTATTAAGGACATGTAATGTTACTTTCATCATTAACAAAAGATATTAAGCTCTCCGTATGTACCATCTGAACTGTTACCTCATATTCCCACCTGTAACAACTGTGAAGTAAGTTAACCACTAAACTCGCGGCCGTCAAGTTTAGCGAACATATTATTCCAAATACATATAACATATAAAGTCTCTGACTTTATAATATCCATTAAGGAAAGTCCGTCTTCCTTAATAGCAATATACACCATATATATTCACAGTTGAGTAAAAAAATTCTCTCCTGGTCCATAGTACACGAGAAAATATAAATGTAACTAAAACGTGTGTCGGCAATATCATAAACTTGTCCTCCGTAACGTCTGTTGCTATGTTTGTTATATACGCTGGGCTTCCTTGTAGGATCATGTAACCACGCAGGCTGCTTTTCTTTAAATCTTATTATCTTCGCTCACGTGTCATAATACTTTCGGTATGCCGCCTGCTTGTCTAGATTCTTCCTTGCAATCTCATGAACATTTGCAATCACTTTCGGGTTCAGTGTTATCTTCAAGTCTTCCAATTATAGCTCCACTTGGTAATAAGGTGTTGTACTCAAGCACCATCATTTTTGGTGATAAATTATGTTGCTTTATATGCCATCATCACTTGAGGAAGGTAATGTTCCCACAGCTTTTGATTACTATGGCAGTAGACCAATAACATGTTTGCCAAAGTTCTGTTATGAAACATTTTGAAAGATATCGTTTCTGCCAACAAGTATAAATATATTATCAAATTTTCTAAAATCGTTATGTAAAAAAAACATGTTCAATATGATGGGTGCCAGCACCAGAGTATGAAGAGCTTGAGAAGTAAATAGAATCTTCAAATAGTCCTCGACACATCGAGTCGCCACTACAACAGTGTGTAATCTCTGAAAATGAAACATACACTAAATTTAAGGCTACAATGTACAGTTTGTGCCTTGAATTTCGAAATCCACAGGGCACATATGTATCCATTTTCAAGTGAAATACAGAGGTTTCGTACTACTACATTTTCGTACCAAATTGAGAGGTTTGTTCTACATATAGATTAATACATGCACTATATAGTATTTCACACCAAGATTAGGTGTCACAGTTGGTGAGTGGTACAAGCTTGACTTTGTTCCTTTTTCTTTCCCCTAGAGTGCGTAGCGCATGCGTAGAAACTTCATCAGTCCAATTCATTTCAATGAGCTTGAAAAACCCCGTGGATCTTTTCATTTTATTTTCATCATCTGTTTCAATTGCTTCACCCTCAATTATCTTGCAGCATTTCTTAAGTGAATGCCCTATCTTCAAAGCTAGGGATGGTGTTTTATAAGTGTTGGTTTGTACTGAGAATCCGGAGATGAGTTTCGTGGAATCGACAACTTTCTTGAACTGCACAGGGTCTATGAAGTCCCATAGTGTTCCATTGGAATTTTCAGATGACGTGCGTAGTTGTTTAAGCAAGCGCCCTAGCTCCCTCAAATGAGTGCGTATCATATTGTATTGCTCTTTGTCATGTCCATGTTTCTTAAAGACTTTCTCACCTAACTTCAGGATCAAGCGATCACTCTTTACGATGCGTGAAATCTCATCGGAATTAAGCGAAGACAGTAGTTCTCTGAGCCCAGATGATGTTTCTTCATTTTCCGGCAGAAGTAGACGACTTGATGTTGCTACTCGTCTATACTTTGTGCTGTTGGTGCTGCTGTTTGGAGCTAAAGTACATCGCCTGGCATGTTTCCACAACTCATAAGCTTTGTAATACCCGTAACAAAACTCACATGGAAGGTACTCATCTGAATCATCTGCATAAGGTGGTCTGTATTTTACCTTCAAATGACCTTTATTTTCGCGAATAACCTTAGCGTTGTGCTGATAGTTACCTACATTTCTTATTTTCGTCAGCATGTTTCGTTTAACCTTTTCGTCTTTCTCCTGCATATAAAGCTGTACCTCCTTTTCATCTGCATGTTTATTTGGCAAATGGCGAGGTAATTTACTTTGTGGAACATTGCAATACAGACAGCTATGTTTTTTGTCATAGCTCCGGTTAGACATGTTTTTTGTTGGTATTACGTTGTATGATTTTTGAGAATGAGGTACAAAAGTGGACAAAATTCTTGACTCTCGCTCGTGATTAACAATTTGCGGGGCTAAGCTTGGATCCGCTGGCACAGTTATATGTTGCACGACTTTAGCATATGGCATATCAGTTGATACATTATCGATGGGCTCTTTTGAATGCTTCTTCATCATTGACCCATAATCCTCTTCTATGTCTGTACTTTCATCAGATTCTGAGCCTTGGACATATTCTGAATCAACTTCAGAGGAAGGGTAGGAGAAGTCTTCTGGTGATCGTTCAGAGTCGGTATAAGATTCGAAGCGAGAACGTAGCCTTGTTCTACCTATAAAATGCAATATAGTTATTTTAAAAGCATCCAAAATCTGCGTAAGGTTTGTAGCGTGACAAACAGGTTGGATTTAAGGAGTTAGTTGAGATGACGATATATTTGTTACTTTTAATTATACCGAAATATGTCTGTCAATTTCATAATAAGGTGAGACAATACTCTTCTTTGTGTCCCCATTTAGCCACTAGCAAACAAACTGAAGTGTATTCAAACAACAATTTTAATACTTTATTATTTCCGTATTGCATGCCACTATCAGCACAAATGAGTGTTTGATCTATTATAGCTCAATGCTGTGTTCAAAAGAATATTTTATGATGTCCCCAGTTAATAATTGGCATTCAAGCTGAAGCGTATCGAACAAAAGTGTTATTTAAACCGCTTGGAGATTTACTAAATTTCCATTTCCTCTTTTAATATGTCATCATTCTCATGAAATACATGCATGTGAATTTTGATAACAGAACGTAGATAATAGTCCAAATATCTAACCAACTTCAGATTCTCATTCAGCCGTTAAATCTTGTATATTTTCAAATTGTGTGTTTGTAATATGACCAAAACATATCCCCGGTTATCGTAATGATTTTTGCCAATGTGTGTATATAGAGTATCTGATATATTACTATTCAAAGAATACAAAATTGTAATTTTTTTCTCACGTAGCTAATTATTAAACAAGAGGGCCAAGATGGCCCTGGATCGCTCACCTAAATGTCAACAAGATATTCCTTAAATTTGACCTGGTGACCTTGTTTTTGACCGGACATGACCCAATTTCGAACTTGAACTAGATATCACTAGGTAAACATTCTGACAAAGTTTCAACATGCTGAAGCAAAAAATGTGGCTTCCAGAGTGTTAACAAGATTTTCCTTAAATTTGACCTAGTGACCTAGTGTTTGACCGGGCATGACCCAGTTTCGAACTTGGCCTAGATATCACTAAGACAAACATTCTGACAAAGTTTCAACATGCTCCATCCAAAAATATAGCTTCAAGAGTGTTAACAAGATTTTCCTTAAATTTGACCTAGTGATCTTGTTTTTGACCGCACATGACCCAGTTTCAAACTTGTCTGAGATTTCATGGGACGAATGTTCTGACAAACTTTCATGGTGATTTGATGCAACATGTAGCCTGTAGAGTGTTAACAAGGGTATATGTTGACGACGCACGACGCACGGACGCCGGACAAAATGTGATCCCAATAGCTCACCTTGCACTTCGTACATAGGTGAGCTAAAAACAATTACTGGCACTATACGTTTCTGCACTTGCATTATGATTTCAGCGTGTGGAAATAAATATATGCAATACAGAATAACAGTATTTCACTGCTCTCTAGGGCATAATTATATCCATTAAAATTAAATGGCCAATTTATATTCTTGAAAAGTTTTTCGTCGATTAATAGACCTTTTAATGAAAAAAAAATCCTCTTGACATGTATGCTCGATAAGCTTAATTATCATTTAACAGAAGTGTTGAATTGCATGCTATGCAGTTTGACGGTGTATTGCAACATGGGCCAACACCCCAAGGACTCTGTTGGAATACTGTTTGCTACTTTTGTGACATGCTTTTTATTATGTGACATCGACACCCATGGCCAATATAATATTATAGCAGCACTGTTCTTAGAAAAACAGCTTTAAGTTTAAAATGACAATATTAAAACCATGATTTATGTTTCTATTACTTAAATGTTACGGAATTTAAAATCCTATTATATATGTTTTTAACAATATTGTTGTTTTTTCTTCTTTTTTTTTAAATGTTTTAACAACATTTTTTGAAACACATAACAGGTTATATATTGCATATCCAGTTTGTGGAGGAAGACCTCAGATCGAATCTTAGTTGAACCATCGTTTTTCCACAGGTATCTTGCAAATTTATTCACATATAGTTTTTGGACTGAGCTAGACTCAATCCCTCGAACTTGGTGGTGAGAGCCGTTTACTTGATTGCCCTGTGGCTATTTCTAACACTATTACACTCGTGCTATTTCTAATGATTATCAATGATATGAGGATTTGATAACTCATGGATCGACTTTTATTGTTCAACTTCTTACAATATAAACAAAGAAAACAACAACTGAGTCAGTGAATTTACTTTTTGTATTATCAACATTTTGCAAACATCAAACTGAATTTACACAACATAAACCATTTGGATTTATAATATCCAATCAAAATATAAAAATATAGCATTTCAAAATTCAAGGGTAAATTACTACAACAAAGACCCTGGAAAATTACTGTTGTTTTTACCCATCTAGCTTCTGTTTCTCCAACCTACTTAAATCCGACTTAAAAACTTGAATCTAAACAAGCAGCTTAGATATCCAGAGTTAAGACATGTTTGTGATAAACTGCATATGGTTTCACTGATATTAATTATACAATAGATAAATAACCAGACAAAATTGAGTTTAATTATGAAGTATTTACATATGTTGGTAAAACAGAAGCCATATATCTTTAATGTGGCTTTATGGTAATACTACAACATTCAATATTAAAAGAAACACTCCACAATTTAGAACTAAGCTTACTTATGTTTACCTACCAAATCAGTATTTAGTGCATATATAAATAAACTTGTAGATACATTAATTTCCATGTTTTACTACCGGCATATGATGTGGCTATTTAACACAAAATCGTAAAAATTACAAATTGTTAAAATTTTCCGGATTTTTTTTTTTATACCAATAAGAACTTCTGAACAAAATTTAGGATGATCCGCATAATAGTATGGTAATGTATTTTAACTTTATTTTTGCACTTTGTAGACACTGTTTTAGGTTGGTTGGTTGGTTGAATATTTAGCGTCATTTTGATGCCATCGAGGGCTTACAGACGATCAGTTAACCTAACCACTGTTTCCTGGGATTACCCAGTAGTAGAGCACACCCAATCTCCGCAAGTAACTGATAACTTTCCCCACTTGAATCAGTGGTGAGAGACGAATGATAAGTGGACACAATGTTGTACATCAGTCATCACGGAGACTGTTGCCGGGCGGGGGATTCGGACACTGTTTTAAGATATAATGTTATAATAAAGTGGAAATCTATCAAAATTGCTTTGTGTGCCTTTAAAATCCTATAACAAATAAACTTATATTGGATAAATAAGAATTATGTGCTATTTTTCACTGTATCAAGGGCACGTATTTCAAACTGCATCTAGAACTGCCAAAATCTCTGCTGGTTTTCAAATTTGTCTAAGAGATGATGTTATGTATCATAGCCAAGTTCAAATTCCAATTGTTATTTTTCACAATTTAACAGAACACAGTTCCAACATACACTATATGACACCATACTTGTATCTCTGTGTGCCACACCGTAATTTTATGTACATGTGCAACACTGTACTTGTAACAGCAATAGTTTAAGACTTTATGAGCATTTATGTTTTTAAAGTTCATATTAATCTAAAATACAGTCATATGCAGGTAACAACTGTTTTGAGCATGTTAAAGAACAATATGAGCCTGTATGCAGCCTGGATTGTTCTTGAGGTTTCTGTTATTAACACCTCTGAGGCTTATTTATTTAATAGATATAGGTCTAGGTATTTATTGACCTCCAATATTTATTGTTTCATACTGTCATCTACTCAAGTAATGGTTCCCCTCGTCTTACACGATCTGTAAAAAGTTCTGCAACAAAGAATGAGTTGTAGTAAAATTTCAACTTGAACATCATATTCTGCTGTCAGAATTCTTCACTGAACTCCACACGCTGGACACTGATGCCCTTTTTGGTCCAAATAACAAAGTTGCACCAGTCTAAACCTAGCACTTTCATCTGCCCCAAAATTTGATACATGTAGTTGTGATTTTCAACTAGTTCCAATTCATCACCTTGACTATGTTTGCTACAGAAATTTTTCAAATTGGCACACTCAATTGGATATAAATTTCTGCCAACAAATGGGCACTTAATTTCAAGAGCTCCCACACCGCACTTGTCACATTTCACAATTCCATCGACACTAGCTCCAAGGAACGGGAATTGTTTTGAAAGAACAAGACCTGTGGTTTCCGCCGTCACCTTTGCCGCATGTTCGCAAATGCCTTGCCGCATACTCACGTCTAGCTTGACTCTCTTTCTTTCTGCCATACTTCATTCCTTTAGTGTCTACATGCGCACTGTAACCTCTTAATTTAAGCAATAAATTATCCGGCTCTGTTTCAAGCTTTTTCTTGCAAATATTTCCAAAGTTTGAGGCAGTTAATACGTTCGATCGCATCTCCTTCCATTTTGGATTTGAACTTTGTCCCCGTGTTGATTCCTGAACAGCCTTAATCTCATTTTCACTCAATGTAGTACTTGAAGTGAAGTTTCGAAATTCGGATTGGCAAACATTGGAGTTGATATTTACACTGTCACTGTACATAAATGTGGGCTTGTACTTGGATGCTATGTGTGAGGATTTAAAGTTCTGTATAAAACACAGGTTGGATTTACTTTTCCAAGACCTTATAATACTTGATAGGCATCGGGATGTGGTTTTATAGGCAGTTCCTTGTCCTGATTTCTAGATGGATTTAGGAACTGTATATCTTTCAGACGCTCTGGTTCTAATCGCTTTGTGGTCTGTGATTTAAGCCACTCAAAGCCTATGGATGTGCAAGCACTTTTGATGTTCGCCAGAGTCAGAAGAAGTCCTCCGACATGGCTGCACAAGCCAGTTACTCCAGGTTTACAGTTGCAGCTACCACCATCAACACTACCTGTTTTCTTGATGATGATTACGTGAAGACTATAATTGCGTGCAGGCTTTCCATCAGATACATGAACAACATCCTTCATGCTTGGCTTGCACTTTGCGCGAACATAACAGTACTGGCTGTCTTCAAGACTGTTGAGTTCAATATTATGAATATACCGTTCATTACAAAATTTCTTAGCCTTTTAAGCTGTCTATGGCATGCTTGAGATTTTCCTGTCAGTAGATTTTTGTTGTAGATGAAGTAGTTTTCTACATCTTCATTTCTAGTTGGTGGGCATGTGCTTGTGGATATTGACTCCCATCCATCTTTCGCCGATTCAATAGGTGGAACACTACTATCTGTATTGTAACAAGAACCATCACTGTCAACATCTGAATCACTGTCTGAGTTGTCAAAACGAAGAGATCTTCTAATTCTGTGTATGAGAACATGTTTGTTTCCCGACCGCCTTTTCTTATGATGTACAAGTCATTGAACAAGATCTTTCTTCTTCCAAGAATTAAGAGTGTCTTCGTCTATGTTGTGAACCAAATTGCTCATTCTGCAAAAAAAAATAGTTTTATTTTAAATACATGTACAAACAAGTTTATGTTAACGATTATTCATTAAATAAAACACTAAATCATGACTGTCATACATTTATTGAAGTTATCCCATTTGAATGAGTTGTATATACTTTGTCATACAATTAAACTATAATATATGGGAGACAAATTACAATGAGACACTATGTCATATTGATAGTCAGGCGTGCTACCAACTTAGCTGACCAGGCCCGGCATATATATATATAGGTTCATAATAATAAATAGCAGACATATTTCAATTTTGAAATGTGAACTATAAAGATACAAACAATTAAAATTATGTATCTATTATTTATTTATAATTATAACTAATAATAACATAGTATAAAATGAAGGTCAGTTTCCTCTGTAATCATAAACCTCTAAAATGGCAAATGCGCTAGTCAATATACGGTTCATAGAGAATAGCAGAGGAAGTCAAGACTCTAGTTCTAAATTGTTACATGTACAGCCTGGAAACCAGAAAACGGGAGTGTCGCTACTGGAACTGTGTCGACAAAGCATGCAATGCTAAAATTAACACTAAGAATGAGCTCTTCCTACCAAAATCGCTGATGATCACACTCACCTAAGAGATGACAGCAGAATTGTTGCTGCGGACATCATGAGTGGTGTCCGAAAGCAGGTCCGAGGGTCAACACAGCCGGTGCCCTCCATCTATAACGATATGCTGGCAGACACAAGATCGATCGAATGGGACAATTCCACCCAAGAAGGTTGTGGCTAATCTACCCACTTTCTACGAAGCCAAATCCAGTTTATATAGACAGCGGTCTAAGACTAGACCAGTTCTGCCAAAGACAAAGGCGGATGTCAAACGATAATGATGGACTTCGAAACAGCAGCGTGGCGTGCTGTCAGTATCGTGTTTGTTGGTGTTCAAGTCCGTGGTTGTTTCTTTCACTTCACACAGTGTATGTGGAGAAGGACTAAGTTTAAGGACTATGTGACTGAGCAGTGGTTAGAGGGAGACCGCCGCTCTTGGAATCATTACGAGAATGATGGTCCACGCACTACCAATCATGTTGAGGGTTGGCACCATAAAATAAACAACCAACTACGACACTGCCATCCTAATATTTATACATTGATAGACCTGGTCCAGAAAGAGCGGGCTGCTAACGAGGCGAAGCTGTTTCAGCACGCCAACGGTGGAAAGCAGCGACCAAGGAAGCGGGTATACCGTGAGCATGAGCAAATGCTCATCAGACTGAAGCACCAACTGCGAACTGGCGAAATGGACATCATGACGTATGTTGATGCTGCTTCTCACTTAGTCAAATTAAAGTGAATATGTACAATAAAAATATTTCAAGATTTATATCTATTATGTGCAATGCATGTTCATGTGTTTGTCTTATCCATGTAAATATCTATGTTTTCGATTTAATGCTTATAGCTCAAAATAAAGAATATCTATCTATATGAAACTTATATTTATGAACAACTTTATAGTATAGTATAGCAATTTTCGCCAATTATCACCTTTCAACTCTATTGTTACACTGAACAATACATTCCCCAAACACCTACCTCAATTTCTATAGGACTAATAAAATGTTGGGAAAGTGGAAACACACCATGTGAAATACCCTGCCGCTTGTGTTTTCATACTGCACTCCCAAACGTTTTATGACCAGAGGATTTATGACAGGATGTATGTAACAATACATCATTATTATGGTTAATTTTAAATTTTATAATTTTCATTTATTTAAGGGCTCTATTAAACATTCATAAAGTACAAAATCTCAATTTTTGGGTTTCCTAAACTAGCATGATTGTGTATTTATATATAAGAAATTAAAAAAAAATTCCCTTCCATAAGTTTGTACCCAGTATTTAATATTTATAATCTTATTTTATTACACAATATGTGTGAACAAGTTCACAAGAAAAGTATAAAATAAGGTCAATATTTATTTTGTTTTCATTTTATATAAATTATTCATGTCTAAGAAGAACTCTGATAACAGCCTAACATAAAATATTTTATACAGTTATTAAAAAAGTGAAATTGGTGGTATAGTATATTTTTGTGAGTTACCAACTACATTAGGTAAGTATGGTTATACCGATAAGTTAACTTAATAATGTTTAAAATTTGAAGTTAAGTTTAACTTTTATTTTGTTGTTTAAAATCATTTACATATTTGTTTTTTAACCCTTTACTTCATATAGACGCCTTAAGACACCTCTAATATAGTAAAGGCATTTGAAAACAGTGTAGAAATCAGAACAGGTCCCACACTGTTTTCTGCTCTATCAGAATAAATAGGTACAAGATAAATTTTTGATGCAGAGCATCAAGGAAGCCGCAATTTTTTTGTTTGAAATGTCATATACCGAATCTTGTGGAGATAGGACATGAAGTGAGAGAAAAGACAAGAAAACATATAAAATGAACAGTTTATTTTGGAAACCATCAAAATAAATGAAAATAAGAGCAAGAAAATATGTACATTCTTTGAAAATAATGGCAGTAAATATTGAAACTGTTATTTTGTGGTCTTAAAATTTCTTTTCTAGTTGTGCACACCATGAACTGTCTAAGGACAACATGTTTGACAATTTCTGCTTCATGATAGCATGTGAAGGGTCTCAACTCTGATAAAATGAAGGTCAGAGTTTCAGGGCATGGTGTGTGATCTAAATCATCATTTCAAATTATTGTGTAAACTTTCAAGTGAAAAGGAAATTCCTGGTTATCGGAATGCAAACTTGTGTGTAAACCTTACTCAGATATTTCGTAAGTATGGACAGGGCCTTAATTCTGGTGAAATCAACGACTCGTTGATCAAGTATATGGCCTTAAAGCATCATTCAGATGATTTGGATAGTTAACTGAGAGACAAAGTTGTAAAGCTGAAACAGAAATTTTGTATGAAATGGGCCAAAAGTCTGCTGATATCAGCAGAAGAATTGCATAACTTGATGTGTAACCTTACATTATCATTCCAAGGCCAAGATTCATGTCAATTTCCCCAGTAGTTACTGAAATACAAACTTGTGCATAAACCATAACCAGAAATTAAGCATGAAGAGGGCCATACCTCTACTACAATATATGGCACAGTTACAGAAGCAACGTTTCAGTTGAATGCTCCTTGTAGTTAATGAGATACGACTTTCATGTAAACCTTAATCAAGCAATACTCGAAACAGACAACCAGGTGAGTAGAAAAAATGCAACATGTTGTAAAGTCAATTTCAAATCAGCATGTAATTTTGAAATTGTAACCAAACAGCATATAATGAACTGTTCCAATTTAAACTAATTACCAAAACATTACGCTGACAGCTAAGGTTTCGTTGTCACTCGGGCGAGTTGTATAGCCCTCATGCTTGGAATAGTCTACTAACAAAAACAAATATTTATAATATTCAGCAAATCTTTATCAATTATTTCACAGATGAGCACATTAAATCGTCATTTTATTACAAATGATTATACTTAAATTTAAATTTTGTCAATCACCTTGTATATCTTAATCTAACTTGTCTATGCAATTCTTGCACAGCAGATGACATATGAAATGTTCTGTGATATAACCGGTTAACAACATAATACCAAAAATAAACAGCAATAAATCTTTTAAAAGAAACACTTGTTGCATGTGTTACATGTGTAACATGTACATGACATATATTAATCACATGTTTATATAAACCCATTACTCTCATTAATGATTTATAAAGTGTTTTATAGAAGATGTATTTCCGAAACATTGTGGAGAAAAAGGCAAATGGCTCATAATGAGCATTATCTTTTTTTCCCATCAATGTTTTCTCCCCTAAAAGAGTGATAAATCACTTTTATCACTTTTTAATTTCTTGCCTACAGATTCTCTCAAATTAGCAGTCTGAAATTTATAGTAAATGGTATATGGTAATGGGTTTAAAGGCGATAAACTAACTTTTACCATAAAAATATGTGAAAGGACTCAACTGTTTTCAATCACTTACTAAACATGCACATTGTAAAAATCTCTGAAACAATATAACTACCTATTAAACATGTCTTTAAAAAAGGTGCTAAACACATACAAAATCTCAATTATAAAAAAAGGAATCAAAATTATAAAATCAAGATCAGTTCATATTTGTACAAAGTTAAGATGGGGCCTTGTAAGTGAAGATGTAGAATCAAGTGACCTACTTTTTGACCACACATGACCCAGTTTCAAACTTGACCAAGATTTTGTCCAGGACATCTACCTGAGCAAGTTTGAAGTTGATTAAGCTGAAAATGTTCACTAGTTTTTTCTATGATTTGACCAAGGGTGGCCAAATTTAAAAGTGCCTTCCTGCCCCCAAATACATTTTGCTGGAATAGCCCTTAGAAGATATATTTTCGAAATATTGTGGAGAAAAAGGCAATTGGCTCATAATGAGCATTATCTTCTTTTCCCATCAATGTTTTCTCCCCTAAAAGAGTGATAAATAACTTTTATCATTTTTTAATTTCTTGCCTACAGATTCTTTCAAATTAGCAGTCTGAAATTTATAGTAAATGGTAATGGGTTTAAAGGAGATCAACTAACTTTTACCATAAAAATATGTGAAAGGACTCAACTGTTTTCAATCACTAAACATGCACATTTTAAAAATCTTTGAAACAATATAACTACCTATTAAACATGTCTTTAAAAAAGGTGCTAAACACATACAAAATCTCAATTATAAAAAAAGGAATCAAAATTATAAAATTAAGATCAGTTCATATTTGTACAAAGTTAAGATGGGGCCTTGTAAGTGAAGATGTAGAATCAAGTGGCCTACTTTTTGACCCCACATGACCCAGTTTCAAACTTGACCAATATTTTGTCCAGGACATCTACCTGAGCAAGTCTAAGATGTTCACTAGTTTTTCTATGATATGACCCAGGGTGTCCAAATTTAAAAGTGCCTTCCTGCCCCAAATATATTTTGCTGGAATAGCCCTAAGTCAAACTGTGCTAAATAAAGAGAACACAACATTTTCAAAAAATACTTAATGATATAGAAAAAGGTTGCCAGGTTATCAATAAATCTACACATCCATGCAGATAAACTGAATAAGTACATAATATTGTTTTATCAGCAACATACATTATTTTATCAGCAGTTTATGTATTTGTAAACCATGTACATAAAAAAGTTTTACTACAACAAGACTGAGATGGTTCTAAATGGCTCACCTGAGACATTTAATAAGCAAATATTTTATTTACAGCATCATTTAGATCAAGTTTCATGGATATTAATCCAATACTAACACAATATTACCCATTTTTTACCTATGCTAAATGTTCATTCAGATGTTTGTTTTATAAAATTTGACCATAACAATAAGTCATAGTGTAAACATACTGTGCACAAGCTATTGCAACAATATGACCTACCGTATATACTCACTTATAAGAGGCTATTTTTAACCCTTTTTCCTCATGCAGACGACTATTGCAGTAGACGACTTCTGAAAACATTGTGACAAAAGGAGAAATTGCTCAATGAGCA
Organism: Panopea generosa; assembly: GCA_029582155.1. Classification (NCBI taxonomy): domain Eukaryota; kingdom Metazoa; phylum Mollusca; class Bivalvia; order Adapedonta; family Hiatellidae; genus Panopea; species Panopea generosa. The sequence goes on from CM055905.1 coordinate 38,485,399, forward strand.
ATTTCTCCTTTTGTCACAATGTTTTAAAATTTAATTTAATAATTATACAGTTCATTGGCAGTAGTGACCGTTTTAAGCCATTTTAAAACTGTTTTAATTTTTTTAAGCAACATTCCGTCCAATGTACATTAAAATTTGATAAACCATATGGCCACCTAAGTGCATACATGCTTATGTTCAACCTTGTGATCACAGAAGACAGACACAGTTTGATCACAATAGGTCATCTTAACATTTTGTGCTCAGGGGAGTATAAAAGCTGGGAAAATTGAGAAAAGAACAATGTCAAATAGTATAAACAACAATAAAAAAATGAAGTGAAACTCAAGAAAATGAAAATAATGCCTTGTGAAATAAATAAACGAGAAGGCCAAGATAGCCCTAGGATCGCTCACCTGGGACTCGTGACACTTATGACATATTTGAAGATTAGGTTAGACATGTGGCTTCTGAAGTGCACACAAGGTTTTTCTATTATTTAACAATGTGACCTACTTTATAACCCCACATGACCCAGTTTCAAAATTGACTAAGATTTTGTCATTCTGAGGAAGATGAAATTGATTAGGCTGAATATGTGGCCTCTAGAGCGTTCACAAGGTTTTTCTATGATTTGATCTAGTGACCTACTTGACTCCACATGACCCAGTTTCAAACTTGACAGATTTGTCAAGAACATCATTCTGAGCAAGTTTGAAGTCAATTAAGCTGAAAGTTTTTTTCTATGATTAAGCCTAGTAACCTACTTTTTGACCCCATATGACCCAGTTTCTAACTTAACTGACATTTTGTCAATGACATCATTGTGAGAGAGTTTGAAGTGGATTAGGCTGAAAATGTGGCCTCTAGGGTGTTCATAAGCTATTGTTGACGCACGACAGACACAGACAGGTCACAATAGCTCAGCATGAGTACTTTGTGCTCAGCTGAGCAGGAAAAGAGAAGTTTTATAATAAATGTCAACTATCAATATATACAATACATATTTGGTAAACTTTCAGTCACTTTTTGTAATGTTATACAAGTTGTTTCCACTAATTTTAGCTGTGAAGTCTATTGGTAGTAACTCTACCATGGCTGGTATGATATCGTACTTTGTGCTCAGTTGAGCAAAAAAAGAGAAGTTTTATAATAAATGTCAACTATCAATCAATACAATCCATATCTGGTAAACTTTCAGTCACTTTTTGTAATGTTATACAAATTGTTTCCACTAATTTTGGCTGTGAACTCTATTGGTAGTAACTCTACCATTGCTTGTATGATATCGTCTGATGGATTCTGTTTACCAAACAGTTTTTCCACATCGGCTTGAAAAAGAGTGAACTCCTTTTCAAGCTGATGTCCAATAATGGACAACTTAGCGTAGAAAGTTTCTTTGCCATCTTGGCCCTCACAGTTTGGACATACGCCATCTCGAAGCTTCTTCAATTTACAGCCTAAAAACAAAAAACAAACCAAAACATGTATATATTCATTGCAAACCGTCAGTATTCAGTAGAAACTTTGCTGTTGTTAATGGGTGCTTTTGGTATGACTTTAAAGCAAAAAATATTTCTTGAAAAACAAAGAAATAATTTCAAAGCCAAGTTTTTTTGTTTGTTCCCCCCCCCCCCCCCCCCCATCATTATCAGTGTAAAGATCGACCATAAATGCATGATAATGAGATGGGCGCATCCATTTTAGTACGCTCCCTAGCCAGCGGACGATTTCCACTACATTTAAATCACCCGCTGACTTACTGAGTACAGGCCCCGGTTTCACGAAACTACTTAAGTAAAATCTCAAGCTCAAACTCAAATATCTTACTCAAAATCTGACTTAAGTTGAGTACGATTTCTGAGCGGTGTTCACGAAAAAATATGCGACTCAAAATGATGCTCAACTTTGAGCTTGAGTAGGATAATTTGAGACTGCTCAAGAGCTGTCTCAAATTTGCATTTGCTACTCAAATATGGCGGACTTCTTAAGACGTTTGCGTAGAATCCGTCGGATTGAACGGATTCCCCGGGTTATTCCAGATCGATCAAACCCGTTAGAGGTACTGTCGGTGTCGGAAGTATATGAGCGCTATCGTTTTCGCCCTCATTCCGTTGAGCAGATAGTGGTTCTCATTTACCCAAGATTAAATGCACCAACGAGACGTTCGTCACCCCTCCCACCTTTGTTGTCACTGTTGGTAGCGTTACAGTTTTTCGCATCGGGTACACATCAGCTCTTGATCGCAGATATGCATCAAGTGTCCCGCTCGTCGGTTTGCAGAGCCATTCACCGGGTGACGGCTGCATTATGTGAACTACTGAAACAATTTGTTGTATTCCCAAGAGGAGAACGAGCCAGACAAATACAGCGAGAATTTTACAACATCGCGGGTAGGTTAAACAGCAAAACGCTGCTTTCTATTGGCTTACAAATGTAAACAGCTTTACGGGAGACAACTCGTTACGATAAAATGAGGGGTACCTTTAGGGGAATTTCTTATCGGTCCGTCTTGATTTACAAAAAGACTGTGCGACATTCGATTGTCACAGAAGGCCAAACGAGAATGTTTTTGTTTTGACTAGATCTATACGGTTTATTAATATATAAGCCTATTCAATCAAGTAAAGAAAAGGTTTACACACTGCACAACCGATGTTTTGCCAAACCAAAAATTTAATCAATTATCTAAGGCTTGTGCACTTCAAAGCACGTATTCGAATGAATTATATATTTTTTTAGTTGATCGCAAGGCCATAATAAATTAATTGCTAGAATTTCATCCCAACCAGCCCCATAATTTTCATGCCATTTAGAAAATTTTTTTTTTTCATAAAATAAAAAATAAAAATTGTGATGATAATGTAGCAATTAATTTATAATGGCTTAATATATTTTTCAGTATAAGTATGGTCTGTTCATTTATAACTGGCCTCTCTTTCTCTCCATCTTTGATGACTTGTTGACGATTGACAGATTGAATATTAAGCACCATTTTATGCCATTGAGGGATAATAGACGATCAGTTGACCTAACTGTTAACTGGGATCCTGAAAGGTTAACCAGTACTTGAGTACACCCCATCACCGCAATACACTGATAACTTTCCAACTTGAATCAGTGGTGAACGATGAATAATAATGAGACGCAATGTTGTACATCAACCATCACTGTAACTGTGGCTGCGCAGGGATTCAAACTCATAACCCCTGGATTGATAATCAGACGTGCCAACGGCTAAAACATTTTTTGCTCTTTGATGAATTGTAGAAATTTCTTTGTTAATTATTAATTAATCCAATATGTCCAACAATGAATCATTTGATCCTCCCTACTCCATCAATGAAAAAGGGGTGTTGTTACATATTGAAATGTATTCACATAGTGGCCAAAATGTCATTCTAATGAGTGTATTGATGTAGCCTATATCTTGATAAAAAAATATGCACACTTCTTTAACAGTACATCTTATTAAATATACTCCAGCTAAATATATTTAATATACACTATAAATATTACATTGTCAGTACAAAAGCTTTATTTGTAGCTTATATTTACTGTTTATACATCATGGTGATGTTAAAAAAAATTATTTGATTTGGTATTTATTTAACCTTAAGGATTTCCAAGGGTACTAGGTTGTGTTGATGGAACGCATATCAAGATACAGGCGCCACACGACAATGAAGTAGATTTTATCAACAGGAAAGGTTTCCATTCAATAAACGTACAGGTAAAACTTTAAACCACCTTTACCTATATTTGCTTTTGAGACAATAAACATAATTGAAACATTATTCTCAACTTCATATATTTATATTAAATGCTCTTGATACAATTAGCAGAGTTAAGTTAATTTTGTTTTATTTATATTTAAGCTTTGTCTTGACATTACAAGACAGAAGATACAAGAAACTGTATTTTATGTTGGATGTACACATATAAAACACTAGCTGTAAAGCTATTAGATGAACATGTTAACTTTTATTTGTTATATGTATATATTTATATATTTACATGTATATTGCATAAGCATAATCACAAACAGTCATACAAGTATATCCATATAAACATTGCCTCCACCACCCCCACACACACAGTACTCATGCATACACAAAAATTAACACAGACAGATGGACGGACCGACTGACACCGACCGACAGACACAGACTCACACACACACATTTGAAATTAATATAATAATTCTATGTACACGATTTCTATTAGTGTACACACGAAACTCATTCAAGAGGTGCCAATCATTACATTATACAGATGTGAAGTTTAAAAAAGGCCAATTATGGTTTGTTAAAATACTAGTTAAAAATGAAAAATAGAAGCAAAAGTTGACAATTTAGAAAACACTAAAAAACTTGATATCTGATGTCATATATGTGAGTAAACTGATTGACACGCCTTGAATGATATTTGATGACAGTGGTATAGACAAACACCTGCTCCCCCAGAAATCCACTCATCGAAATACAACATCTCATGTGTATATCAGACCAAAGCCCAAATGCACACATATATATATATATACACCACTGTAGTTACTACACTATATACATCATATAGACAGCAGTCACATTCGATTCTGTGTATGATCTGAGATAATATCTTAAAATTATCATATGAGGCATATGAGAAAAAATGTTAATATTAAAGCAATACAAAGCAATAATAGAGGCAGAGGACAAGTTAACATCTAACTGAAGCATGGTAAAATTAAAGGTACATAAAGTGCAGATAAAGCAGAATGGTACAAATACAGATGATATTTAGTGATAATTTACAAAAACTAAAGCATACTAAAGCAAAGAGAATAAAGCACATGCACTATTCAATATGTAACATTAATTAAAGTATATGGTAAGGGTAGGAGGAACATCTATGTACTCATAGCATCTACAGGCTGGACCAGCACAGGTACGGATCAGTCTCCAAAACTCCTTGAAGTTTTCTGTGTTCCTGATGTAATTTGGGAAGCTGTTCCATATAATGCCGTTAGATAAGAGAAACGGTTAACTTGTGCATTTAAAAATGAAGCAACTGGAAAGTTGTATTCAAACACAAAACTATTATCAATCAGATGGTGTGTGATGCACAGTTTCGAGTGACAAATGTGGTAGCGAAGTGGCCTGGCAGTGTCCATGACAGCCGGATGTTTAGGGAAAGTGACCTGTGCCAACAGTTTGAGGATGGTAGATATGATTTTATTTTTCTTTTATGCATTTTTGTACTTTTGTAATTTTTTCGTATAATTATTATTATCATATTAGATAAATATATGATGATAAGTATTTATTTCATTTTTTGTATGATGTTATTAAAATATAACCTATTATCCATTCACCATTCACCAGCTAAGGATGACACCAGGGTGTTGATTCTATAAACGGAGCAAAAAAACTGATCTATCTTCCCCATATCATATGCACACCATTTGAATTAATATTGCTTGGCTTTATTGTAAATATTTAGTTTACTTACAGATTACTTATTTTGTTAATTGGGCATGTGTCAAAACCCCTGAAACACGTAAGGTATTCACCTAAAACACTTAGCACATTTTATTTAAAACAATCTGTAGAAGATACAATTTTAGTCTGTTTAATGGAGAAATTTGCCATAGACTTGCAGAAGATAGCTGGTTGTGCACGCACAGATTACTGTAAGCATTAACATTTACAGGAGACATAGATGGAATTGTGTTAGGAGATTCTGGCTATCCTTGCAAGCCTTATTTGATGACACCATATGGAAACCCACGGAGTCCGTCACAAGAGAGGTATCAATATTTATCTAACAACCTAAATATATTCTAAAGGGAATATTTTTTAACAAGAAGAAAAAAAAATTAATATTTTAACTTTATCAGACAATATTTAAGAATGCAATTTAAAATTTTTGGTCTTCATTGTGGAATGAAAAAAAAAATTATAATTGAAATAAGTGAACTCCGATGTCATTCTTAATTTCAATTATTTGAAAAAAGTGAAATAATTTCAGTGAAAAATGAAAAATCCTTTTTTTTAATAAATATTTTGTGTCAGACTGGTACTTGCAAATAACGATAAATGTAGGTTTATCATGTCAATGCAAGTTTATCAGGCACATGATGTCATTATGTATAATTAAAATGCTTCACCTGGGCGAAACTACTTTTAACCGTACATAAAATGAATAAATAATGAACTAGAAATATTGACATGATGAATAGAATATCATGTAAGTGACTTATGTTAACAACATTATCAGGTTCGGCACAAAAAAAAAGGACTTGACTTTTTCTTCCATAGCCTCACCTGATAAAGTTGATAATATCAGACACTATTATGGTATTATTTATTTATTTAACATGTCTATGCATACATTTCTGTTGATAAATCACCTGCCTGATAAACATAAGTATTTCACATCAAAGCAAGTTTATCAGGCACATGAAGTCATTATCATCCTACTTTTTCTAAGCCTCACCTGATAAAACTTGTTATCATGTCAATGCATTCATTTCTGTTGATACACTGCCTGTCTGATAAACATGGGTTTATCCCATCGATGCAAGCTTATCAGGCATACATGACGTAATTGCACAGAATGTTTTACTTTCTAAACAAAATTATTAATCAATTAAGGATTGAATTCACTTTTTTTTAGCATTCATTTGGGAAAGAAAACTATGGAAGAAAAACATTATGGTTTGGAAGTTCATATTCAGAATGTAACAACTTTAGGAATTGATTTATCGTTGAGGAATAAAAACCATTTGATAAAGTCTGAACAGAATTATAAAAGTAAAACATTTTTATTGACCATTGAAATAGACTATTCTCATTTAACAGATAAAATGATATTGACTTTGTCAAATCAATTTTAAGACACAAAGAGGCTTTCATGATAAGAATTAAGCATTTTCTTGTTTGAACCATATGAACATCAAAGTCATGCATTCACAATTATTTTGCCACACACTATTACTGTGCAATATTAAAATCATTGAATGACCGGGTATGGGGAGTTAACTTAGTGACTTAAATTGAGGTATAATAATAATAATATATACAATTGTTTTTTTGTTTATATCAAACAGGTTTAATACATCACTTTGCAGAACAAGAGTCCTCATAGAGCAAACCTTCGGGGTGTTGAAGCGACGTTTTCCATGTCTTTCATATGGCCTTAGGATCACACCACAATGGGCATGCAAAACTACAGTAGCATGTGTTGTTTTACACAACTTTGGGCTAGACAATGGAGATATATTTTGTAGAGCTACAGAGGATGTGAATGTAGAGCCTGATGTTGGTATCGCCAATGACAACACAGGAGCACGCTATAGAGATTTTATAGTGAATACATACTTTGCATAATTAATAGTTTTCATAGAAGTGAGCAATTTTGAAAAATGTAAATAATGAATAAAAGATGTTGACATATCATGCTGAAAGCAAAAAATAATACAATTTCTGATAAATCTATATATATAAATATATATAGAGTACCAAATACTTCTTATTTCTCTTAGTCATAAATAACCTTCGCCTGTTATTGTTTCTGAATGGATAACACTGGGATAAAACAATGTTGTTGGTTTTTAAAAACAAAATGACTGGTTGCAGTTAAACATACCAACCAAATTTAATTTGTCTTTTTTGCCCAACGGTGACGACTACCATATAACAAACTGTTGAAGGACAATGGGCTCGACTTGTCTCAAAAGTGCTCTTATTACACCAAGTATACAAACATGGTAATTAGTCAAATACTAGTAAGTCATTAAACTGTCTGAACATGCCTAGTGTTTCAATGAGAGATAAATTTTTAATAAAAATTTGATATGTTCGCTGAAAAGCAGTTAAATACTTTAGGCAGTGTTTTACTCAATAACACTAAAAATGACATTCGTAAAATGTGTGTTTATTTTTTCAGCAATATTTTTTTTGAAACAGCCCTTGGATATATTAATTACAATTCAATGTTAAATAGTTCCAAGGGCTGATCTTCCAATGTTCTCTGAATTTGAGTTTTAAGTATCTGTTTTTTCAATAAAAATAGTTCTTTTTCTTGCTCAAGTTTTTGTTGTAACAGCTGAATTTCTAAATGGAGTCTTTTTTTTTCTAAAGTGTACAATGATCCCTCCTCATCCTGTCTTTGTCTTTTTGAACTTTTTTGGCCTCCAGTTCCACCTAAAAGAAGTAAATACAAACATAAACAAGAGCTATCATTTAAAGTAAGGTGATGCAAGTATTTTAATTATACATAAGCAAGTGGTCTATCGGGGCTTGTAAATCAGAGGCCCATTGGTTTTAACGGTCGCCGGAGTATCCTTGCAATGACATAAAAGTTGAAATCAGAATATATGATAAAATTATATAACAGCAAGAACAAATCACACCAAATCAACATTCAAGTAAGTCTATTCAGTCATGAAAAATAGCATGTTTTTTAATTCTCTCAAATAAATGAATTTAGTAGAGCAGTCTCCACCCAAGTGTAAAATACTGAGGCTGGGCAGTAGTCTAATGGCTAGGATGTTGGCCGCTCATGCCAGGGTTTCGTGTTCGATCCCCAGGTCAACACGATGCTCCTCAAAAAACAACACTCAGTACTGGTTCTACCCATGAAGCGGACTCGAGAGCCTTTAATATAAGCTCTGAGCTTTCACCTCAATCAAGCAAAACTAAATACTGAAGCCCATTGACTAGATTCTCATTTTTTTATTAAGGACCCATCAGTCTCAATATTCAAACTTACCATTTACTTTCTAGTGGTTCAAATATTAAAAAGGTTATTTAGGTTGAATTACGCAGTTTGGGCTCAACCTTCAAGGGCCCATACGGTCAGGGATCGGGAGTTTCACAGTTTTTATTCATACTGAAGTATCAAAGTTATATACAAATTTTAAAAAAACGTAGGATTTTATATATTTGCCATATGAAGCAACGAAATAAATTATTATTCATAAGTGAGAATAGTAAACAGTGAATATCCATGTGTTGGTTGTGTGAGTAGAGAACAGTGTAGAACCTGTGCAGTGTCATAGGACTGACACACTAATAGCACATACCCTATTGTTGTGACTGGGTAGCCAATAGTGTAGATACTCGTGAAATGAATAAGTGAATAAGTGAACATAAACTGTCTTACTACATGAAGGGGTGGTTCCTGGCTGTGGCAGCCTCTGTTTGACTTCCATGATTGGATCTGTAAATAAAAAGATATTGAATTTACTGATATATGGCAGCTGGGCCTGATTAGCTTAGTTTGTAGAGCGTCTGACTATCAACCCTGGGGTCATGAGCTTGAATCTTGGCCAAACCACAGTCTCCATGATTGTTGTGACATTCAACATTGTGTCTCATTGTCATTCGTCTCTCACCGCTGATTCAAATACAAATACATTTGTATAGCGCAAAAATGTATTGTAAGCACAATGCTCTGTTGCGCTTCACACGGTTGCATAATATGATATACAGTCCTACAATAATTATGCACATAAAAACTTCACAGTCATATCATTTAGTTATAAAACATATTAAACAAATGAGTTTTCAGTTTTTTCTTAAATATACTTTCACTGGTTACACATTTCACATCTTTTGAAAGTCCATTCCACCACTTTGGGCCAACTGCAGTAAATGATCTGTCTGCCATTTTAATTCTTGTTCTTTGCACTATAAAGTTAATTTCATCAGATGATCTTAATCTGTATTTTCCCTGAACACGATTGAGCAAATCCTTCAAATAAAATGGAGCTGTTCCCTGCACAATTCGAAAGACAAGAACAAGTATTTTGTACATGTTTCTTGCCCTTACAGGCAGCCAGTGGAGAGACTTTAAAATTTCACTACTAGTTGGTCAATGACACATACAGAGCACCTGTGACAAACCTGGCCGCACGATTTTGGATTTTTTGAAGTCTCTCAATCTGATAGGCAGGTATATATTAGTGAAATGTCCATTGCAGAAGTCAATGTTCGAATGAACAAATCCATGCACTAAGATTTCTGTTGACTTTTTCCAAGTGGGAAAGTTATACTAAGTACTGGTTAACCTTCCAGGATCCCAGTTATGTTAACTATTAGCGCTTGATGGCATATAAAACACTCTTAACATTTGGTCAATTAATTTTAAGGGGTACATTGGTTGAAGTGTAGTTACAAACTGTATATAATAGGTTTAAGTCTGCCTATCATTAGAAAAAAGACCAAAACATTCTTGCTATAACAATATACATGTAAGATAATTTGATTATTTTAACAATATTATTGTCTTGTTTCACAGATGTGTACAATTAAATAAAATGGAATATGATAAACATGTGAACTGTAACCTTGTTATCAATTATTGAAAATATTGCTTATGTAAATGTTATCAATGGTATTTACTCACTACATGTTTACTTGGAGTGTAATAAGAGAAAATAAGGTATTTTTCAGCAGTGAAATTTAAAAAATAATTGATATAGTAAAGGAAATATTGTTTTACCACTGTTCTCATCACCGGAGTCATCATAATTTTCACCATTTTCATCATCAACTCCTGGACCTGAAAGTGTATTGACAAATTATGAAATTAAATGTTATAGTTTGAGCAACGTTTCTTAGTGGAGTTTCATCAAAACCTAAGAGTGTTCATGTTTGATTATTTTTTCAAAATTTATATTATATCTTTATATTCATTCAGATTAGATTGCAAGTTGTAGTCTTAATATTGCAACTCTTCAATACAAATAAGAATTACCAGCAGACAGTACATCTATCTTTATTAAATTTATTTTTTGTATCCTTATGCCTACTTAACCATTTGCTCCATAAGCATTTTCTTCTACTCTTCCAAATTGAAAGCATTAATACACCACTTATCAGCAATGGGTGAATTATATATATTTTTACTTGTTACTGTTTCAAAAGGCCTTCTGATATTGGTGCGGGAAAACGCGTATCTATGGGGTAAAGGGTTAAGACACTTATTTAAATATGAAAAAAAAAATCAAAGAAAAATCTCACTTACTAGTACATGAAGGCTTGCAGGACTCCATGCCACCTGCAACTCCCTCCAGTTGTGGCCTGTCCATCAAATAATCAATGATTATTTTTTCTGTTTGCGAGAGGGGGGCATTTTGCCCCCCTCCAGTCTTCTTATTGGACGCATGTTTTTCCTTAGCTAAAACAGATAATTATTATTTCTTTGTAATTACGCTTTACAGTGAATAAAGTAAAAAATAACAAATGAAGTTGGATTTTTTACAAATGAATAAATCTATGTCTTGTTTGTTTATATTTTTAATGTCATTTTCAAAACTTTTCAGGCACAGCCAGTTTTATCGGTGATGAAAGACCTCAGCTTGAATCTAAGTATAGGCACTGCCTTTCCGCAAGTAACTGGCAAATTTCTCACATAAAGTTTTTGCAGCAAATCAGACTCGAACCTACGACTTTAGTAGTGAGAGGTTAGTGCTCTTGAGATGGCGCCTTAGTCCTTTGTCCATGGAGGACTATACCTTTAGTGTATAAATATCATGTACGATAGTTCTATTATTTTTAATTAAGCAAAACAATTTAGGCAAAATATAAATATACAGCTGTAACGTTTCAGGACAGGAAATCATATTTGACTGTCTTGTTATAAATATGCTTACGTTATTTCAGACTAATTTCATAATATCAGTACAATAAAAGTCCAACAGTGAGTTCTATATAGATCTATATAATATATAAAATGAATATAGAAAAATCTTAAATACCAAATGATTAAACCTACCTCAATATTTTTAGAGGGTAACCTGAAATGCATATACATTATTAATTAGGCTATTAAAATGGTAGTAGAATAAAAAAACTTATTTACCTCTAGCCTTTCCATTGGTGAACATTTTTTTTAATTCACCAACCGTCCTTTTCACATTTGTTTTACCCATACTGGAATAAAGAAATTAACATGTAAACAGATATAATTTCTAAGAAGCAGAAGTATAGATAATATTTCCAACACCTCTTTAAAATGTAAAGATATTGTTTAAAAAAAAGAATACAGTTCCAATTTGGCATTATGAATAGATAGTTGCCCACAATCAATTTTTTAGCATATTTTTTAATGAAATACGCCCCCAACACCCCACAATAAATAAGTAAAATATCATCAAAAATGGATGCAATCCATCAATTGCTGATTGAATTTCAACGATCAAAGTTTTAAAAAAAAAAGTAGCTGATAAACCCCTAATAGTGCCCCCGGACATTAACCTATTGCGGCTATTTTTAGATCATAATACTATTGTTGCAGTTATCTTTTAGACCAACATTTAGCCAGTAAAGGTTAAAATAAACATCTATGCTATCAATGATATAAAAAAATGAATATTTGTTTTATTATTATCTATAATAGATCTCGGTAAAAGTTCGCTGACCATAAACGACAATTATCTTATTGACTACTCACGAATTCAGCTCTGCCGCTATGTCCTCCCATTTCCTCTCCTTCTCCTTCGCCCCTGAAGTCGCCCCTTTAAACTTGCCGAAAAGGATGTCGGCATGTTGAAGGATGATTTCAACAGCCGACATCCTTTCCGGCTCGGTCCAGTTTTGTGAACGCTTTTTTTCCATTGTTTCTATCTGACAGTTTGTTTGAAGTTCGGCTGCTGTCTGTTTACATCTACGTCATTTTCCCGAACTTTTGTTGATTACTTCCTCCTCAAAGAAGAGCTTCTATGTTGGGCCGCTTAAACGTTGTAAAAACCTTTGAGTTGAGTCCGATATTTTTACTCAACTGAGTAGCTACTTAAGTCGTTTCGTGAACTCCACTCAAGAATCAATCTCAACTGAGTAGAATATGAGACTTAAGTCATATTTTGAGTTTGAGCTTGAGTAGATAGTTAAGTAGTTTCGTGAAACCGGGGCCTGATTCCTATTATTTAACCTTTTAACCTTCCAATCATTTAACAGCGTTTGCAGAATCGCCTACCAATACATAACACCATTTTTCGTTGGTTGATAGCGGTCACATGAATTTCATGTTACTAAAATTAGAGGTATTTTTCCCGATATGCAAACAAAATGGCTAAGGTTGACAGTGCTTGGTCAGAAGTAGAAAGTACATTTAACTTTATCGCGCGTAAATTTGGTTACAATGGACTATAACCCGTTCAAAAGGTTGCACTGGAATCTATTCTAACAGATAAAACAAACGTTTCCGTGTGTTGTAAGACAGGATCTGGAATTTCGATGCGTTTTCAAGATCTTAAGACAACATGTATCTGTAAGCTGGTAAGTTTCTGCGACGGTTTTTAGTTTGTATCATAGAAATCTTTCATCGATATAAGTAGTTACCTTTAATCCAATCTTCGACCTCATCAGACTTGATGAAGTTGAAAATTTGATTAAAGGCACCTTTTATTGGAATGGACAATTTATAGACTGAGAATATTTGTTGTGGAAAAATTAGAGAAATATACAGATATACCCAGTTAATTCACTGGTTTTGTTCATTCTGAGACATTTTGGAGAGACATTTCTAAAACAGTACCTATCTACTGATACTGTAGTCATAGGTGCTTCAGCTAGCTATATATCTGTGTTACAAGACATTGCTGATAATTACAACCATACGTATCACAGAACTATTGGAATGACACCTGCCGATGTCACAGACATCAATCAAGAGGAAATGCGACTAGCAACCTATTTTGCACAAAATCGAAAAGCAGCAAGATCAACTGAGAAACTAAAGCCGTTCACATTTAAAATCGGTGACTGTCCGTATCAGTCATCTGAAAAACGTGTTTACTCGAGCGTATGATCAAACATACTCGGGGGAAGTGTTTGTGATCGCTAAACGTTACCACAGAGCAACACTACCGATCTACAGGCTGCGTGACTTACAAAGGGAAGATATTAAAGGAACATTATAGCAAAGCGAATTACAGAAAATAAACATCGATCCCAATCAGACGTGGAAAGTGGAAATGGTGCTTAAAAGCCGAGGCAAAGGACGAAATAAACAATCATTTGTCAAGTGGAAATAATACCCGCGTAAATTTAACAGCTGGATAAAAGCCAGTGATTTGAAGTGAACTATATGCACATTTTGTAAACTATAAGTGTAAAAAATAAATCTGTATGATGTAGATCTATATTATGTTGTCAATGAATATATTAATTGTAAATAATTTGTGAAATATGTGTATAGTATTGTTAATAAATATGTGTAAAAAGTACAAGATTGTTTTTTACATTTAAATCCATTCAAACCAAGTGTCGTTTTACTACCTAAAATAGCGTCTGCTTTAAATCACAGGTAAATCTTTACCCCGTACAAACTTTATAACCCATGTAAAATAAAGCGATGTATTCTCTTTGACGGGTGCACATTGTAAACTGATGTAAAATATGTTTGACCCATACTTCGTAATGAATTTTCGATGAAACAATCTATCTTACATTCTATAAAACAAAATTAATAATGTTTTGAGAAGAACTAGTAATTGAATACGATCGTTCCACATATTATCAACGTCAGGGTTAAAGTACATATTACAGGGCACGCGACACTTATCACCCGATCAAGTTTCGTATCGTCTGCTCTGCATACCAATTCACTAGGGCGGAACAACTCGAGCGGTAAAGTTTTCAAGTGGTACTGAAAATCTACACAATCTGTATTAAATCGACGATTTGAAAAGAAGTGAAGGCATATTAGATAGCATAAAATTATAAACAGTTAAGAATGAATTTAATTGGCTGATGACGACTTGATATGGCTGGTTAATTGGAAAACAAAATAGTCTAAAAAGAGATTAAATACGATAATATTAATGCATTTTTACACCGAACAACATAAGGCGTATTCGACTCGGTCTTATTCGTTAAGTAACTATTAGCTCCGCCCACCTGCGCAAACTGTCACCATTAGTTAATGTTTTTCGCTAAGTCGAATGAAAATAAGGGTTAGTTACTCAAAGCTGTCTTGTGGACTTCCTGTTCATTTTCCACGACAGAAAATGACCGAATGTCATATCAAGAAGACAATGGTTCTGTTCATGGCATCGCAAATAGATAGCGACAGTTCGGATGACGATATTCCAACCAGTAGTGAATTAGCCTGTTTATTGAAACGGAAAAAAGGTATAGTAGATCTATGCACTGTGTTCATCTACTGTATTTATTCTGAAGCTCGAAGATCAGCAATCTGTTTCCTGATCGCTTTTTTTACTGTGTATTCTAAGACTTTTTACTGGTGTTGCATAAAACGTACCTCTGCCTGAAGGTACCGGGACGAAACGTCCACTCCCCAAACCGTAACTACATGTAACTATCAACTGTGTAGTCCAGCTGTCAAATGTAGAATTTCATGTCATGTCTACATATAGCCATATAAAAATTCTAATTCGTTTGCCTTTGAAATATTGCCCCAAATTTTCCTAGATTTTTCTTTTTGTTGGCTTACATGTTTGTGTGAAATGCTACAACAAACTGGGGCTTATTAAATAGCAAACATTGCAGATCCAGATCATTTGCTGCTATAAAAATGTGACTTTTGATTTAGGTTACACAGTTTAGAGTGATTTAACACAAAGCCCTGTAGCTCTGGTGAGTGTCAAACAGTGAAGACCCAGATCTGATGGGGCGGCTTGTTTGGGTCTACGCGTCACTGTTTACAAAGTCAATAAGCCCCCTTTTGTCATAGCGCATCACGATATTCAGTTTTAGATGCAGACCATGACATCGACAAAGAATTATGTGAGGGATATTGTATCAGCCTTTCTATTTTCTATTTTAGATGCAGACCACGACCACGACATCGACAAAAATATTATGTGAGGGATATTGTATCAGCCTTTCTATTTTCTATTTTAGATACAGACCACGACCACGACATCGACAAAAATAATATGTGAGGGATATTGTATCAGCCTTTCGAGTGGATGAGTTTAAAACATTCTTCCGTCTCAGTAGAACCAGTGTCCAGATGCTTCAAGATCAGATACATGAAATTTGTCGCAACAGGAACATATCAGGAATTGTTTCGAGGGAGGAAATTGGTGGGACAGCTCAAGTTCCACTAAGTGATAGAATACTGATGCTGCTGTGGTTCATGGCAAGCCTTGATAAGTATTCATCTATTGCAGACAGATTTGGTGTAAGCGAATCAACTGCATGCTGCGCAATTCGAAATTTATTACGATTCATTCACGACTACTTGGTTGACATAATAATCGTTTGGCCCAGTGCAGCAGAACTTTTAGAAATGCAAGAAACCTTTTAAGATTCAAAAAAGTTCCCAGGCATTTGTGGCATGATAGATGGTACACACATTCCAATACGAAAACCAACAGAAAGAGGCATTGACTACTACAATCGTAAAGATTTTTTTTCAGTAATCCTGCAAGGTGTTGTTGCAGAAGACATGCGTTTCACGGATGTATTTACTGGTTTCCCTGGTAAAGTTCATGATGCTCGTGTTTTTCGTCATTCGCCTCTATTCCAAACAGGTCATACAAAAGTAAGTGAAAATGGACATCTGTTAGGAGATTCGGCTTATCCTAATATCTATTGGCTTCTGACTCCATTCAGGGATAACGGACATTTAACTGAAACTCAAAAGAAGTATAATATGACCCACAGTAGTATTAGAAGCACAGTTGAGCGTGCATTTGGTCATTTAAAGGGAAGATTTACAAGACTACAACACACTGACCAACGCAATCTTAAAACAATTGTTTATACAATATTGTCTGGATGTGTATTGCACAATATTTGTATCAGGAATGGTGATGACTTTGTTAACCCTTATGAAGATGTGGTTGTGCCGCAACCACAAGGAAATATGCCAGCTGACAGTGCTGATCTGGGAGCTTTGAAAAGACTTCAAATTGCACGAAGACTTTGAATTCCAGATGAAAAATCAAATGTAGGAAGTGTCTCATTTGGTTCTGCTCTGTTTTTAAAAAAACATTTTAACAACCTTTCTTGTGTTTATTTGAATATCAAAATTAAATGGTGTTTTTTTGTGTTGGTACAGCATCACTACAAATTGATTTCCATACTGGGTACAAAGTGTATCTGATCTTTCATGAATATTTAGAACAGGGAAAGCAATAAATTTGCATGTAGTTGATAAATTATGCTGCAAGGAAATTATAGTGCGAGTTGAAAGAATAGCAATATTGATGCTCATATATGTGAGGCACTACAACAAAAACGGGCTTATTGACTTTGCAAACAGTGTAGAACCAGACCAGTCTGAACTGGGTATGTTAGTTCGACACTCACTAGAGCTACATGGCTTTGTAAAACTGCTATTAACTGTGTAGCCTGTGATCAGAGGCCACCTTTTCATCGCAGGAGGTGATCTGAATCTATAATGTTTGCAACTCAATAAGCCTTTTTGCCGTGGCCCATCACATATATTTAGTTTAAAAATATATCTGACATCATGATTACTATACTTTCAACTATGGTCCGTACATGTGGCAACAGGGTAATGCGCCTTAAAAAGCAAGAACCCAAAGTCTTTTAAAGTTTTTTTTTGATAGATAGTAGTTGAAAACAAATCAGCAATAAATAAATCTTCCTGAAATACAGCTGCTTGAGCTTTTGGTTGGAAATTGCATTATATTTTTCAGCATATGCCTTTGTAAAACAAAACATGGGAACTATGAGAAATAATGCAACAATATCTTCAGTAAAGAAACTTTAATTTTGGTATGCATATAATGCAATAACCCGTAACAAAAATAATGTGGCTATGCATAATTTAATGCCATGATTCTTAACAAAAATAAAATAACCGGTAGATAAATAACAAGTCTACATTAATCCTGACCTTGTAGTTATACAGTCCAATACTGTTACCTCGAACTCAATCGGACCATCAAAATAAGTTTGATGTAACCGAAGGTCGAACTTTACGATCTTTCATGATGAAGCATTATTTGATAAAGTCACCAAATAAATTAGTATGGTTTGTTTTCTATTCGACTCATTTGGGTGGCTGTGTGTTTTTTATGTGGCGTGTCCTGCTTGACTTACATTTTCACTTTTTATTCAATATAAACTTCATAACAGCAAGCAGCATGGATCCAGATCAGACACCGAGTTAACTCGGCATAAAATCTGGACCAAAACTGGTTGCTATTCAAAACTGAATGCTTAACCTCAGAACGTTAGGCTTAGTTTGACCTTAACTGAAGTTCGAGCTAAGCGAGTTCGACGTATTGACTGTTCATGCATTTTTTTATGCTGAGATCCTAAACCAAAACTAGAAAATCACAGAAATAAAGCACCGACAATAATAAAATCACATAAAAATGTATGAATTATTTAACCCTTTCCCTGACCTATTTGCATTTTAAGTTTCTATTTTTTTGCACATAAGAGTTAAACAAGACCAGACAACTCCTATAGAAGCTGTCTGATCAGGTTCTGCACTATTTGCTCTTAATTACTATAACATGAGATTTCACTTTGCTATTATTTTAAATGTATAATGATACAATCAGCTTAAATTCAAAAGACTAAGAAAATTCACAAAAATGTTCAAAGGGAAAAGGCTAGCAAATACAGCAAACTTTTGAACAAGAAACATTTAACAATATAAACTCAGATAATTATAACAAGTTATAAGTAAAAACAATAGATTCTTATCAGGTAGTTCCCATAGGTACAATCTGGTCAGAATTTACTCTTTTTGCCAGGCACTAACCCATTGCCTGATTGACAGATTTTGACAGCTACACAAGTAAATTATGCAATCAGTCATTATCAGTTAGATCTAGTGGGTTAAAAGGTATTTCTTTGATGCATAGGACTATACACAAACTTCAGTCATATACCTTAAAAAAAGAACTAACACTAAAGGTGATTTCATACCCCTACCCCAATATACCCTCTCTCAAACTTTGTTTGCAAGGTCATAATTACATCCATCAGAAATACGGATCTAGAACTAGTGTGGCCTTGTAATTCTCGACCTGAAGTCTACAGCTGACCAGAAGGAAACATGACACGATAGGCATGTCTCTGCCATGTCAGCATGTTTGATGGAACAAGTTCCAGTGTATTGCAACACAAGTTAACTTTGCCAACCAAGCGATTTGCTAACTCTGCAAACTCATTCATTATGTCAACAGAAGTATGTAAATCAATTTCAACATTACAACTTTTTAACTGGGGCATTTTCAACAGTGTGTATTTAAGTTCATCAACAGATATCTTTCCACAATTCTTACACTGCAAGTGTGAAACCCTATGGCTACTCAAAGCATCAACTAAGTTCTCAAACTGGCTTCCATAACAACAATTTGAGATCAACACATGTTTCAAATTCTGGAGAGGAGCTTGGCTTAAACTCTTTGTTATGCTGCCTATGTCATCAACATCAAAACATAAACCATTCATCGAGAGCTTTTTCAGGTTTGGCATAAACAATAACAGGTCAGGTTCATCTTTAATCAAAGACATACTGCAAACAAGTTCTGTTCTGGCCATGTAAGAAAGGTCTCGAAACCTCCGATTCACGTGATAAAGCCTGCAGCAACCGTCAACATACTTTATCACTCTCAACAAGATCTCATTGGGCAGTGCCAGCAATCCAATACCTAGAAAAACATCAAAAATAAACTTTTTAAATGCTTTCCTCCAGACTACACCTTTCAATGTCTCTTGCAAACAGTGTAGACCCAGATCAGACCACTCCAATAGAAGCAGCCTGATCATGGTCTGCAGTGTTTGGCATATAGTATATTATTGGTAAAATACACATTTTTACATTCAAACATGCATTAAGAGACCATACAAATAAGAAGTTCAGGACAGGTGGTTGCTTAATGCAAAGCGAAATAATGCAGAAGCTCCAAAACTAGAGCTTTCTTCATTACTTTCGACCTGCCTCAAACAATCACATGTCTACAGTGATCTTAGTATTTCCTTTGTGTATGGTCGCTTAACAAAGGTTTGACTGTACCTTAAAATGTTGGTTTCATAACCATAAATTTAAGTAAATGTGGCAATCTATATTCACAAGAACACAGCATTTTCTTATTCATAGCTCCAGATAACAGTCCGTACCGTTTGGCTAAATCTCTTATTTCTCCACCATACCCTTTGTTGTGACCACTCAACTCATTAGAATGTCTCAACGAGGTGATTCTAATGAGTGGTCACATGATAGAGTTTGGTGGTGACACAAAGAAAAAAATGTCCATGGAATTTCAAAAAGCGCATCTTATCTGCAGCTCTGACAGTTACTTAGTGTTGAATGAGTTCAGCAATCTTCTGCTTTTACAGAAAATAATACTTTACCATTACACATGTAAATTAAATGGATGTGACTTTTACAGATACTCTCTTAATCATTACCTGTTTAATATTCATGCAAGACTCCGCCCACTATGAATATTTAATTAACTGAATTTTAAAATCGGAACTTAAAACTAGTTATTGTATTTCCATAGCAAATAATAAGGAATCTTATCTATAACATTCTATAAGCAAACAGAGTAGACCTTGATCAGACAGCTCCTAAAGGAGCTGGCTGATCTTGGTTTACTGTGTTTGCAAAGACGTGAAAAGGTTTTACTATCAAGTAAAGGGTTAATAAAACAACCACAATGTTTCTGCCCTTAATCTTTTAAGGCTTTAAGAAAATCTTTCAAAATTTCATTTCTCTCACTGGATCTTGAATCTTTTCTTCTTTCACTTTCTTCATAGTTTTTTTGACGGCTAGCTTCCATCTTCTTTAAAAATTCAATAACTTCATTATTATCATCATCTCTTGGCCGCTTTTTTTTCCTACCTTTATTTTTTGAGCTGGTAGGTGTGGACAGGAAGCTGTCGTCGCTTGTTTCTGCTATATCACTTGGATCAGACGGGTTATTTGACACTGGGGAAACACTATTTGAACTCTCACAGTGTTTTGAATCAACATATGTGTCAATGTGCATTCTGAACTTCTTCTTATCTGGCTTGATCAGTGAGGAACCTGAAGTGCATGGAGGGTTGATGTCATGCCTCTTTGCCACAATTTCTTCAATATAGCTATAAAACTGAAAACTTTTTCTTCTTTGACCTGTTGTCTTTTTATTGTCTCTTATTTCCTTATGAGACTGTAAAAGATTTCTCCATTTACATTCCACTTTGCTTTGACTGAATGGAAACCCAGCTTCATTCATTTTCTTAGTTATGATTTCCCAAACATCCTTTTTCTTGGTCAGGGGATTTTCCATTTCAGTCTCATGTTCCTGGTATAGGGTGATGAGAAGTTTGACTGCTTCATCTGGCCAGAAAGAAGGGGTTGATTGAGCAGATGTATCTTTTCCTCCCGTTGAGTCAGACATGGTTTCATCAATGTTGAGTGATTCAGAAGCATCTTCCTTACTACCACTGGAGATGGACTTTGTTGCTTCACTGCTGTCTCTGTCATGTCCAGCATTATCTGAAAAGAAAATCTATAAATAAGTACTGCTATGCAAATGCAATCTTTAAACTTTGCAAGCAGTGTAGACAAAGTTCATCCTCTAACTTGAATATGTTGCATTTTATAGGGGTCTACATTGTTTTCAACTAATAATTTTGTTTTCATCGGATTAAATAATTGTTTGATATACAGAAAAACCTCCATATAATGGCCAATCACATGGCAACAAATATTGGATCTGTAGGAAATGGACTACTAAATGCAGGCTGAAAGTAATGCAGAAAGCTCCCAGATGAGCTTTCTGTATTACAGGTACTTTCATCATGCACGAAGCGACCAAATGCCTTTGCACCAGTCCAATCTGTGTTAAGAATGACCAGTTTAGTGAGGTTTTACTGTACATATAGACTAGGTGTGTGGTTATAAATACAAAACTTTTTTAATGTAACCTTCATGAATATGTGAGGTATTAGCTTAAAATGATTTATGGTGGCCATTAATATATAGAAAAATGTATTTTATCCTTCCACGCAAACATTTTTGACAGACAACGTATACAGTAAATTGTTGAGCAATACCGTTAATACACACTCAAGCATAGCCAGTGTGAGAAGTTGCTTAAGCCAAGTTCAAATGTAAGAATACCTGAAAAGTTAAAAAAAATTACTATAAGTGTTTATATTGTTTAAAGGCAAAAAGTAATAATTACCTGTCTTATTTGACTTCTCTAAAGAAGAAAAATAATTTTTCCTTATGTTCTCCAACAGTTGGTTGTCTGAAACATAATAAACATTGTATAAGATATCAATTAATGAGAACAAATAGATCTAACTTATGAATGAATGAACAAATATAAATAATTCTTGGTGGTAACAGTAATACTGCAGCAAAGTGTTACTGATCGGGTACTAATGAGGTCAACAAGTGTGATTATTTTATTAGTTTTCAGAAATTTGCCTTTGGAAGCATTTAACCATATGACTCACGAATATTCATGTACGGTTTATGTTGGATTATGTTCAAATTGAATAATTTAAACGTCATATTGTAGAAAAATGTGCATAGCTCTGTTTGGTGTTTTACTATTAAATAGAACCGACCATGATCAGGCCCAGCTCCTATATAAGCTGCATGATCTGGGTCTTTCTGTATGCAAATGCATAAAATGCAGGTACAAGTGGGAAAGGGTTAAATTTTGTGCAGTAATATTATTTTAGCTACATATTCAAGACATTAAAAAAATGCTGACCTCCAGCTTGTATTCTGTCTAAAGAAGGCTGGTCTAGGTTCACTTTTATCTCCATACCATCTGCATACTTAATCACTGTTGTCTGCCAGTAACTGAAAAATAATAATTAGAGTATTGTACTACAGACTTCACGAAACTCACCTGTCTTTGATGTCAGTCAGACCACTAGACCCATAACTTCTTATTTGAAGGGGTATTTTTTGTTAAATATGTAAAAGAAATATAATTCACACACTGGCTTACTGGGTTTGCTGACAGTAGAGACCTAGATAACTTTAATGTTACACGATCAAGGTCCAAACTGAGATTTGCTAGCTGCATTGATCAGATAAATAAAGTGTTTTAATTACAGATTATCTGTAAATTTATAGAAAATCTGATAGGTAAATTTACAGATTCATTTCTCGTTTCATGGAAACCAAGCAGTACTGCATTTTTGCACCATTTTTAGTGTATGTAAACATCTTTATTACACTAAAAATTGAAACAACAGTGACAGATAAAGCATTTAGATAATGCAACACTAAACATACATTATCCATGTCTATCTTGTTTTTACAGTCCGTGCACGGTCCCATCAGCCAATTTATAAGGTATCTACTTAGTCAAGTTAGTGCTTTATGATAATAGATCCAATAGAATTCCTAATCAACGGCAAAGTCCAGCGATATGTTTACAACTGTTGATCTATGTCATTTTCAAAATATCACATATTTAAACTAAACATGCAACTATATTTTTTCTTAGAAAGTGGTACGCTTCTTTCTGGTACGTAAAGGCAGTGGTACGCTTCGTCCGACATATAGACAGTTTGGATCAACTTGCAACACCAATATTTTTCTTTGATATACGGACAGACAAGGAAACAAATACGGTCCAACGTAGGTTAAGATGTATATCCCGTTCAAATTAAAATGCTTGCTTTTTGGAGACGAGCAAATATCGATAATAATATAACAAAATATCAAAAAGCTACCTGTTTTTCTGCGTGGCCGCTTCGTCGGACGCCATGTTTGTATAGTCACGTGGCTAAAGTCAACGGAGGATTTTTTGCGCTGAGAAGTTACCTAATTTTGTGACGTCATCTTCTAAACATGTGCCCAGTCGAATGAAAAAAATAAGTAACAAGAAAAAGTTACTCAACACAACCCCGAGTCGAATACGCTAATTGATTATACATCATAGCTCAGCTAGTCAGGCTTGACAAACTTCGAATGGGCACGCGACCGCATATCGTATTTTCTGTAATGACTTAACATAGATTCTTCGCAGTAATTGAGTGATATAGTTGATGTAGAACTCTCAGTCAGATTTTGTTCATAAAAAAAAAATAGGTTCGACATTGTATAAAAAATTAAATATAGAAACTGAACACTCACTAAACTACATAAAACAGGTTAATGTCAATGGTATAGAACAGTTATCATAATATATAACGTTGATACACTATCAGAATTATACAACTCCCTGATCCTCAAAACGTAAATTAGTGTTGTCTTCTACTACCTCTTGTTCCTCCTGATTGACCTCAGCGCTGTATACACCTATACAAATGATCTCGTCTGCTAACTGTATTATGCGCAACTGCTATACATATCTTAACTGGTTTAATCCGCCGTGATATACCTCTAGGAAGCGTTACGTCTCATTGATTCTGATTTTTCCCTACATGCCTCATTGATTCTGATTTTTCCCTAAAAAAAATGACTGTAGTAACTAAAGTTGTGTATTTTAGTATATATGTAACGGTTTATACGTATGTATGTGATAATAGTAACATAATTACATTAATATCACTTGTACATGTTTATACCGGTACATGGATGCTACATCTAACGTTATACCAGATGCATACTTACAAACAGGTACATGCTTAAACATAATATAAATATTACATGCACACGTATACACCAGCACATGTATACTCAATCATATAACAGTAATATCACTTGCAAACTTATAAATCGGTACATGCTAAAACAAACAATAATAGTATCACTTGTATGTGTATATACCGGTACATGAATGCTATAACATACACACTCAGTATCACATTTAAAGGTATATACAGTTTAGACCGGTAAACGCATGCTGAAATATACAAAATTAGTTTTACATGCATACGCTCAAGGATAGACTTGTACATATATAAACACAAATACATGTATATGTATCACATGCACACGTTTATACCGGTACATGTTTATTAAACATAAAACACTACTGGCACATACACACATACATGTATATAACAGTACATGAATACTCAAACATACACCATAATTATCACATACACACTTATATACATGTATATGCATGTAATAGCATAAAAAATTAACATCACAAAAACACGTATATACCGATTAATATACACTTAATTTTATATAACACTATTGGCACATATAGACATAAATTGTCTATACCGGTACGTGTACACTAAATCATATAAAACAATAATTACTTGCACACGTATAAACGAGTAAATCATGCTAAACATGAAACACTAGTACCACATGCACACGTTCATATCGGTATTATTACTACATCAACACGTATTAATCAGCAAATGCCTTCTTAAACATACAACATTATTACTACATCAACACGTATTAATCAGCAAATGCCTTCTAAAATATACAACATTATTACTACATCAACACGTATTAATCAGCAAATGCCTTCTAAAACATACAACATTATTAGTACATCCACACGTATTAATCAGCAAATGCATACTAAAACATACAACATTATTACTACATCCGCATGTATTAATCAGCAAATACCTTATAAAATATACAACATTATTACTACATCAACACTTATTAATCAGCAAATGCCTTCTAAAACATACAACATTATTACTACATCAACACGTATTAATCAGCAAATGCCTTCTTAAATATACAACATTACTACATCAACACGTATTAATCAGCAAATGCCTTCTAAAATATACAACATTATTACTACATCAACACGTATTAATCAGCAAATGCCTTCTAAAACATACAACTGTATTACTACATCAACACGTATTAATCAGCAAATGCCTTCTTAAACATACAACATTATTACTACATCAACACCTATTCTAAAATATACAACATTATTACTACATCAACACGTATTCTAAAACATACAACATTATTACTACATCCGCACGTATTAATCAGCAAATGCCTCATAAAATATACAACATTATTTCTACATCAACACGTATTAATCAGCAAATGCCTTCTAAAACATACAACATTATTACTACATCAACACGTATTAATCAGCAAATGCCTTCTTAAACATACAACATTATTACTACATCAACACCTATTCTAAAATATACAACATTATTACTACATCAACACGTATTCTAAAACATACAACATTATTACTACATCCTCACGTATTAATCAGCAAATGCCTCATAAAATATACAACATTATTTCTACATCAACACATATTAATCAGCAAATGCCTTCTAAAATATACAACATTATTACTACATCAACACGTATTAATCAGCAAATGCCTTCTTAAACATACAACATTATTACTACATCAACACCTATTCTAAAATAAACAACATTATTACTACATCAACACGTATTCTAAAACATACAACATTATTACTACATCCGCACGTATTAATCAGCAAATGCCTCATAAAACATACAACATTATTTCTACATCAACACGTATTAATCAGCAAATGTTTTCTGAAATATACAACATTATTACTACATCAACACGTATTAATCAGCAAAAGCCTTCTTAAACATACAACATTATTACTACATCAACACGTATTCTAAAATATACAACATTATTACTACATCAACACGTATTAATCAGCAAATGCCTTCTAAAACATACAACTGTATTACTACATCAACACGTTTTAATCAGCAAATGCCTTCTTAAACATACAACATTATTACTACATCAACACATATTCTAAAATATACAATATTATTACTACATCAACACGTATTCTAAAACATACAACATTATTACTACATCCGCACGTATTAATCAGCAAATGCCTCATAAAATATACAACATTATTTCTACATCAACACGTAATAATCAGCAAATGCCTTCTAAAATATACAACATTATTACTACATCAACACGTATTAATCAGCAAATGCCTTCTAAAATATACAACATTATTACTACATCCGCACGTATTAATCAGCAAATGCCTTCTTAAATATA